>JAJPUD010000482.1:272894-329286 GCA_023553655.1 Myrmecobius fasciatus
ATATATATATATAGAGTTCCCTCTTTAACCTATTCCCTATGCAAGTAGGATTTCAGGACTCTAACCCTCCTTGCTCATTTAATTCCTTTGGGTCAATCCTTGTCCTCAGACCTCATTCCTGCAACCTAATTTCTGTTTTTTTACCTTTTCCCACATGATTTTACTTATTAAAATCACATTATTCTCAGCTCTACTTCGTTATTTCTTTTGAATTACCTAGTTATTAATGTTATTCTTAAATATATAGTTTTACATTTCCATGTATAAAACAAAAACATTTTGTCCTTATTAAGTCCCTTGAAATTAGTCTTTAATGTTGACTCTTTATGACAGATTTTCTATTAATTTCAGGTTTATTTGCCAAAAATCCTCAAAATCTGGCAATTCATGGCATATCCATTTTTTGTTCAATATTATATTTAATCTTGATGAATATAGAATTTTCAGCTGCAACCTTAGTTCTTTAGATATTTTATGTTTAGTATTCCAAGGTCCACAGTTGTTTGTTGTAGCTGCTTATAGGTCTTATATGATTTGGATTGTGGCTCTTGTATATTTAAATTGTTTTTTTGTTTGTTTCTTTTAAAACTTTCTTTTTGATTTGGAGGTTTCAAAATTTATCAATAATGTGCCTATATGTTTTTGTTGTAGGATCTCTTTAAAGAGGTGATAGGTGGATTTTTTTTTCTATTTCTTCTTTTTCTTCTTGTTCTAACACTTCCGTATAATTTTCTTAATAATTGTATCTAGATTCTTTTTTTTTTTTGGATAGCTTTCAAATAGTTCCATTTTTTTTTGCTAAGTTACCATCCTTTGTATTTTTTTTAATTAATTCCCTTGATAATCCTGACTTTTTGTTCTTCCAGATGAATTTTGTTATTATTTTTTCTAGTTCTATAAAATAACATTTTAGCATTTTGATTGGTATGACACTGAATAAATATACCAGTTAGGCAGAATTGTCAATTTTTTTGTTCGGTCTAGACATGAACAATTGATATTTTCCCAGTTGTTTAGATCTGATTTTATTTGTGTGAGAAGTGTTTTGTGATTGTGTTCATTTAATTTGGGCTTCTTGTTAGGTAGATCCCCAATTATTTTATGTTGTCTACAGTAAATTTAAATAGAATTTCTTTTTTTATCTCTTGCTGCTGAGCTTTATCAGTAAAATATAGAAATATTGATGATTTGTGTGGGTTTATTTTATATCTTGCAGCATTGCTAAAGCTGTGAATTGATTCAAGTAGGTTTTTTTTCTTTATTTGTTCTCCAGATCTTTTATTTTTCTTATGAAATATCTCACATTCTTTTATAGTTTTGCATTTTTTAATATGTTTTATTATTTCTTGATCTTATAAGCTTATTGGCTGCCATTTGCCCAGTTATAATTTTTAAAGAGTTATTTTCTTGACAATAAGGCTCTCCTTCAATCATTCTGGAGAACAGTTTGGAATTGTGCCCAAAGAACTATCAAATTGTGCATACCCTTTGATTCAGCAGTGTCTCTACTGCATATGTATCCCAGAGAGATCATAAAAAAGGGACAAGGACCCCACATGTGCAAAAATGTTGTAGCAACCCTTTTTGTAGTGTTAAGAAAATGGAAACTGAATAGATACCAATCGGTTGGGGAATGGATGAATAACTTATGGGATGGGATGTGAATGTAATGGGAACATTATTGTTTTATAATAAATAATGAGTAGACTGATTTCAGAAAAACCTGGAAAGACCTACATGAACTGATGCTAAGCAAAATGAGTAGAACCAAGAGAACATTTTACGCTGCAACAAGAAGATTATGTAATGGTCAACTGTGATGGACTTGGCACTTTTCAATAATGGGGTGATTTAAGACAGTTCCAATAGACTTGTGATGGAAAGTGCCATCCACATCCAGAGAGAATTATGGAGACTGAATGTGGATCAAAGCATAGTATTTTTGTTGTTGTATGTTTGTTTATTTGTTTTTTTTTTTCTTATGTTTTTTTTCCCCCTTTTGATCTGATTTGATGAGAAATGTGGAAATAGATTTAGAACAATTGCACTTGTTTAACCTATTTTGGATTACTTGCTGTTTAGGAGAGGGAGAGAGGGAGGAAAGGAAAAAAATTTGGAACAGAAATTTTTGCAAAGGCAAATGTTGAAAATTGCATGTATTTTGAAAAATGAAAAGCTATTTTTTAAAAAATGAATCAGGATCTCCTTTTCTATTTGGGTGACTCTTCTTGTCTTGGGTTTTTTTTTTTTTTGGATTGTTCTATTTAAAAATTTTTTTTTCCCCTCAATCTCATTTGATTTTTAAACTCTTTTTTGAATTCTGTGAATCCTTTTTGGGCAGCTTAACTATTTAATATTACTCTGGGGTAGGAGAGGCTTTTAAAATTTTAATATCCTCCTCTGAAGATGAATCCCTGTCTCTTCACATTAGGAAGTGAAAGTTCCTGTGGTAACCTACTTCACCTCTCAACCTAGAACTCTCTACTTATTGTTTTTGTTTTTGTTTTTTTGCTTTTTGCTGAGGCAAAAGTGACTTGCCCAGGGTGACACAGCTAGGGAATGTTAAGTGTCTTGAGACCAAATTTGAACTCAAGTCCTCCTGACTTCAGGGCTGGTGCTCTATTCACTGCGCCACCTAGCTGCCCCTCTGCTTATTGTTTTAAAGGAATTAGCCTGGAAGTGTTTGTACTTCTCAGGGGTCAAACCTCATTCTCCTGTCTGTCTTTGGATCTTCTCAGGAAAAACACTGTTTTGCCTCAACTTATCTTCTCTGTTCACCTAAGTTTTGTTCTTTGTAAGGGAAATGTGGAGAGCTTAGAATTTTCTGAACTACTTGATTACCTTCCCAGAATCTTTTGTAGGCACTAACTTAATCTTTATGATCTGCTGTGAATTTTTTGGTATAAAGTTGACCATTTTATTTCTCTCATTTCCTTGAGATATGCCTAATATGAAATTGTTAGGTAATACTAATTTTTAATCAGTTTTCTTTCATAATTTCATATTGATATCTAGAATCATAACCCACCAACATATTTGTTATGGTTATCTTTTCATATTTCTCATTCAAATTTGTCATTTTTCTGTGACAAACCTCAGTTTTGTTTTAATTTTATTTTTTCCAACACTCATTTGTTTGAAGCATATTTTCAGGTAATGCTTGCACAGCTAGTTTTTGACAGTTTTCATATTGTTGTATTTGTAACTGTTTATATTTATATTTTAATGACTCTTAGTTTTATATTGCTAGCAGTTAGTATTATGATTTTATATCAGGAGGCTGTACTTAGATATTCTCATCTTTCCTCAAGCCTTCACTGGTATTCTCTCCCCTCTGCTCTGAAGCAGAGATTGCCTCATACTTTACTGAGAAAGTTGAGGCCATTAGATGTGAGCCTTCTTTTCCCTTTCCTCATTTTAAAACACTGTGACATAATCCCCCTTATCTCTTTATTTAAACTTTTTTTTTTTTTTGCTTTTTGCTGAGGCAAATGGGGTTAAGTGACTTTCCCAGGGTCACACAGCTAGGGAATGTTAAGTGTCTTGAGACCAAATTTGAACTCAAGTCCTCCTGACTTCAGGGCTGGTGCTCTATCCACTGCGACACCTAGCTGCCCCTCTTTATTTAAACTTTAAGGATCTGTTAGATACCAACAATTAGGTTACCATTATACCACCTGTCCCTCAGTGTGTCTGTGGAGATAACTTACTTAACATTATATAGACAAGAATCCTCCAGGAACATAGATTCGCCATAGGATTAGAAGGACTTAAAGGTGACAGACTGCTAGATAGTTAGGTTTAGGACTTCCAAAGGAATAGCCCACTCAGACTCCACTTGAAAGAGTGAGGTTAATAAGTGATTCAGTAATTGAGGACCTTCAAAATACTTAGGTGGGAAATATGGCTTCTTTAGAAGCTGAAAAGTTGAATAAACTTCTGATTCTTCCTATATTAGACTTTGAGGAAGTATCAAGAGTTTTTTATGGTCTTCATCTGGAATCTGGGTTCTTCTCATCCATTGTATGTCCCTAAATTTAATTGAGCAGGCTGGACTCTGCATTTGTGGAAATTGCTGAGGGCCTTTTTAAATAACAAATTTGCTTCAGAAATTTCTTTAAGAAATGTCAGTAACATTTTATGCTAGAATAATTAAAATTTTTAGTTTGTTTTTTGATGAATTTAATACAAAGGATATATAAAATTTTAAATCTGAGATAAAAATATCTGTTCAGGTTTCTGCATATATATAGGAGTAATTAAAATATATCTTATATATTACATATTATACATATGCATGTAGTCCGTGTCTATATTGATAAGCACATATGCATATTTCCATATACACATATATGCACACATGTGTATATGCACATGCATATATACACATACACGCAGATATACACATATACACATAAGTATATACACACATAGATATGTTTGTATACTTAATTGTACTTCTCTTACTCTTCCATGTAGCCTGGATCAACTGTAATAGGAAATGGAGAGAAACAATCTAAATGAGTAATAATGATAATAAGAATTGACAAAATATGAAATGTTATGGTTAATAATTCCTTGAATTTATAGAGTACTTTAAGATTTAAAAAGTACTTTTCTCTCAACAAACTATTGAGGATAGTATATATATATTACCTCCATTTTATAGATGATGAGAGATGAAGTGATTTCCTTATGATCTTAAAACTTGTTTGTGTTGGAGCTTCAGTTTGAACCCAAATGTCTTGGTTCTAATTAGGTCTAGTACTTTCTTCACTGCGCTTTGGGACCTTCTCTGGTGCATTAAAAAAAAAGTTCATTTCAAGGAAAAATCACATTCCTAGAATTAAAAAGATATTTAATCATCACTTAATTTTTCTGGTTCTCTTGAATCTGGAAAATTTTAAAAATTATATTGAATAAAATGTAATAAGTATTTTCTTAGAAGGTAGCTTTTCCAAGCTTTCACATTCTTGGTTCTCTTAAATTTTTCATGCCATGTTACTTGTCAGTTAACATTTACCAAGCACCGTCTGTATCCCAAACATTGTGTTAATGCTAGTAATAAAAATCTGAAAAAGAAAGACAGTCCCTGCCTTCAAATAGGTTATTCTCTGCTGATGAAAGATACCATACAAAAGGAATTTGAAATGTGGTATAGTTGGGGCTTGTTTAAGTCTAAAGGAGTGCAATTGGGCCCCCTCCTTAAATGGAAGTTTTGAAGCTCATTGCTTTTACCTCCATTCATAAGATCAGAGAGAATCCATCATGCATTCATTCTGAGATGTATTCGATCTTGTAAGATGCTACAGTTTCCAAGTAATGAGATTTCTAGGGGCAAAATAACAATATACTCTAGTAGATAGTATTCAATCATAGGTTGTCTGACAGAACTACATATTAACTATTAAGTGTCTGCTGCTTCTTTTTTTTTGAATCATAATAATCATCTTAATATTTTCTCAACATGTCCTACTCCTATTTCTCTCTCTACTATGATTTCTAAGTGACACAGTTTAAATGCTATTATACTTTAAAAGGGTGAGGTTAGTGGACTGAATAAGATATTTTAAATGTAGATAAGAAGTTGTTAAATAGTCTGTTGGCTAACAAGAATTTTTTTAATCTGATAGTGTTCTCTGTATGTATACTGATGAATAAAATAGGGGAAGGGGCCAGGATTAGATCTGTTATTCAGTTGGCATAGGGAACCCCAGAAGAGGAAATTCCTTCTACCAGTATACATCGATATTTTTTCTTCAGCTTAGATTCTTAAAAATGTTGCCTTGAGCAGTGTGAGGTCAAGGGACTTGCTCAGGAGGACCATCAGTTCAGGTCAGAGGTGGGATTTGAATAGAGATCTCATATTATAGACCCACTTTCTATTCATTTTATTATGTTGCCACTCAGTGTATACTCTCTCTATATATATACATATGTGCATATGTATATATATGTAATGTAATATTCTAAAGATGTACTTTTATTTAACATAATATCTCACATATCAATGTTGTATAAAAGAATGACTGTATTGTTTTTTGTTACCTGGAGGATGAAGAAAAAAGTGATGAAATTGAAGATTTCTTTGAACCAGCCCTGGAGTTTAATCAAAGTGCTAAAGTTACTCCTCAACATTATAATGGTCCTCCATTCCCACCAGTGGTATCTGCTGCTCAACCTACTGCTGATATTCTTGAGAAAGTGATTGAGAAAAAAGAGGCTTTAGAAAATAGTCTTATTAATTGGTAAGTTATATTGATAATTGATATTAATGATGTGATAATATTAAAAATAACAGGAAAATGAGGCTTTCACTGCAACACTTAAATTTCTTTTGCCTATTAAATTTTTCTTTTACACTTTGCTAGTCATTGTTTGATGTAGGATTAAAGGGCTTATTTGATTGTATTTTGGGGGGTTAAAAAGGACAGAAAATGCATCCAGACTTGTTATTTTGAATCTACTATCATTATAGTAGAAAAAGTATATTTTGGGGGGGTATTGCAATAACATATTTAAAAAGATTTCTTCTGTTATGTCAGGTGATTTTTGAAGCATAATGTGTAGTGGTGTAATGAATCAATGAACTTGAAATCCAAAGAGAGTTGAGTGCAGGTGTGCCCCTTGAAATGGGCTTTGTGAACCTAGCCAGGGAGATTTATCTTAGCCTCAGTTTCCTTAGCTGTAAAATCAGGTTGTTGAAAGGCTAAAATGATGGAATATAAAGCATTTTGCGGACAAATTTTACAGTGCAATGTGAGTATTAACTATTATTTTTTATAATTAAAGCTACAATTATTGCCCTTAGAAAAAGAAAAAAAACTTATCTCCCCTTGGTTCTTTAGATAACTGCATACCTAAAGATAGAGAACAGACCAAGTGATTGTTTAAGGTTCTTTCTAGCTCTTGTGATTCTGTCTGCTGTTCAATAGAGTTTAAGTATTTTAACTGTATGCTATTCCAGGTATATTTACTGACCCATTCTTTCTTTTGAACTTAGGAGTTCTGTTAGACATCCTGATTTCCAAAGTGATTTTAAACAAATTATTATCATGCTATGATTCTTTTGGTGTTCTGTAGTTAAGTTTACTGCATTAACATATCTTTGTCAGTCTCATCACTTTGTACAACAGGTGTTATTTTACAGATATCATATATGTATAGTCCATGAGTAAAGGAATATTTTAAAATGTCAAAGAAGTTTGCCCATCATTTGCATAGATTTCCATTTTTTAAAAAAACATTAACTTTTGTTTTTCAGGGTAGAACAGGAAATAATGTCAAGACTTATCACTAGGATGCTTCCATTCCAGCCACAGACAGTGCCTAATGTTAATGTTTCAGAAAGTGAAGAAAGTGAAACTTCAGCCTCTGATGTTGGTAAGTACTGACCTCTTAATCTGTTTCTTTTCAGATGCCTTTTGGACTGTGCTTCTGTACAATTTATTTTGAAAACATCCTTATAATAATGATGATAAAGGAGGTCCTCAGAATCCTTAATTTTTCATTGATGCTTTTTGTTTTTCATATTAATGCCATTTTCTGATATATCCTCCTAGCCTTGTGATAAAGAAAAATACAAACCAACACACTGAATATGTTTGTCAGAGTATATATATCATTCTGCATATAAAGAGAAAGGGCAGTATGATTCATTTCTGAATTCTTTATTTCAGGTCAATATTTAAATATGATTTCTTTAATGATACTTTTCTTTATGATAATTATGTATATTTTTGTCCTCTGAACCCTACTTTTGACTTTATATCAATTTTATTGCCTTTCTAAATTTTTCTGAATTCCTTGTAGTGACCATTTATTATGGTGCAGTAGTTCTTGAAATTCATATCATAGTTTCATCAGATTCTCCCCAATAAAAAGGCATTCATTTTGATTCCTTTTTTGCTACCACGAAAAGTACTGTTATGAATGTTTTGGTATAGATAAGAAAAGGAAGGTTTTTTGATGGAGGATCATTAAATACAGATTGAAGATTACAATATAGTTAGTATTTGCTATAGTTTCTTCACTTGCTTTAAAAGCCCCAGCCACTTCTTCTATAATTTGAGTAAATACTAGGGGAAATTGATTTACCCCTTTTCTCCTTATATACATGTTTTCCTAGGAGATCTACAATACATCTTAGGGAATTGTGGATATTAGTGTCTAATGAGAACTAATATTCTTCAAGTAAAGTGAAACGTATCTTGGTATAGTTCATGAATATCACTGTCTTTACTTCTCTACTGGTCAATGACTAAGAAGAAGTTAATTTTTATATTGATGATTTATTTTCTTTAAAATCACTGCCCTATTTTTTGGGTTCCCTTTACAAAACACCTAGATCACATATTTCACCATAGTTTCAAAATTATTTCATTACAAGAAAGAAGGTCACATGATGCTTTTAGGTTACATCTACTAAGTATTCAGATAATTTCCAGTGGCACATGATATAGAAGTAGAACTTTCTCTACTTATTAATTCACATAATTTCTGAATCCAAGAATGATGGTTAAAAGTTTGCATTTGTATTTGTAAAGCAGTTTTTTCTTCTGAATTTCCCTGGTAGTCCCTCTATAATGTTAGCTAAGAATAATAGTTTCTGTAGCTTTTCTTGCAAAATTCATTTCAGAGTTCATTCAGATGCATTACTTCTAAGTGACTATGATGCAAATGTCAATGCACATCTTTTTGTTTCTCTAAAAGCTAGAAATGGGATGCACTTCTTCCCAATTCTATTTCAGTTAGTAATGTGTTTCTTTGTATCAGTTTATCTTAATAAATTGTACTCAAAACATCACGTATATATATATATATGTTTTCAGATTTACCTCCTCTTTTCCCTATAAACCATTTCAATACTCTTAAGGATTAAAATATTAATTCTGATCAAGTTTTTAACACATCTGTTTTTCTTGAATGTTTTAATATCTAGTTGAAGCAGCAGGTGGGACAAAATTTCGACTCGTTGTTGATGCAGGTGTACCTGTGAATTCAGATATGATTAATCTTTTTGTGAATGAAGCTCTTGAAGAGATTATTGCCATCATGCTCGGTAACAAGGAAATAACAAAAGATGTTCCTCCTCTACCTGCAAATATTCCTGCCAATGTAACATACTTACCAGTAAGAACAATTTCTGTTATAGAGTATTAAAATGGCAGAAGTTAAAATAAATGTTTTGTTTCATAGGGTTCAAATCAAATTCTTGCTACCAAGTATAAATTAAACTTGTATTATTTTAAAAAAAAATTGATTTACATTTTAAATTCAGGTTGTAAATGATATTGGTAATAAGCAAAATTATTATGCTTAGATACTCTTAATATGTTGAATATCTTTATCAAGTAGCTATAAAATGGATCAGCTTTCTCATGGAATCTTCTCCAAATTTAAGAGGTAGTCAGGAGATGGCTAAATATTGCTTAGACACATTTTTCCTTTAATCTCCAATCTAGATCTCCAGAAACTACTGTCCCTTATCTTTTCATCATCAAATCCACACTACCATTGCTTCTGGAATGAGTTTGTCAGTTACTACCTCATTGTTCTATCATTTCTTATGATTTTTCAAATCAAATTACCCTTTCCTATCTATCTGTTTTGTGCTTTGTTCCCCCTGTTAGAATCTGAGAAAGACTGCCTTGCTTTTCAGTTTGTATCCCTAGAGTTTAATTCAGTACTTGGGCACATAGTGAATACTTAATTATTTTTTTCAGTTCATTTAGAGTGAATTCTATATTTGTTCAGCAGTATAAGACCTTTGTCAGCTTTGGATAGATATAATTCTGAAAATTTTTTTCAGAATAATATTAAAATAGTGTTAGAAAATTTTTGAAAAGCTTTTAGGCGTTTATGCATTAATTTTAGTTTGTAAGTAGCAAATATGTTGTGGAATAAAAATCTGTGTTTTGGCACATTAGATGGCCTAGAGTTTTATTAAATCAATTGACCACCTAGGGAAACGTCTTTAGAGGAGAGCTCTTGTCCTTTAACGGTCTGAAGCAAAAGGGAGAAAATGTATTATGTGAGTGAGAACAGTTAGTTCCAGACTTTTCTTGAAATCTAAATGCAAATAAATGGTGGTTGTAGTTGCAAAGAAACAGAGGGAAAGAGAATAAGCATTCTTATAATATTTAACTAATTCAGGCTTTGTGCTAAGTGCTTTTTACAAATATTATCTCATTTGATCCTTACAATTGCCCTTTAAGGTAGATGCTCTTATTATCTCCATTGTGAAATTGAAGTAACTGAAGCAAACAAAAGTTACATGATTGTCTCAGGACCAGTACTAGTAAGTGTCTTGAGTCCAGATTTTGAACCCTGATCTTCCTGACTCCACGTCCAGTTGTATATATGTTGTACCACCTGCTGCCTTTTACTGTAACAAGACTGTGCATGTAATGGACATTTTAGTTTGGTTGGCTCTCTGGACACAGAAGAGTGTAACAGCTTGATGTTACGGAGGAAAGAGGAGGAACCTGGAATAAGTGACTACTGTTTTCATGCTGAATGAGAATCTTTTGAATATATGTGAATTTTTTGAAAGCTCTAGGACCTGCAGTTAAAAAAAAAATTTACTAGATTTATTTTATAGTAAGATGGAACACCGACATATTCAAAATAGTTCATCTTTTAGGTCTTAAATTCTAAAGGAACTTCAGGCTTATATTTTTCTCAAAGAAGTTAAAATCAAGAAAATAAGCTGGTTTATAATGTTGGCATTATGCAGTTTTGTTGTGATCATAAATGAGATCTCTGGAATTTTATTTTGCAATCTTGATTTGCTGCCTTTTTTTTTTTTTTCTAAAACCAATAGCGTGTCTCAATTTGAGATTGAGAAGATCTGAAGATACTTTTGACTCATTTTACTGCATTAACTCATAAACATTTTTGGTCTCTACTAAGTTTTGGAACCAAAAAAAAAAAAAAAAGTATCATCTGGTCATTTCACTATGCATTTTCCATAAGGAACCACCTATTAAAAGACTTAAGTTTTCTTTAGTATAGACTGTTGATATAGAGAGTCATTACTCTATTATTAGTTAAAGATCTTAGAATGTCTGAGATTTTCTGTTGGAAAAAATTCATTCTTTGATCAGTTTCATTGAAATGTGCCTCCAAACAAAGACTTGTGCTCAGATACCAGATGTACATACATCTTCAATGAATGAATGAGATATTCTTTATTTAGCTAGGTGCATTGTGAATGCTACAGGTCTGTAGGTTTTTTTTTTTTTTTTTTGCTTTTTGCTAAGGCATTTTGGGTTAAGTGACTTGCCCAGGGTCACACAGCTAGGAAGTGTCTGAGACCAGATTTGAACTCAGATCCTCCTGACTTCAGGGCTGGTGCTCTATCCACTGCGCCACCTAGCTGCCCCCAGGTCTGTAGTTTTAAATGATTTGCCATCTTCAAATAATTTGAACATATTGGTACTTTCTCAGTTCTGATATCTTAGTGATGAGAAAATATTTTACCAATTCATCTATATTTTCTTGCTTACCCATTTCAGATTGTTTTTTTCTCTTTGTGTAGTACAGTTTTAACTAGGGTTGGTATTTCCTGTCCCTTCATTCTAGTCTATGGATTTGATATTTTGATCTTGATTTTTCTTATTAAATAGGTTCATTATCTTCTGTAGTTTGTATTCAGCTGTAAGTTTGGTTAGCATGCTCTCTTTGTCTTTATGCAAATCACTAATAAGAGTGTTGCACAAAAGAAAATCAAGGAGAGAACCTGCAAGTCTACTTTATAAACTTAGCATGACATCCATTATTAATCAATACAATTTGGATGTGGTCATTCATTCAACTATAAATTCACTTTACTGTATTATCTCATTAAAGTTTATACTGTTCCTTCTTGTTCATAAGGATATTGTGAGAGACTTTTTCAGTTGGTATGCTTGAAATCTGTTATATCTCAGACATTCTCTTCGTTCATTAGTCTATTAATGCTGTCAGGAAGATGTGAGATTGGTTAAGCATGATTTGTTCTTAGTGAACTCATCTTGACTCCTAATGGTTGATTTTTTTTTAAGTGCTTAGAAACAAATTTTTTTTTAATTACTTGGAATTTTTCCAAGAGTATACATTAAGCTCATTAGTCTGTAGTTTTCAAATCTATTTTTTTTCCTTTTAAAATCATAACATATCCCACTTCTCCTGTTCTGAGGTCCTCTTTTATTTGCTATGATTCTTCAAATCTATAAAGGATAAACAGTTTCTAGATAACAGAAGTATTCCAAAAGGCCCTGTATTCTAAAAGACTAATTTCCACATAACTAAAGTTTTCCAGTCTCTCAGGTATAGAGACAGAAAAAGTGTCTAGTTTAGCAAAATTCCTTATAGTCATCTTTCCTATTTTTTTTGTATAAATTTTTTTATAGTTTAGGAATAAGTCCATTTTACTCTATTTAAGATATTATTATAGTTATTTGTGTAATTTTATCTTTTTTTTTTGTATTACCTTTATCTTAGACTGTTCACCATACTCCAGTGCCTACTCCACAGCCTACTCCACCTCAGTCTCCTCCTCCATCTCCTCTTAAGGAACCATTATTAATAAAAACTCCAGAGGCTTCACCTTGTGTTTCAGAACATGATATTTTTTCTGTAAAAGAACAATTTACTCAAACAGGTAAATACTGCATTCTTTAATAAACTGCAGTAATATTAATGAGAATTTTAATGTGGGTTTGTATTTATAGATTAATATATATTCCTATTATTTCTTTATTGACTTTTTGAAATTATTGTTTCCTATAATGAGTAATTGTTTGCTTTAAAAAATTTTACAATCTAATAGAAAAGTCATAGTTTTATGTTTTTCAAAATTACTGTGTACTTACAATAATGGGTTTTTAAAAAATAATTATTTTAAAAACAGTACTTTTTTTCTAGTGTTTACCATTATATTTTAAAATAAAATATTGGGGAATTTTATAAAGCAAGATACTTTTATCCTTGTCATTGGACTATTTGGCTGACTTTTTTTCCCTTTTGGTTTCAAATTTTTAGGAACTGATAATCTCCCTGCAAATACTCTCATTACTACTCCTGCAGTTACTCCTGCTGCTACACCCCCTTTAGCAGGCACACCAATTCTTACACTCTCTGAAAATTCTTCTGAAAATCTTAAGAGACCAAGCCCCAAATTTCCCAAGCCATGGAGTAGTGATGATTTACCACTGGATGAAGAGAATCCTAATCCTATTCAGGAGGAACCACTTCACCCAAGAGCTATGTAAGCAATTAAAAAAAAATGTTTAACTTGTTGGGTTTTTTTTTAAAATTATAGCTTTTTTAAAGGGTGTTTTTTTTTTTTTTTGGTTAGTCACAGATATATATATATATTTTTTTTTTTTGCTTTTTGCTGAGGCAATTGAGGTTAAGTGACTTGCCCAGGGTCACACAGCTAGGGAATGTTATGTGTCTGAGACCAGATTTGAACTCAGGTCTTCCTGACTTCAGGGCTGGTGCTCTATCCACTGCGCCACCTAGCTGCCCCTACACAGATATATTTTTAAAAATAGGTTTATCCTGGAGATTTCTGGACTATGTATATAATTTTTTTTTTTTTTTAAGTGTAATGTCTGTAGCTCGGGATGAAGAACCTGAGAACTTAGTCTTACCCATTCCATCATCCAGTCCCAATCCAGTCATCTTTAGACCATTTCCTCTTGAAGCTCAAGTTCCTTCTCCAGTGCACACACCAAGTTCTGACCAGATGACACAAGAAAGTAGTTCAAGCTTCGTTACCACTACTGAGACAGAGACCATCGAGAGACCTATTTCTGAAGGAGAGATTTTGTTTAGTTATGGGCAGAAAATGGCTACAAGAGGTACATTAATTTTCTGAAATTAATATCATTGAGTTGGCTAATGTGAATATACTTATTCTTCTTTAAGTTTACTTGAAATATTTATTTTATTTGAAAGAAACTAGTGCTTTACTAAAAATTCTTTCCATAAATATTGATTTGGTGATTGATTATTGTGGCTTTTGTTCTCTTGATTTTTTTTTTTTTTTTTGCTGAGGCATTTTGAGTTAAGTGACTTGCCTAAGGTCACACAGCTAGGAAGTGTTAAGTGTCTGAGACCAGATTTGAACTCAGGTCCTCCTGACTTTAGGGCTGATGTTCTATCCACTGCACCATCTAGCTACCCCTTTGTTCCCTTAATTAAACCCATTTTTTTTTTTGCTCTTGTTGAAATCTATTATACACATTGAGCTCATCTGTTGGATTACATTGTTTTCTAAGAAATTTTATTTCATTTTCAACAAGTACCTTATCGAAAATTAAGAATGATTTGCATATGAATTGAAAACAGTATTCTAATTATATCTGAGTAGAAGTTATTGTTGTTATTGTTCAGTCATTTTTCAGTTGTATCTGATTTTTCGAAACCCTTTTTAGGGGTTTTCTTGGCAAAGACATTGGATTAGTTTGTTGTTTCCTTCTCCAGTTCATTTTACAAACAAGAGAACTGAGGCAAATGAGGTTACGTGCTTTACGGTCACACAGCTGGTCTAAGGCTGGATTTTAATTCTGGTCTGTCTGACTCCAGACCCGGTGCCATTTTACTAAGCCAACTAACTTTTAATTAATAGTGTTCTGTTGTAAATTGAAATTTGTAATTTGCAATGGAACATAAAGTTAAAATATTTTCTGAATTTTAATTTCCAGATACAGCAGATGGAGAACTGTTTTTAAATAACTTCAATGATAGTTTATCTAGTACTCTGCATGATGCACATGAAATGGTAAGAAAATAATTATCTAGAACATCAGATCATGTGATGA
The DNA here is from genome assembly GCA_023553655.1 of Myrmecobius fasciatus. Taxonomy (NCBI): domain Eukaryota; kingdom Metazoa; phylum Chordata; class Mammalia; order Dasyuromorphia; family Myrmecobiidae; genus Myrmecobius; species Myrmecobius fasciatus. Next base: position 287,708 of record JAJPUD010000482.1, read on the forward strand.
AGGACTTATTTCCTAAATTTTTATCTTAGAATAAACTTTTTTTATTTATTTAAATGTAGCATATTAGACAAAAGTATAGTAAAATATTTGTGAAGGAATTTACAATTTTCATAAATATTTCATTTATTCTTAAATGAATACTTAAAACTGTGTGTTGCTTCCTGAATACCTTGAGAAGAGAATGTTCCTTTTCTGTTGTATCCTTAGTACTTAGTGCTATTACACTAATAAGCTTTACACACAGCGAATGCTTAACAATGTTTTTCCAATCATTCCTTTAGGATATGTTTTATGAACTTGTTAGAGTATAAATTCCATGAAATTATGGGACTGTATCTTACCTAACCTCTGTTTCTTCCCAGTACTTACATAATACTTTATACAGAGTAAGTATTTAGTTATTGTTTGTTGGTTAAAAGGAATGAATGAATTAACTTTACTAGCTAATTAACTTTAGCTACTGGACAGTGAAAGGGGTATATAATTTGAAAATTAAGTAATCTCGAGGCACATTAAGAAATGAAATTTTAAACTGTAATGTCTAAATATTTTAAAAATAATATGTGTGACTAATGAAAAACCTGAGAAACAGAGTTTCTGAGTAATAATCATTTTATTAATTAGGCTAGCAAATAATAAATTGATGGTCAGCAGTCTTTCTTGGTAACCATGAAGACAAAACCATAGAAAGATCCCTGAATGTTTAAATACTTTTGGAAAAAGTATTTGGAAAAAGACTAAAAATTTGAAACCAAAAGGGAAAAAATTCCCTGGTAGGTGGAAACCTGAACAAATTAGTGATTAGTGAACAAATAATGAGGGGGTGAAGATATCAATGAGGAGGTAGGCTAAAAGTCTTCAGTTTCTTCTGCTGAGAATATGATTTAGTGGTAATATTCAGCTGTCTGCAGCAATCTGGACAAAGGAATCCATCTCTACCCCAGACAGCTCTTGTTGGTTTTGTTCTTCATAAGCTAGGTCTCCCTGGATTTAATAGAGGAGTAAAATAACATGGGCCCAATACTTTAGAACTAGAATGCACCTAGGTTAGATTCTGTTTACATATATATAAACATGTTAGGTCTTTTAGTTAAATGGGATCCATCCAAAATCTTAGAACATGTATCCTGATTATTAGACCAATCACATCTCTCAGCCTTGTCCTTCAGATATTGACTGAATGACTGGTCCCTAAATGAGGAAATAGAAAGGGAAACAATCCTAATTTAATAATTGGCTATTAGTATAATAGAAAAATAATCATTTCACATATGTGATAAATATAATGAATAAAAATAAATATTTTAATATTATTTCTCTTATATGATTTAACTAAGACAGTATTCCTCAAGATATAATTGTTTTTTAGTTGTAAGAAGAATTGTAGACCACTTACATTAAATATATCTGTTAAGCAAAAAAAAAAATCACATCTTTATTTGTTTAAGTGATATATAGGGAGTTCTCTAGGTCTTAGTGTTTTATGTTTTGAAAGGGACACCCTATATTAACAGTTGGTTTAATACATTTAATTATGCTATGTCCCTGTTCTCTATTATGTAGAGGATGAGGGTCACCACATTGGACATAATTTGTAAAGTGCATATATTTCATTCAAACTCTTATAAGTGGAGATGTGACTATAATTTTTGTTATTGTTTCCAATGTGAATAAAATCCAGTCAATTTTTGTTATTAAATTGATTTCAAACCAAATGTATTTTTTTCAAATACTAGTACCTTCCCTCTCAAACCAACTTGAATTTAATTACTTTGTATTTATTTTTTTTATAATTATTATGTACATACTTATATATGTCTTTGTTGTTTTTCCTTTTGGAATATAAACTCCTTGTGAATAGAAATTATTTAATTCTTTATATTCCCAGGAATAGTGCCTGGAACATAGTATTTAATGCTTTTGGTTGATTAAGTTGAAATTAAAGTTAAACTAGAACTTATTAGTTTGATGTATAATGTGAAAATTATTAATTATGAGTGAAGGTAAGTGGGAATAAATATAGATGTTTTTAGGTTATGATAATCCCCCTCTTTGTGCTTCTCTTTTCTTAGGAAGATGATTCTCCTAGTGAAGGACAGGTGATGATGAAGAGACCTCATAAAGAATATCAACAAGATATATTTCTTTCACTTCTTACTAAATTAAACCATGGACAATTAGATTCACAGCAAGTAGTCTACCGATCAGAGGTATTTTTTAGCATTTACTTCATTCTTAGAAATAAATTAGAAGTACTTCAATTTTTAATTATAAAATAAAATGACATCTCAATTTATCCAGAAATTATAATACTCTCAAACTCACTTGGAATCCGAATCGTAAGGATAAAAAGAGACTTACTCTTACACGCCCATTTTAGGGATGAGGAAATTGAGGCACATGCAAATTAAGTGACTTATTCAAGCTAGTTGTGACTAGGTTAGTCTTTTAATCCAGAGCTCTTCTCATTTACTTTGGCTTGTTTGACACCCAAGAACCTTACCTAACATTGGATTTCAGGAGTTGGAAAAAAACTCAGAGGCCATCTGCCTTATTTTGCAACTGAGGAAGAGGTCTCCCTGCAATATCCTTGACAAATGGTCATTTGGTATTGCCTTGGAGTCTTGCAGTGATGGACTACCAGTGGCTTCTGAGCCAATAAGAGATTTCTTCTAGCACCAAATTAGATCTGTGAAGATACTCTGTTACCTCACCATCCTTTCCATTTTCTCACCTTACCACAAGACTTGCTCTATTACGATGATGAGCACTGGGAAGGAGTATACTTCTCCCTGTTTTGTGCTTTTATTAATGATCAGAGCATTGTTGAATAGTTATTTCTATAGTTGCATTTATTAAAAAACAGTGATTTTTACATATTCATAAAAGTGCTTCATTGAATAAGGGAGATTTTCTGAGTCATGTACTTTTTCTGTTATCAATAAACAATAAACTCAGTGAGATTTTGCATTTTTGCATAATTTAGTCAATTATATAAAGATATGATCAGTTATAGATAATTATTTGCGAAAACCCGTCTTTCTTTTCATCAAAGATACCCTTAATACATAAGTAGTTCACTATTATAAAGATTTTTTTAAAAGATGATAAAGTAAATATCTGGGTTGGTAGTTACAATGTCCTATTAATTGCCTTTTTCCCAGTTATTATTATAGTTTTAGAATTTTTCCTGTAATTTGATTATCATCTCTGAGATATCTTGTAAGATGGTCAGCATTTTAAACCTTCAGCACTTATTTCCTCATTGTGTTCTCAGGCTAGTCTAGTTGTTCTTCCTAACTTTGTTGTAGTTGGTGTCAATTCTACTTCTTTGCATTTCATATCAGGAATTGAATTTTTGAATCTAAATGTGATGGATCCTGTGTTGTTGTTATTGCTGCTGAATGTAGGTCATTTTAGATATATTTGCCAATTTATTTCACTTTGTGTCTAATTGTTGTTTTCCTGCCAGAATCATCTATGAATGTTTCTAGGATGATGTAGCTTGAGTATGTTACACTTTTTGAAACTTCTATGCCTTCTTTTATCGGTGTAATAAAATTAACGTTAAATAATTTTACAGTGAGCAAAAGGTGTAGGTTTATATGGCAGCAAAAAAAAAAAAGGCTTACTAAACAAATACCAGGTTGAAAGAGGAAATTATGAAAATGATAGATTATAGCAAAAGCAACAACTATTCATATCCAGACTCTATATGTGAAAATATATGATAAATGACTAATGCAATTCTCAGGTATAAATACAGAGGTTCTGTGTATCTAGATGCATCAATAAGCAAAAGAGAAAAAGTCAAGTTTGCATTTAAAAAATAGCAAAACAAAGCAGGAAGTCACTTGGAAAATACCTAATAGTCAAGATTGTTGTTTTCTTTTAAATATGAAAAATGATACTTTAAGAAATGATTTTCAAGAAAAAAACAAAATTGATAAATTGTCAAATCTAATCATAATTGAATAATTCTAATTGTCAAAATTGGAAATAAGTGAAAAGAAACTCAGAATAGCAAAAACCAACATGAAAATTGTCAATGATTACTATGCTTATAGAAATATTAGATTATGAACTAGTAGGACAACTTTTAGTGGAGCAATGACAAGGAGAAGTAGGCAGGCTGCATTTCAAAATGATTCTAGTTCCAGACAGTTGTACAGATAAATTCTATCAGATTCTTCAAAAGTAACTCCTATATTCTGATTCATATTCTCGAGTCTTTTCTCTTTCTCTTTCATATTTGTTTGTGTGTATACATAAAAAATAAAAGAATTATATGTGTGTGTATATATGTGTGCACACACGTAGAGATCTGCAATTTACTCGTGTAGGTAATTCCCCCCAAAAGAACCCTTTATCAATGCAAATCAGCAAATGCAGTTTATATTATTTATAGAGAATTTCCTAGTTCACCAAGAGATTAAGTGACTTATATTTAATCACAAAACCATCAGAAGTAGTTCTTATTGATTTTGAATTTGGCTGTAATTATTCTTATTACACTGCCTATAATTAAGATTATTTTAAATTATAGAGAGAGGTGCTAGACTATATAAATGTATTTTAAAAAGTAATATGAAACATTTAAGCTAAAACAAAGAGTTTGAGTTACTGAAATCATCTATTCCTATGCACTCACATCAGCCTCTTTTAGATAGTGTCACCTTTTAATACATATTAGAACATTAAACATTGATAGGGAATAAAAGTAATGGAGGAACAAGATTCATCTTTATCCAAGTATATTGATTGATTTATCAAACAAGAAGGAAAGGATTTTTGTTAATTGTTGGTGTGGATCCAAAACTAACTGAACTCATTAAAGGCTGATAAGCAGAAGAAAATTAGAACAACTCCATGAAGAATAAATTCTGATGGCTTCTTATTAACTCTACAATTAAATATAAATTTCTCTGTGTGACATTTAAAGGTCTTTAGAACTTATTTTTTCAGTTTTTTAACACATTGATCCTTTGCACATACTATACTTCATCCATACTGATCTACTTTCTATTCTCCATATATTTCCTGCCTTTATGATGGCAGGTCACATACCTAGAAAGCTTTTCCTCCTCACCTATGCCTCAGAATCCATACCTTTCTTTATGACTCAGTATAAACATCACTTTCTTAATGCATATTTTTCCCCTGGACTCCTTCAAGCATACTGTGTTCTAGGTACATTTCCACCTCCCACCTTCCCTGGATCTATCATGTATAAATTGTTTTATGTCTTTGTACCTTCCATTAGAATGTAAGCTCCTTGAAGAAAGACACTTTATCCTTAATACCTGAATATTTTGTCCAGTCCCTTGCATTTTGCTAATTTATTAATATTGCTAATATTATTGATCTTAATGCAGATGATTCCTGGTCTTTGTCCAATTTTAGTTTATTTCCTATGCTCCTGTTCTACTTCATCTATTGTCTGTTAAACATTCAAGGCATTGTGTCCATAACACAACTTATTATTTTTCACTCCAAACCCACCCATCTTTCTAATTACCTTATTTCTGTCAAAAGCGTCATAATCCTTCCAGTAACTAGATTTGCAACCTTAGTACCATACTTGTCTCCTCACAACCTTATTCATTTCTCCATAAAAGTTCACTTGAAAATTCTTTTAAATTATACTTCCACAACCACCTTCCTGTTTAGTCCGTCATCAACTCTGGCCTTGACTCTTGCAATAGCTTTCTAATTGGTATCTTTACTTTATCTCGGCCCTATTCATTCTTTTGTATAATTGCCAAAGTGATGTCTGACCATCACTAAAGCAGAAGTCTGGCCATATCACTGTCCTACTCAGCATACTCTAATAGCCCCCTGTTACTTCTGTGTTCAAATACAAACTCTTTTGTTGACATTTGAAGCCTTTCACAACTTAGTTCCAATCTACTTTTTTAGCCTTTGGCATTAGTCCCAAATTGCTGTCTTCCTGTGTCTCACACATGGCATTCTTTATTTCATTCCTGTTCCTTTGCACAGGCTGTCCTAGATTGTACTTCTTTCTGCACTCTACGTCTTAGAATTCCTAGTTTCCTTTAAAGTTTAGCTAGTGCCAGCCTCTGGCTTTGAAATGACTTTGTATTTATTTTATATATACTTATGCATCATGATGTCTCCCAGAATCTAGTGTGCTCATTGAGAGAAGTAATGGTTTTATTTTTGTCTTGGTGTCCTTAGCACTTAGCACAGAGTAGTTAGTAGGACCTTAATAAATGCTTGTTTATTGAGTATTTGATTGGAAAATTTGATGAAGAAACATAGGAGTTATTTAACTTGCAAGAATAAGATACAAAAACAAGCTATTTGCAAAAAGCCATTTTTTACTAGGTAGATATATTCCAAAATGACAGTTTTCTAAATTAGTGTATTTTTTGTACAATTGTTTGGTTTAATAATTACTAAAATTTTAAAAAGTAATTAAAAATTATATTATGTTCTCTGAGTCTATCATAATGTGCCTAGATACCTCCTATGGGTTTTCTAATTTTTTAATTTAATTTTGATATTATGGTTTGCCTAATATATCTTTTTTTTTTTTTCTTTAATAGGAATCTGAAAATAGTACAGATGAACTTAGTGAAGGACAAAGACCTAGATTTCCAGCAGCAAAGGAGAATATCTTCATGGGACAGTACATGGACCAATCTATTCCCATTTCTACAGAGTGTTCAGAGCAAAAAAGTTATCATGAGCTATTACCAAAGCAGTTTGACAAAACTACAGGTAATCAGCAAAACATTCTTTTTTGAAGGAGTCTCTTAGAAAGTAGGACAGAGGGGCAGCTAGGTGGCGCAGTAGATAGAGCACCAGCCCTGAAGTCAGGAAGACCTGAGTTCAAATCTGGTCTCAGACACTTAACATTCCCTAACTGTGTGACCCTGGGCAAGTCACTTAACCCCAATTGCCTCAAAAAAAAAAATAGGACAGAAAATGCTTTTTTAAAATTTAATTTAATTTTTAATTTTTTATAACTTTTGGGATTTAGGGGTATAATTCTATACTGTGAAAGATTATACAGATATAATTGTATTACAAGCAAATGTATTTTAAAAGGCAAATATTCTCAAACTCCCAACTAGAATTATTCTCCAATAAAGCCTATTTGGTGAATTAGTTCATAAATACTAAGTATCTACTATGTGTCTCATGCTGTATTATATATGGAAGATATTAAATTAATATGATAAGGCATTTGCCCCCTGGGAACTTGTAGTTTTACTTCATGGAGATAACATGTTTATATATAGATATATGCAGAACACACAAAATAGATTCAGAGTGTCCTTCGTTAAGCACTAGCAGTTATGTATGGACTAGGAAAAGTTTCATGCAAAAAGGGATACATTAATTTTTATTGTGGAGGAAAACTGTGATTCTGAGAGATGGAGGTAAGGAAAAAATACTTTTGAGTCATGGGGATCAAATAGTGCAAAGACACAGATATGGAAAATGGGAGTGTCATGTGGGAAGAATTATGTAATGGAGAATAAGGATTAGAGAGTGGGGCAAAGGGAGTAATAATGTTGAAAGTCCAGAAAGGTAGTATGGTATCTGATTGTGGGGAATGTTAAGACAAAGGAGTTTATGTTTATTCATAATAGAAACAGGAGCCAATGGAGAATGATAGAATGGAGAAAGCCCTGGATTTGAGTCAGAGGACCTGGGTTCTTATTTTTATTACATGATCTTTTCAGCTATACATGTGCCTGATGATGCTCATGCTTCCACTCTCCCTCTTACTCCCTCCCTCCCTCTCTCTCTCTCTCTCTCCAAAATTCCTATGATTTATTTTATTTTTCCAAATACATGAAAAGACTTTTCAACATTCATTTTTATAAAACTTTGTGTTCTGACATTTTCTCTCCCTCTTTAGCTTCCTTCTTCCTAAGACAGCAAGCAATCTGATGTAGATTCAATATTTGCAATCCTTTTAAACATATTTCCATATTTGTCATTGTTGTGCAAGAAGATCAGACCAAAAGGAAAAAAAAAAGCCATGAGAAAAAAAACAAATAAAAAAATGAAAATATTATGTCTCGATCCCCATGCAGTCTCCATAGTTCTTTCTCTGAATGTTATTGGCATTTTCTATCCCAAGGCTATTGGAATTGCCTTGAATCACTACATTGTTGAGAAATGCCAAGTCCACCACAGTTGATCATCACATAATCTTGCTGTTGTTGTGTATAATGATTTCCTGGTTCTGCTCATTTCACTTAGCATCAGTTCATGTAAGTCTCTCCAGGCCTCTCTGAAATCATCTTGTTGGTCGTTTCTTATAGAACAATCATATTCCATAAAATTTATATACCATAAGTTATTCAGCCATTCTCCAGCTGATGGCTGTTAGAAATATTTTTGCACATGTGGGTTCATTTCCTTTTTTAATTATCTCTTGTGACACAGACCCAGTAGTGAGATTGCTGGATCAAAGGGTATGTTGCCTCATTTTTTGGCACTCCAGTGTTTGACTACCAGTCAGGGCAGTTACTGGGGGCAGCCTGGAGGTCTTTGGTGGTCAGGATGAAGGAGTCATTGGGGCTTTCTTTGCCTGAAAACATCAGTAAAGCTTGAGTAGGCATGGGGTTTTGAAGAAATCCTGGTCTTTAAAATGCAGCCCCCCTCTTGCCAGTCCTGGCTCTCGACTTCTCCCAGCATCGCAGGAGCTCTGGGTGCATCCATTGTTGAATCATTTCATAACTCCATCAACAATGTATTAGTGTTCCAGTTTTCCCACATCCCCTCCCAACATATACCATTATCTTTTCCTGTCATCTTAGCCAATCTGAGAGGTGTGAGGGAGTACCTCAAGAGTTGTCTTAATTTGCATTTCTCTAATCAATAGCGATTTAGAACATTTTTTTATCTGACTAGAAATTGTTTAAATTTCTTCATCTGAAAATTGTCTGTTTATGCCCTTTGACCATTTATCAATTGAGAAATGACTTGAATTTTTATAAATTCGAGTCAGTTCTCTCTATACTTTTAAAATGAGGTCTTTATCAGAAACACTGGTTGTAAAAAAAAATTTTTTTCCAGCTTTCTGGTTCCTTTCTAATTTTGGATGCATTGGCTTTGTGCAAAACCTTTTTAATTTAATGCAGTCAGAATTATCCATTTATTTTATTTTTTTATTTTTTATTGCTAATCTCTTTTTTATTAAAATCTTTTTATTTACAAAAACATATGAGTGATTTTTCTACATTGACCTTTGCAAAAACTTTTTTTTTCCCCAAGCTTTTCCCCTCCTTCTCCCCAACCCCCACCCCTAGATGACAGGTAATCTAATACATGCTAAATATGATAAATTATATGACAAATCCAATATATGTATACATATCTATACAGTTATCTTGCTGCACAGAAACATCAGATCTAGAAACAGAGAAGAAAAAAAAACAACCTAAGAAGGAAAACAAAATGCATGGAAATATTCACAGAAAGCGTTAAAATGCTGTGTTGTGGTCCACACTCAGTTCCCTCAGGCCTCTCTCTGGATGTATATGACTATCTTCATCACTGAACAATAGGAACTGGTTTGAATCACATCATTGTTGAAGAGAACCATGTCCATCAGAATAGATCATCATATAGTCTTGTTGCTGTGTATAATGTTCTCCTGGTTCTTCTGGTTTCACTCAGCATCAGTTCATGCAAGTCTCTCCAGGCCTCTCTAAAATCATCCTGCTGGTCGTTTCTTACAGAACAATAATATTCCATAACATTCATATACCATAATTTGTTCAGCCATTCTCCAATTGATGGGCATCCTTTCAATTTCCATTTTCTTGCCACTATAAAAAGGGCTGCCACAAACATTCTTGCACATGTGGGTTCCTTTCCCTCCTTTAAAATCTCTTTGGGATATAGGCCCAGTAGAAACACTGCTGGGTCAAAGGGTATGCACAGTTTGATAACTTTTTGAGCATAGTTCCAGATTGCTCTCCAGAATGGTTGGATCTGTTCACAGTTCCACCAACAATGCATCAGCGTCCCAGTTCTCCCACATCCCCTCCAACATTCGTCATTATCTTTTCCTGTCATCTTAGCCAATCTGACAGGTGTGTAGTGGTATCTCAGAGTTGTCTTAATTTGCATTTCTCTGATCAATAGTGACTTGGAGCACCTTTTCATGTGACTAGAAATAGTTTCAATTTCTTCATCTGAAAATTGTCTGTTCATGTCTTTTGACCATTTATCAATTGGAGAATGGCTTGAATTCTTATATATTTGAGTCAATTCTCTATATATTTTAGAAATGAGGCCTTTATCAGAACTTTTGAATGTAAAAATATTTTCCCAGTTTACTGCTACTCTTCTAATTTTGTCTGCATTCATTTTGTTTGTACAAAAACTTTTTAACTTGATATAGTCAAACTTATCTATTTTGTGATTGATGATCTCTAGTTCTTTAGTCACAAATTCCTTCCCCCTCCACAGGTTTGAGAGGTAAACCATCCTACATTGTTCTAATTTGTTTATGATGTCATTCTTTATGCCTAGATAATGAATTCATTTTGACCTTATCTTGGTATATGGTGTTAGGTGTGGGTCAATGCCTAGTTTCTTCCATACTAGTTTCCAATTATCCCAGCAGTTTTTTCAAATAGTGAGTTTTTATTTTTATTTTGCTCCTTACCCTCTTGCTTTCAGAAAATTTCAGCCTAGGCTCTAGGTCCTGATGGGTCACTTACTTGATCTTTCAAGGTTCAAAAGATCATTGCTGTCTCTAGATTACTTATCTTTAAAGCAGGAAAGAATATATGCAACAGAGACTGAGTTAATAACAAAGCCATTTGGTCTCTTGTTTCACATTGGCTTTGAGTGAGAGAAAACCCAGGCCCCAGTTCTATAAAGAAGGCCATTGCAGCTAGGCCTCTTTGTCCCAGGCCAGAAGGGGCCATTGCTATTTAAAAATTTATCAAGTTTTTTTATTTTGAATTTAATAAATATTGAATAAAAATTGAAAAAAATATCCACAGTAGCATGGAAAAAGAAAATTACACATGAAACTGCAGCTCTTTTACATGTAGTTTGCTTTTCTTTCTAATTCTCTATTTTTGGTGAGAGGCAATTGGAATTAAGTGGTTTGCCCAGGGTCACTCAACTTGGAAGTGTTAAGTATCTGAGACCAAATTTGAATTCTGGTCCTTCTTACTTCAGAGCTGGTGCTCTATTCACTGCAAAATCTAGATGTTTTTTAGCCAATAATTTTCAAAACTTTTGCTTGCATGGGATTCTTTCTGGCCTTCTTTTTATTATTTTGTATGCATTTTTTAAAGTTGCCTCAATGATTCAATTTAAAAAAAAAATTTGGCTACCTTGTCCTGATGTCCCTTTCTCTTTGCCTGTCTCTCACCTTCCCTAACTAGATAAAAGAAAAAAGCAAACAAACAAGTCTTTATAATATATTTGTAGATAAAGAAAACATTTACACATTAACTATGTTTGAAAATGTGTATTTTAATCTGCATCTTGAGGCCATTTCAAGAGATGACTACCACATTTTATCATTTTGGTTGATTATTGCAATGATCAGAATTTTTAAGTGTTTCAAAATTATTTGTTTTTACATTATTGCTGTTAGTTTGATTTCACTTAATCAGTTTATTCTGTTTTTCCCAGGCTTCTCTGAAGTAAAGTTGTTCCTTTTATAATTTCTCTCAACGCTATCATTTATGTTCTATTACACTGTATCATGTACCACAATTTGTTTATCCATTCCTCAGTTGATCGATTCCCCCAATCTCCATAGTTTCTTGTTTTTTAGCACTATGAAAAGAACTGGTATGTTTTTGTATATATGAGTCTTCTCTCTTTCTCCCCTTCTCACCCTATCCCCTGCCTTTTTCTTTGATCTTCTTGAGGATATAGGTTTAGTAAGTGATATCTCTGGGTCAGAGAATAGGGTGACTTTGGGGAATTTCAAATTGTTTTCCAGAATAGTTAGACCAATTCACAGGTCCAACACTAATGTATTAATGCTCTTATTTTCATACATCCTCTTTGAAATTTGTTTCCTTTTTTTTTTTTCGGGGGCGGGGGGGAATCTTTGCCAGTCTAGTGGTTGTGATTTGTTTTATTACCTTTCAGGAACTTGTCTGTTTATTAAAATTAGGTATTCATAGATTTACTAAATATAAAAGGAAATAATTCATAGGTAAACTAAATAGTTGTAGCCTTAAAATACTAACAAGAAGTATTAAAATGTGAGCAACAGCATATTATGTTAGAAGGAAGTTGTACTAAGAGTTAGGTCGAAATCTCTATGTGATTTTTAAATCACTAATATTCAGGCTTAGTTTCCTTATCCAAAAAAAGGGGAATGATAGTTGTTTTGCTTACCTCATGGGGTTGTTGTGAAGCACATGTCAATGAGCTAATATGTCTGGAAGTGGTTTGTAATTTTTGAAACGCTACAGGTTTTTATTTAACTTAATTTGTTTCTGCTGTCATTTATTCCTCTTTAAATATGGTATTTAGAATCTGAATGAGGCTCAATTTGGGTAAGAAAAAGATGGTGATTGGGAGCTTTGAAGACAAATCAAAGAGTAATAATTTTTTCAAATCAATTTTAACACATCTGCCATGTGCTTTTGAAGATAACATGCAAGGAATGTTATTCTGTTGACTTTATTGCAGTGATTAAAAAAAGGAGAACAATAATTGGGGGAGTTCTATGGACCTACTGATTTATGAGAATCTTGCTTATGATGATTTTTTTCATCTTTGACCATATGTTCTTTATATTCTATGTGGTGGCTTTTTAAAATAAGTTTTTAAAAGTGGGTATTTAAATCTAATGTGCAAAAGATTACATATAATCAAATGGATTATTCTTTTTTTTGGCAGTAATTTTTTTCATAATTTTCTTTGTATTTATAATTCTAGGAGAAATTCATGAAAACTCATGTGCCAGTCATGGCCCAATGAGTTTGGGGGAATTAGATTTGCAACAGATTTCAAACCTTCCTCTTCAAGCAACACAAGTAAATGAAATTACGTTGGCAGCTGCACATGCAGATCTTGCTCAGGTACTTGAAAAATAACCTTTAGAATTAATTTGTTTGAAAGAAAAACTTAAAACTAAGAATTAGGTCATAAGAAAGGTCATCTGTAGGAATAACAACAATGATAATTCTGTTTGTTGTAACAAAAGTTTTTTTTTTTTCCAAACATTTATTTTCTGCTTATACGTGTATATTAACTTTTAAAATACACATTTCTTTATGAAACATATTGAGAGAAAAATCAGAACAAATGGGGGAAAAAACCTACAGGAAAGAAGAAAAACAAAAAAGAAAAAAGAAACGAATCTCCTGATGTGTATTCAATTTCCATAGTTCTCTTTCTGGATACAGATGGCATTTTCTATCCAAAGTTTATTGGGATTGTCTTTGATCACTGAGAAGAATCAAGTCTTTTGGGGCAGCTAAATGATGCAGGAGATAGACCACCAACCCTGAAGTCAGGAGGACCTGAGTTCAAATCTAGTCTCAGACACTTAACATTTCCTAGCTGTGTGACTCTGGGCAAATCACTTAACCTCAATTGTTTCAGCAAAAAGAGAGAGAGAGAGAGAGAGAGAGGGAGAGAGGGAGGGAGGGAGAACAAAGTCTTTCATAGTTGATTATTGTGTTTTAAAAGCTTCTTTTGAAACAACCAGAATTGTCTTTAGTGATCAGTCTTTTAAATTTCAAGAAATAGGTGGGGAAAATGGGAAAAAAAGAAAGAAACAAAGAAACAAAAAAGAGCATTACTATAAAAAACTTTTATTGACAAAGGGCAGTTGAAAACAAATTCTTAAGCCTCAGGAAAAAATGCAGAGAAACTACATGTCTATCAAGAGTTTTTAAAAGAGCTAGAGGGCGAGAGAGAGAGAGAGAGAGAGAGAGAGAGAGAGAGAGAGAGAGAGAGAGAGAGGGAGAACAAAGTCTTTCATAGTTGATTATTGTGTTTTAAAAGCTTCTTTTGAAACAACCAGAATTGTCTTTAGTGATCAGTCTTTTAAATTTATCATTTTTGCATGATGAAAATGCTTGTTTGTGCAGGATATTATTTTGTGATTTCATTCAAAAAGTATTACATGCCTTTTGTGAACAAAAGGCTGTATTATCTTCTAAGGGTCATACAGAAGGAAGATTATAGAAGAAGTTGTACCTCTTGGTCTTTTGTTGGTTTTCATGTTTGTTAGAATACTCATTGTGATGAAAATGTAGTAACCACAATGTCTAAACTGTTAAATGCAGCTCAGTGATAAACAATTATCCTTCTCTAACCAGATTTCTTTTGGGTGAAGTTATTTCCTTTTTATATGCTAACCTGTTCTAAAAGTAAGACAGTTAATCCTCTCTTGAAGGTGAGAGAAGAAGAATATAAGAGGGAAGCTCACCAAGAGATTCATTCTATGACTAGATGTTGAGTTTTTAAAGTAGGGCCAGTGAAGGGTAGATCTTCCGTTAGGAGCATTCCCACACTGAAGCAGGAGCAGATATGGCTCACTTTCTTTTTTTTTAATTTAATTTAATTTTTTTAAATTAATACTTTTTATTTGCCAAACATATGTGTGGGTAATTCTTCAACAATAACCCTTACAAAGCTTTCTGTTACAAATTTTTCCTCCCAACTCCCCATCCCTCCCCTAGATGGCAGGATATCCACTAGATGTTAATTATGTTAAAATACTTGACAAATCAAATATAAGTATACATATTTCCACACATCATTTTTGTGCAGGAAAAATCGTATCTACAAAAAAGAACAATCAGATAAAGGAAATACAATGCAAGCAAACATCAGTAGAGAGCATGAAAATGATATTATTGTGGTCCACATTTCACATCCCTCTCTCTGGGTGTATATATGGCTTTCTTCACTGAACAATTGGAAATGGTTTGAAGCATTTCATTGTTGAAGAGAACCATGTCCATCAGAATTGATCGTCATATAGTATTGTTGTTGCCGTGTATAATGATCTGGTTCTGCTCACTTCACTCAGCATCAGTTCATGCAAGTCTCTCCAGGCCTTTCTGAAATCGTCCTGCTGGTTGTTTCTTACAGAGCAATAATATTCCATAACATTCATGTACCATAATTTATTCAGCCATTCTCCAATTGATGGGCATCCATTCAGTTTCTAGTTTCTAGCCCCTACAGAAAGAGCTGCCGCAAACATTCTTGCACATGTGGGTCCCTTTCCTTTTATGATTTCTTTGGAATACAAGCCCAATAGAAACACTGCTGGGTCAAAGGGTATGCATAGTTTGATAACTTTTTGAGCATAGCTCCAGATTGCTCTCCAGAATGGCTGGATCCGTTCACAGTTCCACCAACAATGCATCAGTGTCCCATCCTTCCCACATCCCCTCCAACACCTGTCATTATCCTTTCCTGTCATTTTTGCTAATCTGATAGGTGTGTAGTGGTATATGGCTCACTTTCTGAAGCTAGAGCAAATTGTATCTTGATATTTGACTCACATAAAACTTTCAGAACTAGAAAGAAAATCATTTTAAAATTGATCTCAAAGTGCTTTAATCATGGCACAAACCTGACTTTCTTTCAACCATCTGACACTTATTTTGGAGGATTAAAATTTCGTATGGGTAAAAGGAATTTCATTCTAAAAGTGATCATAGCATTTTGCATGTTAGCTATTCAACAGAGAGGTACATGCAGTTGCTAGAGTGGGTATATATCTGAGTGTGTGCCTTAAATTCTCTTTGACCTTACAAAATTCTGGGCAAGGAATTATGGCTGGTGTCAGTTTCAGATGCTGAGTAGGGAGATTCCTGAAGAGAAGTAGTTGTTCTGGAAAATAGGTCTGAGTTGTGAAAATGGGTTTAGGACATGGTGTGTAGGGGAAATTTATATTACAAGAAATAAAAAGTGGAGGTACATAATAAGTGATTACTAAGTTAATAAGTGAATAGGCACTCATTTGTATATAAATGGTGGTTTTGGCATATAATACCATACAAATACAATTTGACTTTTCATAGTAACAGTAGAGAGATATATTCAGTGTACCAATGAAATCTAGAAATTATCCTCAAAACTTTCATTCTAGTCATTTATATTTCCCCCCTATATTATGCTTGTCATATGTAATGTATAGAATTCAGTTTCTTCATTTTCTTTGCCCATTACCTGATGAAATAAATGACCAAATGATTCCATAATTTTTAATTGAAGCAACATTTTTAGAAATCAATGTGAAACAGCAGTATTGTTTTTTAAAAAATTTAGGACAAGGAGAAACAGCATCAGGAAGTTCAACCAGTTGATCGAAAGCCAGTACAAGCCCGTGTAATACGTGTTAAGAATAAGTCAGAAACTTCATTTTCACATCTCCGAGGTAAACCATATTTTTCAATCATCTCTGTAATAGCCCATTATCAACTCTGGTATGGAACTAGTATGTAATTAATTTTAAGTGAACATATTTTGCCATTTTAGATTTGGATTTTATGGTGACTTAGTCTTGGTCAGTAAAATATTTCTTCATTCTTGGAAATAAAGAATATGATGTAGTTGATTGTATACTTCTAAAAATAACTTACTAGTATATATTATAACTGGAGTTTTTTGTCTTAATTTTGCAAATAGCCCTATGAGATATGTCCTTTTTATCAGTTTGATTAGGTCATGGTAGTCATCCCTGATAAGATGAAATTTAATGAAGATAAAAGTAAGTTTATTCAGTGGTACAAGTATTGAATGAATGAAATGTGGGAGGATGTTTCTTATGACAAGAATATTGTGATTTTAGTGGATGGTGAGCTGAATAAAAGACTTCAGTATAAAATTTAGGAGTGTGTGTGTGTGTGTGTGTGTGTGTGTGTGTGTGTATACATATACACATATATAATATTATTTGTGCATAGGTATATTCATATGTATAGCACATATGTAATACATGCAACATATATTTATATATGCATGTTAGTGTGTGTATGTATAAATAAAGAACTTTTTATCCTTATGCCTTTGTTTACATTCCAGTGGAGGAGAGGAAAAAGTAAGGATGATCCATTGCTGTTATGATTGGTTTTCCTTTTTTTTGTAGATAGCGTAGTATAATACGTGTGTCAAGAATCAGAAATTGTAGGTCATAAGTCACTTCTTTGCCATTAATCAATTGTTTGACTTTAAGCAAATCACTTAACATCTGTGCTTCAGTTTTCTTATCTGTAAAATGAGGCTATTGATATTTATTCCATCCACTTGATAGTGTTTTTGTTAGAAATGGATAACTAAATAGGCCTAAAAATATTTCCAAAAACATAAATTGCACTATGTAGACGAGTCATTTCATTATAGTAACATTTCCTATGTTAGTAACCAGGGATAGAAACTAAATATGATAAGATATTCAATCCCTTGGAAGTATGAATACCCTTCTTTAGTTATATAAATTTTCTGAAGGATTATTTCAGCTTTACCATTAATTTTTCTACAATTTCTCCAATCCTTGAATCAGTTTATGTATTTATCAAGTTTTAAGTGCACACAGGTTTCCCTTTGAAACATTCTAGCTACCTTAATTTCTAAGTGGCTGTGACTTAACAATGTAAAACCTTTATTGTGTTTATATCACCTTTATGCTTATTTGTGTTTATCTTATTATATCTTTTTTCTGTTTACATTCTTTATTGGTACTAGCAGTGAATCATATTTCTTCATTCAGTAAGTCTGCTATATATCAAGCATTGTACTAGACAATGGGATTTAAAGACCAAAGGCTTTTCACTCAAGGAAATTATGTTTTATTGGATTAAACAAATAGGCACATTCAAATACAGAAAATTAATTGTAAAAAATATATTTCAAGAAAATAACTCATCATTTCCAAGTGGCAGTGAATTAGTAACTAGACAAAGGATTCTTAACCTTTTTTGGTGTCATGGCACTTCTTTTAACAATATGGTGATGCCTATGGGCCCCTCCTTAGCATAGTGTTTTAAAAATACATAAAATTAAATATATACAATTAGAAAGGAAGCCAATTATATTGAAATTAATTTATCAACTTTAATTTTTTTTTAATTAAAACTTTTTATTTGCAAAACATATGCATGGGTAATTCTTCAACATTAACCCTTACAAAGCTTTCTGTTACAAATTTTTCCCCCCTACTCCCTATCCCTCCCCTAGATGGCAGGATATCCACTACATGTTAATTATGTTAAAATACTTGACAAATCGAATATATGTATACATATTTCCACACATCATTTTTGTGCAAGAAAAATCCTATCTACAGGAAAGAAAAATCAGAGAAAGGAAACACAATGCAAGCAAACATCGATAGAGAGCATGAGAATGTTATGTTGTGGTTGATATTTCACATCCCGCTCTCTGGGTGAATATGGCTTTCTTCACTGAACAAATGGAACTGGATTAAAACATTTCATTGTTGAAGAAAGCCATGTCCATCAGAATTGATCATCATATAGTCTTGTTGTTGCCATGTACATTGATCTCCTGGTTCTGCTCATTTCACTCCTCATCAGTTCATGTAAGTCTCTGCAGGCCTCTGAAGTCATGCTGCTGGTCTTTTCTCACAGAACAATAATATTCCATAACATTCATATACCATAACTTGTTCAGCCATTCTCCAATTGATGGGCATCCATTCAGTTTCCAGTTTCTTGCCACTACAAAAAGGGCTGCCACAAACATTCTTGCACATGTGGGGCCCTTTCCCTCCTTTAAGATATCTTTGGGATATAAGCCCAATAGAAACACTGCTGGGTCAAAGGGTATGCACAGTTTGATAACTTTTTGAGCATAGCTCCAAATTGCTCTCCAGAATGTCTAGATCCGTTCACAGTTCCACCAACAATGCATCAGTGTCCCAGCCTTCCCACATCCCCTCCAACATTCATCATTAACTTTTCCTGTCATTTTAGCCAATCTGACAGGTGTGTAGTGGTACCTCAGAGCTGTCTTATTTTGCATTTCTCTGATCAATAGTGATTTGGAGCACCTTTTCATATGACTAGAAATAGTTTTAATTTCATTCTCTGAAAATTGTCTGTTTATATCCTTTGACCATTTATCGATTGGAGAATGGCTTGAATTCTTATAAATATGAGACAATTCTCTATATATTTTAGAAATGAGGCCTTTATCAGAACCCTTAAATGTAAAGATGATTTCCCAATTTATTGCTTCCCTCCTAATCTTGACTGCATTGGTTTTGTTTGTACAAAAACTTTTTTATAGTCAAAATTGTCTATCTGTTCAATCTTATCTTGGTATGTGGTGTTAGGTGTGGGTCAAGCCCTAATTTCTTCCACACTAGTTTCCAATTTTCCCAGCAGTTTTTGCCAAATAGTGAGTACTTATCCCAGAAGCTGGGGTCTTTGGGTTTATCAAACACTAAATTGCTATAGTTATTGCCTAGTTTGTCCTGTGATTCTATCCTATGCCACTGATCAACTACTCTATTTCTTATCCAGTACCAAATGGTTTTGATGACCACTGCTTTGTAATATAGTTTTAGATCTGGTACAGCAAGGCCATCTTCTTCAGCCTTTTTTTTCATTAATTCCCTTGAAACTCGACCTTTTGTTCTTCCAAATGAACTTTGCTACTGTTTTTTCTAGAATTGTAAAATAATTTCTTGGGAGTTTGGTATGGCACTAAATAAGCAAATTAGTTTGGGTGGTATTGTCATTTTTATTATATTCGCTCGGCCTACCCATGAGCATTTAATATTTTTCCAATTGACTAGGTCTGATTTTATTTGTGTGGCAAGTGTTTTGTATTTTAGTTTGTATAGTTTCTGACTTTTCCTTGGCAGATTGATTCCCAAATATTTTATACTATTAACAGTTATTTTGAATGGAATTTCTTTTTCTATCTCTTGATGCTGAACTTTGTTGGTAATACATAAAAATGCTGATGATTTATGTAGATTTATTTTGTATCCTGCAACTTTGCTGAAGTTGTGAATTGTTTCTAGTAATTTTTTAGTCGAGTTTCTAGGGTTCTCTAAGTATACCATCATGTCATCTGCAAAGAGTGATAATTTGGTTTCCTCATTACCTACTCTAATTCCTTTAATCTTTTTCTTCTCTTATTGCTAAAGCTAACATTTCTAATACAATATTAAATAATAATGGTGACAGTGGGCAGCCTTGTTTCACTCCTGATCTTATTGGGAATGGTTCTAGTTTGACTCCATTATTTATGATGCTTGCTGATGGCTTTAAGTAGATACTACTAATCATTTTAAGGAAAAGCCCATTTATTCCTATTCTCTCCAGTGTTTTTAATAGGAATGGGTGTTGGATTTTATCAAAAGCTTTTTCTGCATCTATTGAAATAATCATATGGTTTTTGTTAATTTGGTCATTAATATAATTGATTATGCTGATAGTTTTCCTAATACCAGCCCTGCATTCCTGGTATAAATCCTACTTGGTCATAGTGTATAATCCTGGGGATGACTTTCTGTAATCTGTTTGCTAATATCTTATTTAAAATTTTTGCATCAATATTCATTAGGGAAATTGGATTATAGTTTTCTTTCTCTGTTTTCACCCTACCTGGTTTAGCTATCAGCACCATATCTGTATCATAGAAGGAATTTGGTAGTACACCTTCTTTCCCTATTTTTTCAAATAGTTTATATAGTATTGGAATTAATTGTTCTTTGAATGTTTGGTAGAATTCACATGTAAATCCATCTGGCCTTGGAGATTTTTTCTTAGGGAGTTGATTAATAGCTTGTTCTATTTCTTTTTCTAAAATGGGGCTACTTAAATAATTTATTTCCTCTTCTATTAACCTGGGCAATCTATATTTTTGTAGATATTCCTCCATTTCATTTAGATTATCAAATTTATTGGCATAAAGTTGGGCAAAGTAACTCCTAAATATTACTCTAATTTCCTCTTCATTGGAGGAAAGTTTTCCCTTATCATTTTTGAGACTAACAATTTGATTATCTTCTTTCCTTTTTCTAATCAAATTAATTAAAGGCTTATCTATTTTGTTGTTTTTTTCATAAAACCAATTCTTAGTTTTATTTATTAATTCAATAGTTTTCTTATTTTCAATTTTATTAATCTCCCCTTTTATTTTCAGAATTTCCAATTTGGTATTTAATTGAGTGTTTTTAATTTGCTCTTTTTCTAGCTTTTTTAATTGTAAGCCCAATTCATTGATCTTCTCTTTCTCTGTTTTATGCAAGTAAGCATCTAGAGATATAAAATTACCCCTTATAACCACTTTGGCTATATCCCACAAATTTTGGTATGTTGTCTCATTGATGTCATTCTCCTGGATGAAATTATCGATTGTGTCTATAATTTGCTCTTTCACCCATTCATTCTTCAGGATTAGATTATTTAATTTCCAATTAACTTTTGGTCTATTTTCTCCTGGCCTTATATTACATGTGAGTTTCATGATCTGAAAAGGATGCATTTACTATTTCTGCTTTTCTGCATTTGATTTTGAGGTTTTTATGCCCTAACACATGATCAATTTTCATATAAGTTCCATGAACCTCTGAGAAAAAAGTATGCTCCCTTCTATCGCCATTCAATTTCCTCCAGAGATCTATCATACCTAACTTTTCTACCCTTTTGTTTACCTCCCTAACTTCTTTCTTATTTATTTTGTGATTTGATTTATCTAATTCTGAGAGAGCAAGGTTGAGATACCCCACTAGTACAGTATTACTGTCTATTTCTTCTTGCATCTCTGTTAGTTTCTCCTCTAGGAATTTGGATGCTATACCACTTGTTGCATATATGTTTCGTATTGATACCACTTCATTGTCTATGGTACTCTTTAGTAAAATATAGTTTCCTTCCTTATCTTATTTTCCTCAGATAGAAGACGTATCAGATATTAAACTGATAAGAACAGATACTACACTTGCTCTTAGCCAAAAGTCCAAGAAGCGATCATCAAGTTTAATTTTTTTAAAAAGTTTACAGATCCTAGGTTACAAAGCCCTGAACTAAAGAGATAAGGATAAATTATTGAAAGATGGTAGTTTCTGAACTTTTATGTGATGGCACAGCTATTCATATAAAAACATTTTTGTATTTTCTTCTACCTTTTTCACAAAACAATCTATGGAAATAGTACTTTTTTTAGCTCATGTTTAATTCATATAAAATGAAGAATTTAGTGTATCTTTTGGAACAATACACCATTTGTAAACATACAATAAAGATAATGTAACAGACATTTGTATAACAATCGCATTATTATTATAGATGAATTTTTAGAATGTGAAGTTTCTAAAAGCATACTGTCAGTGATATTATTGCTTATTTTCTTTTTTTCAGCTACTATTCAAGATCAATGGGAAATCCTATTTCTTACAAATAAGATGTTGCAAACATCAGTAAAATTTGTTTGATAAAGAAGAATTCTTTATTCACTCATTGTCAAAACATAAGTTATTTCTATTAGATGAGGCTTTAAGATTATTTTTGATTCTGACTTTCTTTGGAAAAATTCTTACCCTACTGATCGAGCTTTGGATAGCTTAAGACTCTTATGTTGGAGTGTAGAGAAGGTGCTTTCCCTTGGGAAGTCATAGGCCTGGGCTCTTCCTCACCCCTATCTTAAACTGTTTCCCTTGTTTTTGTGGTGGTTTCAGCTATTCCTCTGAACTTTTCTTCAAACTGGTTATATTTTTACTGATCATAAACAGATTTTATTTTACTTTTAAAAAATATTTGAGACAATAAAAGTTTAAAAGATATTAATTTAATTGTTGAACATTTCATTGGATATATGTGGCTGTTTTAAGTTTTTTCATTGAAAAAACGGACATTTATATAGAAGGTTTATTAAAGTACCAGTAAGTTTGGTCACTACTTTGCATCACCATTTTTCCTTTCCTCCATTAGGAGGAACATCCCTTGAGGAGAAAGTGCATTCTGAGCTTGAAGGTCAACCTCCATGATGGATGGAAAACCATATACAGGATACAGCTACTAGGGGTGTGGTTGGAATGGGAACGTGTATGAAATTGTCATTTCCTTCATGTAGCACTTCCATTTCCTGACAATCTTTTGTTGTATGAACACAAAGAGATCTAGTGATTTGTCCAAAGTCATACCACTGGCAATAATAGCTAGCTTATATGTAGCATAAGATTTATAAACATTTTATATACATTCTCATCTTTACAATTTATAGCAGAAGAAATGGAAAGTCAAGAAAATGTAAGTGAATTGCCCAGAGTCACACAGCACAGCTAGTTAGCTCAGAGCATTGAAGCTTTGGTTTAGAACTGTGGAAAAGGAATTCTAAAAGTAACCTATAAAAAAGGGTAATCAGCAGCCAGGTTAATAGACCTGAAACAATGATCATTAATTCTGGCCTTATTTATAATGAGATATTATTGTTGCTCCTTCCCCCCACAGAATATTCTTTTAATCCGTTTTAAAAAAATATTAATGACTTAAAATTGTCAATACATTCAAGCACTTTCAATATTATGCCTTAAAGTATTTCTGTACTATGTAATATCTGTTGTCAACTAAAGCTCTTCAAGAATTTGAAATACATTCTTTTTTCAACTTCTCACCATTAGATGGCACTAGTGAATTTAAAGTTGAGATAAATCAATTTTTTTTTTTTTTTGGTAACCTTGAATTGCTATTTGTTAATTCAGTAGATTTTTAAAAATATATGATAACTAATTATCCTTTTAGCTTCTAGGAGATCTTTTTTGTTTCAAAGACTTTATTTATGGAAGGAACTTTGAACATTATCTACTTCACTCCTCTCATGACAAAATGGTGTCTCAGGGAAATTAAGTAACTGGACCAAGATTAGAGAATCTTAGATTTAAGATTTAGAGCCAAAAAGGACTTTAACACCTCACCTAGTCAAACTTTTTCATTTTATGATAAGAAAATTGAGACCTGGTAAGTTAGATGATATGCTCAAGTTCACACAGTTAAACATGAAATCATCATTCAATAAATTAACATCATTTGCCTTCACTCAAGATTCCTTTTCACTAGATATGATTCTCTACCAATAGTATATTCTCAAGCTGATTTAAAAACTTTGCATAAAAGATCTCTAGATTAAAATATTGATTCTTCTCTATGACTTTAAAGCTATTTATAACCTGACCCCAAACTACCTTTCTAAATGAATAGGCCAGCCAAACTTAATGTCTTGAAGTTCGTCACATAGTACACTCTGTGATTCCTTTGATTTGTTAATCCCTCATACCTGACATGCATCTCTTCCTCACTTCTGCCTTGTAGAATTTTCTTCAGCTTAAGCATAACCTCCTTTTGAAAATTTAAAAAAAAATTTTTTAATTAATATTATCATTAATTCTGTTATAAAAACTAGTTGTAGATTTCCTTCCATTCCATTCTTTTATATATTTTTTTCTTTGCATCTAGTCCTTTCTTTATTACAAGGTTTTACCCTATCTTTCCTTATAATCCCCCTCTTTGTAATTCCTTCTTTAAGTTTAGGATTTCTTTTGCTTCCCACAATTCTTCTTTGAAACTGCCCTCTCTTTTATTTCCCAATTGTTCTTGTTCCTTCCTGTTCTTGTTGTGTTGAATGTGTTTATATGCCAAACTCCCCTTGGATGTATTCTGTCCTCATTTTTACCAGTTCAGATGAAAGTGTAGTTTGAGTGATGCATGTTCCCCGCACTTCTCTCTCTCTCTCTCTCTCTCTCTCTCTCTCTCTCTCTCTCTCTCTTTCTCTCTCTCTCTCTCTCTCTCTCTCTCTCTCTCTCTCTCTCCTCTCTCTCTCTCTCTCTCTCTCCTCTCTCTCTCTCTCATGTGTATTTCCTGATTATGTGAGATAAGTTCTTCTGTCCTTCTGTTTTCCATAGTGAATCTTCTCCTCCTGCCCATTTTATTCTTTCAATATTATTAAAACCTAACAAAACCATTTCCAGGTATTCTATTTCATTTGATAATCTCTATGATTCTTGATGACAGAGTTGTGAAAGGACTCTTTAGAAAGTAAACAGTTTATTCTTATAAAGACTCTTCCAGTTGTTCAATTGTATTTACTATTTTATGTTTCTCTTGGGTTCTACATTTGTATTTCAGAGATCCTGGTAAACTCTGATCTTTTTTTCAGGAATGTTTAGAAAATCCTTTTTCATTAAAGGTCCATTTCTGTTTTCTTCATTCCCCCCCCAACTTTGTTTTTTGGGGTAAGATTTTAGTTGTAGGTCCTATATCTTTTGAGTTTTGGAATAACATTTCATGTTCTTTTGTAGCTTGTTTGATTGTTCTTCAGTACTTAAATTTTTCCTTTTTGGCTTCTTGTAATAGTTTCTTTTATTGAAAGCTCTGGACTTACATTTCTAGGAGTTTTCATTTTCATTTTTTTCCTTTTCCTTAGGAGATGATTGGTATGCTCTCTTTGTTTTCATTTTGTCCTCTTATTCTAAAAAGCTGGGTAACTTTCATGATTTCTTGAAATATGATATCCAGATTCATCTTTGGTGATGGATTTCAAATAGACCAGTTAAGTAATGTCTCCTTGATCTCTCTTTAGGTCACTTTTTAAAGATATCTATATCCTTTTATTTTCTTATGTTTTTAAAATCTTTTGACATTGTTTTAATATATCGTCTCTTGGAATCATTAATTTATCTTTGATCTCATTTTAATTTTTAGAGAGTCTGTTACTTGGGTAAGATTTCACACTTCATATGTTAAACGTTGATTCTTTTTCTAAGTCTCTTCATAATAACTCTTAATTCTTTTCCAGTTCTTTTTTCTGTCGCTACTTTCATTTGAAATTTTTGCTTTATTTCTTTTTAGAGATTCTAATTGGTCTTATGGACAAGGTATATTTTTCTTTGAGGTACTGCTTTTTAAGCATTTTTGAGTTACTGTTCTCTTCTTGGGTATGTGTCTTGGACATCTCTGAGATAAAAATATATATCTTGTGCTGTTTGCTCATTTTGGGCACAGCAACTCCTCACTTGAGGGCAAAGGCTTGTATACCCTGTCTATAGAAATATACTTGCCGAGGCCCTTTCCTTTGCCTTGGTGTCTAAGTCCTAAGTTTTCCTGCTCTCTAGTGATTAAAATGGATTCAAACAGTTTACCTTCTAGGGTCTTTTTTTTCTTTTTCTTCCCTTCCTTCAGGGGACAAGACTAAGTTGAGGTCCCCTCCTTTGGCTCTGGACCTTTTCATCCAGACAACAGAGTCTTCTCCCCTCCTCCCTTCCTGCCCATGCTTTGGACCTAGTTGATTCTTTTTTCTTTGGAAGGGAGAAAGGAAAAGAGCACTCTTTCTGTTCTCCACTGCTGAGTCTAAGATTGTCCTTACCTCCTAGGGACTGGACCACATTGTGATCTTTTTCTTCTACATCTATGCTAAAGCCTTCTTTTCCATTTTTGATTTTTCCCTGAGTGACCAGCAGATTTTTTTCCTCAGTTAATCTAAAGACCTTCACTTTACTTCTACCTATTTCTTCTAGGTAGCTGATTAGAGCAACCACTGGCCAAGGAGAATAAGTCAGTATGGAGTCATAGAGTGAGTGATGAGGGAAGAGCATAGCTGCACTAAGTCCTTTCTGCTTTCCTGTCTTGGTTCTCTTCCTAAGTATAATCTTCTTTGTGAAGCTTTTCCTTAAGTGCCTGAGCCGTAAGCATTCCCCCTTCTGAAATTTATATTTATTTTATATATGTTCATAAATGTGCCTGAGAGCATATACTTTAGAACAAACTTTCATTTTTATCTTTATAACCTGGCACAGCCTTATTTATTGATTGATCTTTATAGGTGAATATACCCAGTTCACATTAGGATTGTTTTATTCTCCATCAAAATCTCTTTTTGAGAAATATAATTTTTTTCTCTTCATTGTCCCTAACCCTTTTTCACAAGGAACAAGAAGGTGTAGAAAAAAGAAATAGGATCAATATTTGATCCTATTATATGCTAGTATGTATAATTGCTGTAGACAAATCTTCCTCTTCATCTCCTCTAGTCTTCTCACATGTTGGACTTTATCAGTGATTTTTGAAATTGCTCTCCTGTTAATTACATTTTTATGATTTGCTCTCTGAAGCTGAAGTTATGTTCATGACTGTTCACGCCCCAATTTTAACCTCCCTCTCAAATGCACCATATCTCCTTCCCTTGTTCCTGCCTATTTCCCTATTGAATTCGGGGAGGAATGAGGAGAAAAAAATAACCACCTTTATCAAATTCAGGTAAGAGTTAGATTTCATGAGATGACTGTTCTCCTCTCCTTCTCCTCATCCTCTTTTCCATATTTGTGTGCTTTTCTTTTGAATTACTGTAGTCGTAACAATAGCAAGTTTCTCCCTTTTCTTTCTCATTCTTCCCTAATATGTACTTTTTCCTTTCCCTTTTGTCTCCTTTCCTAAAATCATCAAAACAACAGAACCCATATCCATGCCCCATTTGTTTTTCTTTACTCCCTCACAGAGTTGGTGTGAGATTAACTAGGAAAATCATAAAACACTTTGTACAGTGCTTAACACATAGTAGGCACTTAATAAATGCGTAATCTTTCCCCCCTACTCCTAGTAGTTATAGTATAGTTTTCTGTGATCTTGACTATGGTTTCTTAGAACCTGTTTTTGTCTGCTTGTGTTATTGTTTCTGGGTTAAAGATGGTGGAAGGATTCTTTGGGTATCATTCCAATTATATTTCAGAATGGTTAGACCAATTTATATTCCACTAAGTATATTAATATATCCTTCCTCCCACAATGCCTCCAACAATTATCTTTTTCCTTTTTAGTTGCTTTGCTATCCTGATGAGTATAACCTTGCTAAAACACTGCAGAGAACTAGGTTAGACTTGGTCCTGTGTTATGAACTCGCTATCTGTCCAACTCTGGGCAAGTCACTTTCCTTTCTGACTTTTAGCTCTTTCATTTGTAAAATGAAGGAGTTGGATTTTAAGGTCCCTTCATATAAGATCCCTTCCTATCTAAATATGATCTTATTTTAGAGTTATTTTAATTAGTATTTCTCATGTTTTGTATTTTTAGCATTCTCCTTCCCCCACCCCTCCACATAGTCCTTGAGAGCTTCTTTTGAGAACTATTTATTCATATACTTTGATTCTTTATCTATTGGGAAATGGCTTTTGCCATATGTGTGGATATGTGTCCCTATTTTCACTTTCTATATAAATGTATATCAACCAATAAGCAAGCATTTGTTAAGTACCTGCCAGAATAAACTAAATACAAGGTAAATAAGCAAAGGAGAATACTAGTATTTGGAGAAAATCATGAAAGGCTTAATATAGAAGATGAAGCATTCATTGAGGCAGAGAGAGGTAAGGATGGAGTACATTCTAGGTCTAGTGATGCAAAACAGTGCTATGTGTAAAAGAGCTGAGAGAAAATTGTATCATGCCGAAAGTAGAGTGATGTATAATTAAGCTGTAAAAAAAAAAAGGTTGGAACCAGGTTGTAAAGAGCTTTAAAAACTAAAAAGGTATTTGCTCACAGAGGCAGTAGAGAACCATTGGATTTTATTGGGCAGAGGAGTCACAGCCATATCTGTGATTAAGTAATTTTGCCAAATGTGTGTAGCATAGATTGGCATAGGGCAAGACTTCAGGGGAGGAGACCAGTTAGGAAGCCACTGCAGTTATCTAGGCAAGTAGTAATGAGGGCGTGAACTAGAGTGGAGGAGTTGTGGACATATGTGTGCTGGAGAGTGAGCTTTTCAGGACAACACTGAGGTTAAGAACCTGAAAGAAGAGAATAATGTTATCTCCACAGGAGGGAAATTTGAAAGAGGTGTGAGGGTTCGCCTTTGTATGTTGAATCAGAAATGTCTCTGGAATGTCCAGGTTAGGGGTGGTAGAGAAATGAAATTGAAGGAAGAGATTAGAAGGAAGAGCTATCGGTAGATAGCTAGATAGGAAGGAAGGACGAAGAAAAAAGGAAGAAAGAAACGAAACATCCATATATATATATATATATATGTAGATAGCTAGATAGGAAGGAAGGACGAAGAAAAAAGGAAGAAACGAAACATCCATATGTGTGTGTATATATATATACATATATATACACACATATATATGTTTGGATATATACATGTTTGTCAAATGTGCAGAAAAAATAGAGAGGAGAGAATATTTAGCAGAAGATGCTCAACAATATCAAATGCAACATACGACATAAAGAATGATGACAGAGAGTGGATGCCCATAAATGGGCTGAATAAATTATGTTATGTGAATGTTATGGAATATTATTGTTCTGTAAGAAATGACCAGCAGGACGATTTCAGAGAGGCCTGGAGAGACTTGCATGAACTGATGCTGAGTGAGACGAGCAGAACCAGGAGATCATTATACACAGCAACAACAGTATTTTATGATGATCAATTCTGATGGACATGGCTCTCTTCAACAACGAGATGATTCAAACCAGTTCCAATTGTTCAGTGAAGAAAGCCATATACACCCAGAGAGAGACCTGTGGGAACTGTGTGGACCACAACATAGCAATCTCACACTTTTTGTTGTTATTTTCTTGCATTTTGTTTTTTCTGTTTTTTTTTTCTTCCTTCTTGATTTGATTTTTCTTGTACAGCAAGATAATTGTATAAATATGTATGTGTATATATATATGTGTATATATATATATATATATATATATATATATTGAATTTAACATATTTAATATGTATTGGACTACTTGCCATCTAGGGGAGGATGTGGAGGGAAGGAAGGGAAAATTTGGAACAAAGTTTTGCAAGCATCAGTGTATTTAGTTAGCATGGTTGTGTCACTTCTACCTTTTTTCATTAACACATTAATAGAAGTACACAAGATAGAGAGAAATAATTGATAGTTGACAGGACATGAATGGGTACAAAGGATTTGAGAGTAGATGACGTTATAGAATTAAAGTGGCTAACTATAGGATCAAGACTGATATTACATGTACATAAAATATATGTATGTATATTTGTGTGCTTGAGCCCTTCATTTTCACTCAAAGATATCCAGACAGATAAACTGACTGCCAGGGAAAAAAAAAAGATGCAAAAATGATTTGAACATAGCAGTTTTTCCTGAAAAACACAAATGGATGAACTAAAGATATCATTTATCAGTTCCCTAAAATAAAGTAATTGCTGTCTTCTCAGTGAAGAGAAGTCTATTTATATCAAATTCCTGATAGATGCATGTTTTATACTAATGTTCATGAGGTTCCTGAAAGGAAAGGGAAGGGAACAAATATTTATTAAACACCTCTAATGAGCCAAGAACTATGCCAAGTGCTGTACAAATATTAAAAGAATGTATTAAATTATTGGAAAACATTTATTTTAAAATATTCTGTAAAAGAGATTACTAACCTGGAGCAGGAAAAGCTTGTTGAGAACACAGTAAATAGGTCAATAACTACATTGCCCCATTGGATTATTTTTTTTAAATGAGAAAAGATAGTGAAAACATTTGTAGATTGGAGAGAGAACATTAAGGAGATGGAGTAGAAAAGGGAGAGTTACATTATGGGATCTCCAAAAAAATTGAAATAAGCAATTGAAGGCATGATTTCTACTGATCAAAACTAAATCAGTGAATGTGGGTTACAAAATCCCTTTCTTAGTATTAGGGAAAAAAAAAACAAAAAAAACCTCTGAAGAAACTTATATGAATAAATGAAGTTAGAGAAATTTTGGTGTAGTCTTAGAGAAACCTTTCTTATTAAATGTTCTCTTAAGGTTTTAACTTCAATTATAATAGCACATTATTTCTGTGAAACAATATGTTTAGTTTTTTTGTCAGTCAAGAAAGAAAACAAGATTTAAATTGTAGGCTCCACTTGATAGATAGATATCTTTCGAAACTTTACACCAAGAATAAAGCTCTTGATTGATGAGGAACAGAATCAAGTTTCACTACTTTATTTCACTAGGATCTGATAAACATTTAACAACTGTATGGTACTAAAAATAGTGTTTATATAATGAATATACGGTGTTCTTTATGAAAAATTGATCTTTTTATCTTATTTTTCATGTGAATGTATATGATAAACTTGAATTTATTTCCTTTCAGATTGGATAGGAAGAGAGAGTATTGGAAGATTTACTGAATACTCAGTGGCACAGGGAAAGAAGTTGGCAACTCCTGCTAGCATCCATTGGCCAGCATAACATTAAAACACACAATTTTAGAGCTGGAATATACTTTATTTTTTTATTTTTTATTTTTCTTTTTGCTGAGGCAGTTGAGGTTAAGTGACTTGCCTAGGGTCACACAGCTAGGTCACACACTAGTTAAGTGTCTGAGAGCAGATTTGAACTCAGGTCCTCCTGATTTCAGGGCTGGTGCTCTATCCACTGCGCCATCTAGCTGCCCCTGGAATATACTTTAGAACCTAAGCCAAGTTGTATTTTTTAGCTTTCAAATTATATTTTTAGTTTTAGTTTGAAATTCTCTTCCTTTAGGTGTTTTCTACCTATTAAAAAGGCAAGAAATATGATAGGTATTATACATATAAAGTTAAGAAAACATTATTCCACATTAGGTATATTCCAGATGGGGGAAAAGCAAGAAATACAAGAATACTTCAATCTGTGTGCTGAATTCATTAGTTCTCTATCTGAAGATAGATGGCATTTTACAGTATGAATCCTGTGTTGTGGTGAATCAGTGTATTGATTAAAAATTCTAAATCTTTCAAATTTATTTTTACAATATTGTTATTGTAGAAATTCTTCTGGTTCTGCACATTTTACTGTTTATCAGTTCATATAAATCTTCCTAGGTTTTTCTGAAGCCATGCTCATTATCATCTCTTCCAGAACAATAGTTTTATGTAACTTTTATAAACTATAACTTGTTCAGCCATTCCCCAGCATCCTCTCAGTTTCCAATTCTTTGCCCCAACAAAAAGAGCTGCCATAAATGTCTTCATACATCTGGTTCCTTTTCCTTTTTCTTTGTTCTTTTTGGAGTATAAACTTAGTATGAGAATTACTGTCAAAGAACATTCAAAGTTTTTGTAGTCCTTTGGTTCCAAATTACTTTCTAGAATGATTACACTAAGTCACAGTTTCACCAACAATGAGAAAATTTTGGTACCACAAATTTTTATATGTTGTTCCATTGTCATTATTTTTAATGATGTTGATGGCTTGTATAGTTTGTTTTTTCCCCCACTTATTTAGGATTAAATTATTTAATTTCCAATTAATTTTAAATCTATGCTTCTGAAGCTCTTTATTGAATGTAGCTTTTCTTGCATTATTTCAGTTTTTCTAAAATTTTATTCCTCTTATCCTCTTTCTCATTTATTTATAGCTAGATTTAAATTGAATTCCCTTACTAATATAGTTTTATTTTCTATTTTCTGTTCCGGTCAGAATACTTTCAGTGTCCTATTTCTATTTCCTGTGATTCTTTTGACTTTTCTTTCAAAAGTTTGAATGCTGTGCCATTTGGCACATATATGATCACTATTGATAAAAGTTCATTGTTTTAGCAAAATTTAGCAAAATCTAGTTTCCCTTATCTCTTTTAATCAATTTGTTTTTGCTTTTATTTTGAGATCAAATTGCTATGTCTATCTGTTTTACTTTAGCTGAGGCAAAATTGATTCTTCTCCAATTCTTTAACTTTGTGTCTTTCTGTGTCTCTTGCAAACAACATGTTCACTTCTGATTTCTAAATCATTTCTAATCCTTTTTTTTGATTAATTCATCCCATTCACATTTACAGTTATGATTATTTCCCACCATCCTATTCTCTTCTATGTAGTCTTCTTTTTTACCCTATCCCTTCCTCAGAAAGTCTGATCTGCATCTGACCACTACCTCTCAATCTGTCCCTCCCTTTCATCACCCTTTTTCCCTTTTTTTCAACCCCTTTCCCTCATACTTCACTTGTGGGTAAGATGAATTTTTTTATCCAGCTGTGTGTGAATATATGTTCTTTCCTCCTTGAAGAGGTTCAGATGAAAATAAATTTCAAGTATTTCCTACGTTTCCTCCCAGTTTTCTTTTCCATTGTAAAAATTCTCCCTTTCATATCATTTTTATGTGAGATATTCTACCCCATGCTTTTTCTCCTTTTCCCATGGCATCTGTCTTTTACTCTTTCATTCTTTTTTTTTTTTTTTTTTAAAGATTATCCCAATATAGTAGATTCACACATTTATGTTCTGTTTCTAACTTCCCTAATGATAATAAAGTTTTTAGGGGTTACTTCTATAGTCTGTTCCCTACAGGAATTTTTAACCATTTAACCATGTTAAGTCCCTTATAATTTTTAACTCATTTTTCACCTTAATTTTTCATCAGGAATGTTTGAAAAACCTCTCTTTCATTAAATGTTCATTTTTTTGTTCCCTTTGGGATTGTACTCAGTTTTTCTGGGTAGGTTATTTTTGATTGTAATCTGAGCTCCTTTGTGTTCTGGAATATTGCATTCTGTCTTCCAGCCCTTTAGAGTAGTAGTTATTAAATCTTGTGTGATCCTGATTCTGACTACATGGTATTTAAATTATTTCTTTCTGAATACTTTTAGTATTTTCTCTTTGGTAATTCTGAGTTTTGGCTGCAATATTCCTGGGGGTTTTCATTGTGGGATTTCTTTTAGGAGTTAATTGCTGTATTATTTCCATTTCTATTTTATTTTCTGGATCTAAGATATCTGCACAGTTTTCCTTTATAATTCTTGAAATATAATGTTTAGGCTTTAAAAAAATCATTTCAGGTAGCTATTAATTCTTATATTATCATTCTTTGATCTAGTTTCTATGGTAGTTCTTTGTCCTATGAAATATTTCACATTTCCTTTTTTTTTTTTTTAACCTATAGTATTTTGGCTTTCTTTTATTGTTTCTTGATGTCTCATGGAATTGTTAGCTTCCACTTGACCAATTCTAATTTTTGATTAGTTATTTTATTGTTTGTCCAATTTTGATTTTTAAGGTGTTATTTTTCTTCAGTATTCCTTGTGCTTTTTCAAATTGTTAA
Source organism: Myrmecobius fasciatus (assembly GCA_023553655.1). NCBI lineage: Eukaryota > Metazoa > Chordata > Mammalia > Dasyuromorphia > Myrmecobiidae > Myrmecobius > Myrmecobius fasciatus. Next base: position 321,710 of record JAJPUD010000482.1, read on the forward strand.
TTCTTTTTGCATAATTTTCCTGTGCATTTCCTTCATTTTTTAAATCAGTTTTTTCCTGTGCTATTCTTATTTAATTTTACAATTATCTCTTTTGCCTTTAAAAATATTTTTAAGCCTTTCCTAAGAATTCTTTTGGGGCTTGTGTCTGGTTTGTTTTTCTTTGAAATTTTGTAGATGTTTTCAAGTCCATATCTTATTCTGAGTTTTTATCTTCATCTTCCTTGTCACCACAGTAGTTTTTTAAGTGATCAGGTTCCTTTTTTGTTATTGGCTCATTTTTTTCAGCCCATTTCTTGACTTTGGATTTTATGTTAGAGTTGGTTATTCTGGGAATGTAGGTGGATGTCTAGCTTTAGCTTCAGATTTTTATGTTTTTCTGCTCTTTAGTCTGGGAATCTCTTAAGTTTTCTGTATTTCCAAGGTCTGGTCTCTGTCTTTCCAATTTGGACTCTAATCCTTACATAGAACCCTTGCTTCTTTGTGATTGCAACTACTTCTTTCGACTCTGAAAATGTGACTTAGGACTGAGTAATGGGTGACAGAGCTGCCAAAAAAGCACCAGATCCCACATTCAGTCCTAGTTCTGGGATCTCTTGGAATCTCTTTTCAATAAGATTTTAAATCCCCTTTACCATTCCTGGGCTGGCTGCTTTTAGTAATACTGCTTCTGCTAGTATCTCAGATCACACCAGGAGCTGCATTCACTGTACAGGTGCTCCTGGCCAGCCCTCACCCCTTTGTCCACAAACTTTGTTTTTCTCTTCCTAAGCTCTTCTAGGCAGGAAAAATGACTTACTGTTGACTTTTTTTAATTGGCTTTCTCACTCACAATTCAGTTTGATATGTTATATTAAAGTTGTAATAGAAGGATGTGTTGGGAGAGGTTGGGAAAAAATGTTCTTGTTACTCAGGTTTCACCTCCATTTTCTTATTCTTTGGAGGAAAATTTACTTTAGACTCAAGGAATGAATGATAAATGATCTACCTACAATTATAACTGTTAACTAGCAGAACGCAAATTAGAAACTATGCTCTCATGATTCTTCATCTAATTTTCTTCCATTATAGTTGTAGTATTATTGATGATGATGATGATAGTAATAATAAAGTTGGTATTTATGGTGCTTTCAGATTTGCAAAGCACTTTAAAAGTGTTTTTACTTAATCATTTTATAACTAAACAATGTGATTCAATAGGAGCCAGATACAATGATTTAGCCAGATCTTATATGTAACTCCCTTGTTTTGTGTCAGTTATACTAACATGTGTAAGGTGCAATAGGGTTATGACAAACATGGTCCCCACCAGTTAGGAGAAGGAATGTATGTATCTAATGAGAAAGTTCAATTAAAAGGTTAATTGAGAATTGAGATACACGTGTGTATGTATGTATATTATATGCATATTTGCATATCAAAAATACTATCTAATAATTATATTCATTATACTACTTTTAGCTTAACAATTGTGAAATAACTATTAAAATGCCATATTTATTAGCATATGACCCTGGGTAAGTCATTTAACCCCAATTGCCTCAGCCAAAAAAAAAAAAAAATACAGCATTAAAATAAAGAAACTTATTGAAGTATTCCTTTTTAATTTCTAAACTTTCATAAATTAAAAATCTATATAATAAAACATTTAAAAACCCTAATTACTTTTAACATATACTAAATATTTATTAATTAATATATTATGGTTTACTTTCATTATTTTTCTTATGTTATTTAAATATTAACTGAAATTATTGAGTCATATCATTTTATATGATCATACTTTGTACTTCTTGACATGTAGTCTTTCAGTTTTGGAGGGAAAAAACCCCACAATCTTTAATCACATTTTAACTTATCTTGTGAACATCTCTGAAAGGTGCAGGATCAATAGTTTATGTTGACCTGTATGTATGGAGAAACCTTAAACTTAAGCTTTATTTCTTTCATTTGCTTGGGTCTAAATTTCACTTAGCATCATAAGCTTCATGGGGACAATTTATGGCTACTTAGAAATCATTTTTAACTCCAATCAAAGGAATCTTACTCCTTGCAAGAATACTGCAAGTCTCTTAGAAAAACATTTAGCATGTAACATTCTTAGAAATGAGATTTTATTCTCCACTGAACTGAAAGTAGACTGAAAATTTGCTAAATATTTTTCACTTAATCTGTTTATTGACTGCTATTCAGCCTATTACTGTTACACAGAGAAAGCCCATTGTCAGGAAACATTCTAAATCTGAAATGATTTCTCAAATTATAATGTGATCATAATATTTTAATAATGCATTTACCTTATAGCCTGGATTTCCAAAACTACCAATTTTTGTTTCTGCCAAATTCATTCATACAAATTAAATACATTATTGTAAACAGTTAACTTCCTTGGTGCTATACACATTAATTTTTGGATAGGAATGTAAAATGATCTCTCATATATAAAGAAAATCACTAGAAAATAAGAACTATATCATTTTATACACAAGAATAAGAGCGTTAAAAATTTTTTGTTGAAAAGTAAGTTTCAGGACGGAGAAAAAAAAATAATCTGTTCACTGTAAACACGACACCAGTGGGAATAAGGGCCAGTTCAAGTTCTAAGTTACCATTACTTTGCGTAATAATTTCAAGCTGTAAGGCACAGCTGTATAGGCCCAGCCAGACAAGCTATCATAGAAATGCTTTGATAGCATGGGACTCTTAAGTGTCAGGATATAGAAAAGGCAGCAGTTGTTGGCTGTGAAAACAGTCTGATACAAACCAGATGGGAACTTACTTGATGGGCAACACAAAGGAAAACAATTGGTTCATTCAACAAAGTCGGGCCTGAGCCCCAGAGAATTAACAGAAAACAATATAGTCAACCAAAGTTGAGGCAAACAAGAAACAGCCATGTGGCTATGATTTTAAAAATTATTTTTACTTAGACTAAAAAAAGTTATGATTTCTAATTCTTATATTCATTAATTGCTCATTTACAGGTCTTCTAAAGCCTCCTTTATACTTCAAATATACAACTTTTGATTTCATGACACCAAGAAAACTATATAGGCCATTGCAAGAAACTTTGTGGTGCTTCCTGTAAAGTGCTAAGGACATAGACCAGTTGCCCACTTATTTCAGGAAGCTGACAAATTTACAAAATGATTCAGTGGGGTAACTAATTAAAAGAAAAATACCTAGTATAATATATACTCATCTAGCTATGTTTAAATCTTCTTTGTCTTAAAATAGATGGAATCCAATAGTCATGAAGCCTTCAGTGGAAATGTTTCATTTATATTATGAATTTTTTGCCTTCATTGAAGGGAACAATTTTGTTATAATAACAGAAAATAATCTTTAGCACTTACCTATGGCCTTTTAAAAAAACGTTCATAACTTAAGAAGGACCTTTTTTTAGGGTGACTAAGTAATATATATATAATAAAGATCATCAGTTAGATTTAAAGGAGTTTTTTGGCAATAAAATTTCATCTTAAGACTTCTCTAGGAATTTAGTTCATAACAGATAAAATGCTTATATTATATGATGTGCATAAAAGAAAATTTTATAGAAGCATTTTGCTAAAAAAAATAATTGATGACAAATTTTATTTTCTTCATCTTGAAACAAGCCAGACTTCTCATTTTTAAGATTAATTCAAGGAGGCCATGTGCTGTAACCTGTTCTTATGTGAAGGATTTAACCACAATTAATTTCTATTCAAAACACCATAAAATGTATATTCACAATTTTTTAATAAAAATAATAAGCAGCTTTGTAATTTGGTGTTCATTGCCCCCTGCTATTATGGTAAGATTGCAAAAAACAAGCTTCCTCATTTGTAAAATGGTGGAGCTGAGATAAATGATCTGTAAGATCCCTTCCTATGAACTAAAACTGGAAATATTGTATTTCTACTTTATTAATGGAATATCAGAATATTTACTGAGAAGTATTTTAATGCAGTGGGACAAAATTAGGTTTTCTGGTTTAGCTTTGCTGTTTTACTTAAGATTTTTTTCTCATTTTGAAGTTAATAGGTCACTTGATTTTAAAGCAAGTCCAAAGATTAAATAATGGGAAGTGAAGAGAGTTTTTTGGTCTAAAAAGGAGAAAGTTAGAAGTTGTATTTCCTGGGTTTTTTTTAATAGTTTGCTCTATGCTTTGGTCATATATCATAGCTTTCTTTATTAAACTAAAAACATAAATTACATGAAAACAAGAGAAAATAGAGTTCCTAAACAATCAGCTTTATAAACATTGGCAACTGCATATATTTTTAAATTGTTGCTTGTTTTTTCCCTTAGTATAACAGGTCCTTTTGCCAAATTGGTGTGCATGTGCAGACTTTTCTGACATGAAAGTTAACAGTTTATCAACACAACTATTCCAGATTTATAGGAAATAAAAAAGAAAAGCTAATAAAAATAGGCATCTTTGAAACTTTTACCTTGAAAATTAAGAATAAATTGTTCATTTGCTGATTAAGTCTTTGAACTGAGAAAATCTTTTTCAACATTTGGATTCAAATCTCTTACATCTTTAGTGAAGGAAATTTAACTTGTATTTGTGGGACTGATCTTATTTAATCTACACATAATAAGCACATATAGCGCTATTTCATTTTGATTTATTTTATTTGTTATTATCATTTATTTTGATAAAATTTAAAATGGGCAACATTTAATATGCTGTATAAACCAGGTTCTCATAAGAAAATTGTACATTTCTCTGATACTATAATCTTTAAATCATCCCAGTAATTTAATGAATTCTGCATAGAAAATCCAGGTAATACTGTTTTTTATTTATTTTTTTAATAGTATTTTATTTTGGGGGGCAGCTAGGTGGCGCAGTGGTTAGAGCACCAGCCCTGAAGTCAGGAAGACCTGAGTTCAAATCTGGTCTCAGACACTTCCTAGCTGTGTGACCCTGGGCAAGTCACTTAACCCCAATTGCCTCAGCAAAAAGCAAAAAAAAAAAAAAAAATAGTATTTTATTTTTTCCCCAGTTACATATCAAGAAAAATTTTAACTTTCATTTTTACAAAATTTTGAATTTTGAATTTTTCTCCCTATTCCCTTCCCTCTCTTTCTGTACTCTGAAGATGGTAGGCAGTTACTATTATTTTAATCTGAATGAAAGTGATGAATAGAGGAACACTTCTAAGCTGTTTTAATAAGCATTTATGGAAGAGTTACTGAAGTATACAGGTAGCTATGAAAATGATTACTTCATACCAGAGATATCGCTAAGGCAACATATGCTGCTGGAATCAGATTTTAGTGTTAACTGGGAAATATTTAACAAATAAATTAAAATACAATAAAATATAGAAGACATTTTATTTCAAAATTTAAGTCAACATGCTATCCACAGAGATCCTTGTGGCCTGGTTTTTGTTTTTAGTTTGGCAGAACTGCGTTACTGAGAGAGAGGTGACTTGAATGTCAGAAGGTAGTGAAGATGTCATACTTTTCATAATGCTAAAGTTATAAATCAGTAAACACGCAAACATTTATTAAGTACTTATTCTATGCCAGGCCCCAAGCTAACACAGGGGAGATGGATAGAAGTGAAAAGAAATTTAGTACCTATCCTCCAAAAGCTTATAATAAAGGAAATAAAAAGAATTATCAAAACCTACTCCATAGATTTATTTACCAGTACAAATGAGAATTCAACAGAAATAGAGAATAAATTATAAAACATTGTTTCTACACTCATTCAATCTCATCTGACACTTCATGACTTTATGGACCATAGCAAACCAGGCTATTCTCTCCTCCATTATCTCCTGAAATCTGTCCAGATTCATGCTTATTTCTTCCATAATACTATCTGTCCAACTCATTCTCTACTGTCTCCTTCTCCTGTTGTCTTCAGTCTTTCCCAACGACAAGGGCTTTTCCAATGAGTTGTTTTCTTACTATTTAAGCTTCAGCTTCAGTATTTGATCTTCTAATGAATAGTCTGAATTAATTTCTCTTAATTATTGACTGATTTGATCTTATTGTCTAAAGGAATCTCAAAGGTCTTCTGCAGCACTACAATTCAAAAGCATCAGTTTTATGGTACTCGGCTTTCCTTGTAGTTTAACTCTCATAGATATATACCTTACTCCTTGAAAACCCATAGTTTTGACTCTACAGACCTTTGTCAGCAAAGTGACATCTCTGCTTTTTAGCGTGCTGTCCAGATTTGCCATAGCTTTCCTTCTAAAGAGCAAGTGTCCTTTCTGGCTGCAGACCAAGAGCATAAAGTCTGACACTGCTTCCATTTCTTATCCCTCTATTTGCCAGAAAGTGATAGGATCCAATTGCCATGGTCTTAGTTTTTTTTTTTTTTTTTTTTATATCAAGCTTCAAGTCAACTTTTTACACTCCCCTGTTTCATCTTCATTAAGAGGCTTCTTCACTTTTTTCTAACTAGGATGGTATTGTCTACATTTCTATGATATTAATCATTTAATACTTTAATTAATAGAATATCATTTAGATATCTCAAATAATCCAGTCTCAGAAATTTAATGGATCTAAGAAGAGGATTGAGAATTGTCAGATATAGTCAAAATATAAGTGCGGTTTGGGGGAAAAACATTTCAGATATTTCAGGTTTAGGGGTAAAGTAAAGTAGCAGCTCTTCAAAAATGAAATTCTAAGGATCACAGAATTTAGAGCCAGAAATCTTGGGGATTACCTACTTGAACTCTTTCACTTTAGAAATGAAGAAATTGATGCCAAGGGATTAAGGTTGGGGGCGGCTAATCCAAGGAGCAGCAGAGCAGGGATTACAGTTCAGGTCCTATTACTAGAAAACCAATGTTCTTTTCAGTATATATACTGGGCTTAGAAATTTGAAGATTTCCAAAATGGCTATACTATAGAAGGGAATAATATGAATGTAAAAGGGCAGGTGAAAAAGATGAAAGGAAAGGGACATATCCAAGAATGAATATAAAAACATTGATACAATATAAAAGAATATATGTTGTGAGGAGAATAGCAAGTTAAAGAAGCCCAGAATAATCTGAGACTTGCTAAAATTCAAGTTTTTGCACATACTTAGAAAGGTATAAGATATGTATTTACATGTATTTGTTTGAAGCAACTGTTTAAAACAAAAAGGGCAATAGAAATGGAAGAACAAGTCTCAGAATAAAAGAAGGGGAGGGTTAAAGCTCAAAGTGGTTGAACACATTTAGATCTTGTAAGTCTTGACAAATTATATCTCATGGACCTAAAAAAACTTGGAAGATATAATTGTGGTTAAACTGCTTTTGCAGAAAAGATGCTAATCAATAAAATAAAAAAATTGCCATGTAGTTAAAGGATTATTTGATACAATAACATGGTTTTTTTTGTTGATCATATCAAAACTAGTTGTATGATTTTACAAGCATGGGAGCAGAGAAGGTTTCTGGTATTAATATAACAAAAAGAGCCAAGTTCTCCCTCATAAAATGCAGCAAAAATCTGAAAAGAGTACCAGATTGAATAATGATCCAAAGAGAAACAATAGACTTCTCTAATCCATGTCTACACCACACACACACACACACACACACACACACACACACACACACACACAC
>JAJPUD010000482.1:329296-396283 GCA_023553655.1 Myrmecobius fasciatus
ATAAGAGACCAATGAAGGAAGAGCAAGCCAGTGGCAGGAGCCTCAGAAATCTGGAACAGGCTTGCCACTCTATTCTGGAGTTTGAAAAATCAGTGCACATCCCTTGTACAAAGACTCAAGTTAGAAACTGAGGCTGGAAATATAAGTAAGAAGAAAGAAACTAATCCAGTAAAAAACACTATAGGTTAATAATAAGTAGTAAACCCAGAAGAAGAGAGAATACTATAAAACTGCAAGCATAGTCTCAGAGAAAAAAAATGTTTATGAACTTTAGGAATGCCTGGAAGAAGTAGAAAAAGAGATGAAATTAAAGATGAAATTTAAGGCCGGAACATGGGGGTGAGGTGGGAAGAAGGTAAGAACTGGAAGGAGAACATGGGCTAGAAAGTAGAAAATCTTGCTTAGGTAGTAGATGCCCTTAAAAACAGAACAGAACAAACAGAATTCAGTGTCTCCAGGGGACAGAAACAGAATAAAGCCAAAAAGATCAAAAAATGGAATAACATGTGAAGTACCTATTTCTGAAAGAATCATTGGATTCTTTTGTAGTTAATTTCTCAGAAGGTCTTATAAATAAGATGTACAGGAGAACAAGAGCCTTTCCCCAGTGGATAAATGATCAAGGAATATAAGCAGGCAATCAAAAAAAAAAAAATCTCAAAAGAAATCCCCTGTGTGTGGGATAAAAATCTGTGACCCCTACTCAAAATCATTACTCAGAGATCTCTCAAAGTGAAGCTTAGAAGTTTATTAAAATTTCTTGAGATTCTAGGGCAGTTCTTTCCCCAGGCAAGCCAGGGGTAAGGAAACCACCTTTGCCAACTGAGAAAAGGGGTTTTATAGTTGGAGAAGTTACAAGCACTCAAGACCTGCCCCTATCCTGTCAATCTCCAGAACAAAGTATTTCCTGCTTTCCTGGTTGCTTATCACCACAATACTAGCTTAGTTATTCTGTTACCGGGGCTTTGCTCAAACCCAGCTTTATCACAATACACATTTAGCCTGCCTGACATTGTTGACTTTATAGATATTTGCCAGAGTTCTTGCAAATAGGATTCCTGGTGGAAAGTATGGCAGCTTTTGAAATTCTAAAGAACTATACTTAATGCCCTCCTTCGGTGTTTTAGCTAGCCATTTCCTATAAGAAACCACACCAATCCCTCAGTTTTATTCTGAGAAGTCCTCAGTTTCCCATTTCATTCACTTGCTATCAACTATTAAATAAAAAACTTCTATTTCTAATAAGAGAAACACAAACACTTTATATCTATCTGCAAAGATGGCAAAAAAAATTACAGGATTTTACACTAAATCAAGCTAATGCCCTTTTGGTAGAGACATGAATTCATTTAACCATTCTAGGGAGCAATTTGGAACAGTACCTAAATAACTAGTCTCTGCATCCTTTTGACCTAGTAATAATTCTGTTATAGATCAATGGCAAAAAAATCAGAGAGAGGGAAAAGACCCATATGTACAAAAATATTTATATGAAAAAGAACTAGAAATAATGGTTGTTAATTGTGGGTTCTGAACAAATGATGGTAGGGAGAAGGGTGTGTATGTGTATGTTTGTGTGTGTGAGTGTGTTAAGTAAATTGCTTATGGTCACACAGGTTGTAAATATCTCAAGTGGAATCTGAACTTGTCTTCCTTCATCCATGATGCTATCTAGCTGCCTCAAACATAGTATAAAAAGAAAATACTGGAAGAAATTTTCCAAAAGGCAGAAAAGTAAAGAATTGCAATTAATAGCCTTATCTGCAAGATTGAGTAATATATATTATATTACATCATGTATAATATAAAACAACTGGTGTAAAGTTGTAGCAAGTATTTGAAAAGAGTCAATAAAATGATTGATCCAGGCAATTACCTAATGACCCAGAATACTTTAACATGATTATTAATGGGCTGAGTGTTTCCTATACTTGTTCCTGCATGTGATTCTTTACACCAGTTGCTTTATCTTGGAACAAGGTACTTGCCTGGATCAGTCATTCTTATCATGGATTTAATTATCTCCATGCCCACCAGATCTATATATCTAATTCTGGTCTCTCTCCTGAGCTTCATTCCTGCATCATTAGTTACCCACTGAATATTTCAAATTGTAATTCCTTAAGGTGTCTCAAATTTAAAACATTCAAAATAGATTTTGTTGTTTTTCCCCAAACCTGCCTTTCTTTCAAACTTCTTTTTTTAATGGATGGAGCCACTATTCTTTTGTTGCCCCAAGGTTCATAAGATTGCTTTTTAATCTTCAACTCCTTACCTGTACTCACCGTACATATCTATACCACACCTTGCCATTTCTGCCTCAACAGTAGCTCACATTTTTGATGATTGATGATGAAACCTCCAACTCAGTTTCACTACTAAAGATCTCTCTCTACTTCACTCCTTCCCTCATGCCATTGCCAAAATGATTTCCCTTAAACATAAATCTGACCACATCTCTTCCCTACTTAGTAAACTTTTTTTTTAATATATAAAGCTTTTTATTTACAAAACATATGAGTGACCTTTCAACATTGACCTTTGCAAAAAAACTTTTTTTTTTCCCAAGCTTTTCCTTTCCTTCCCCCCACCTCCCACCCCTAGATGACAGGTAATCTAATACATGCTAGATAGGATAAATTATATGACAAATACAATACATGTATACATATCTATACAGTTATCTTACTGCACAAGAAACATCAGATCTAGAAAGAGAAGAAGAAAAAAACAACCTAAGAAGGAAAACAATGCATGGAAATATTCACAGAAAGCATTAAAATGCTGTGTTGTGGTTCACTCTCCGTTCCCACAGGCCTCTCTCTGGATATATATGACTATCTTCATCGCAGCACAACTGGTTTGAATCACATCATTGTTGAAGAGAGCCATGTCCATCAAAATTGATCATCGTATAGTCTTGTTGCTGTGTATAATGTTCTCCTGGTTCTGCTGATTTCACTCAGCATCAGTTCATGCACTACTTAGTAAACTTTAATAGTTTCCTGTTTTCTCTAGGATAAAAGTTGAATTTCTTTGTTTTACTTTTAAAGCTCCAAACATTTTTTCCACCTTCATTGCTCTTTAGTCTCTTTTACATTCTTGCTCCTAGAATATCTTTTTGTTGGTGGGTCTGCCTGCCTTAAATGTCTCTTCATTCCAGTCCGTCCTCCGTTTAGCCTAAAATGCAGATCTGATCATGTTCTCTGTCCTCCTTCCTACCCTTCCCTGCTTTCCCCAATCCATCTCCTGTCCCAGCCTAAACTCCAATGGGTATTACCTTCAGGAGCAGATGCAAAATGCTTTGTTCAATATCCAAAGCTCTTCATAACCTAGCCCTTTCCTATCTTTCCAGCTTCCTTTACACCTTACAACTTGATACATACTTCATGATCCAGTGATGATGGCCTCCTCACTATTCAAAAAAGCTATTTCAGCTCTGGGCATTTTTCTGGCAATTCCCCACATCTTGAACATCCTGTCTCCTTTCTAATGATTGACTTCCTTGATTTCCTTTAAGTAACAACTAAAATCCCACCTTTTGTAGGAAGCCTTCCCCAATCCCTCTTTATTCCCATGTTTCCCCTTTTAATTTCCTATTTATATTGCATATAGCTTGCTTTGTATATATTTGTTTTCATATTGTCTCCCCTGCTAGATTGTAAACGCCTTGAGAGCAGCAACTCTTTTCCCTCTTTTTATATCCCCAGTACTTAGTATGTTGTCTGGTATATCTTAGGGACCTAATAAATGTTTATGGATTAAATCTAGCTAAACTGGCTTTCCCTCTGTTTCTTAGACATGGCATGCTATCTCCCATCTAATACCTTTGCTCTAATTGCTCCCCTTGTCTGAAATCAACTACCATCTTAACTTTGAAACCTTTCCTGATTCTCTCAACTACTAGACCCTTCCTTCTAAACTACCTTGTATTTCAATTACTTTGTATTTATTCTCTATGTATTTATTTTACATGTGCTTTTCTATATCTTTGTCTCCCTCTTTAGAATGTAAGGTACTAGCAAGCAGAGTAGTCTATCTTTTGTATTTGTATTCTAAGCACCTGGCATATAGTAGGTACTTATTGTTAATTGTTTATTGATTGACTGATAGCATTTGTTCAAAAACCTGAGGATCCTAGCTACTTGAGCAAAAACTTAGTGTCCTTTAAAATTATTGGGTAAAATTGGAACGCACTATGATAAAAATTATGTTTAGACTAATGTTTCACACTTATTATGATAAACTCAAATAGATACATGACTTAGATATAAAAAAAGCCATTTTATAAACAGGTTAGAGAAAAAGGGAAGGAGAAACCTTTCACAACTCTAAATGGAGAAGAGTTCATGATCAAACAATGGATAGAAAGGATTTCAGGATATAAAACAGGCATTACAAAAAATTTGGAAGATTTTTTTTTCTCCACAAACAAAATCAATGCAATTGGAAGGGAAGTAGTTAATTGGAACAGAATATTTGCAGCAAACTTCTCTGAAAAAAAGGCTGATAATCAAGATATATAGAGAATTGATTCAAATGTATGATCAAGAGTTAGTTTCCAAAAGTCAGTGGTTATGGTTAAACAGGTAGTTTTCAAAAGAAGAAATAGTAGCTAATAGAAAATAAATAACAGCTAATAGGGAAAAAAATTTCCAAATCACTAATAATAAGATAAATAAAACAACTCTGTGGTTTCACTTAATATTTATCAGATTGGCAAAGATGACAAATGAATGTGACAATTGTTTGAGGATTTGTGGTGGGCATTAATGTTCTATGAAGTGTCTAATCATTCCAGAAAACATTTTGGAGGTATACCTCCAAATCCACTAAAACAAACATTCTGTTGGAGCCAGAGATACCACTGTTAACATATATTTTGAAGAGCTAAAAGAAACAAGGAAAAGAACCAGATGGAATTGCTAAGCAAATGATAGGGTGTGTGTATATGTGTGTGTGTATTAGCATATATAGTTTAATGCTATATATATGCACACATATGTAATATATATATGCATATATTATTACATTTTAAGAAATGACAAAAGGTAATAGATTCAGAGAAACCTGGGAGGACTTGTATGAACTATTGCAGAATGGAATGAACAGGGCCAGACAGTGACTACTTCAATGTTAAAAACCAAACCAAACCAAAACAAAAAATATTCAACAAAGGTGCTCCAAATCACTATTGATCAGAGAAATGCAAATCAAGACAACCCTGAGATACCACTTCACACCTGTCAGATTGGCTAAAATGACAGGAAAAGTTAATGATGAATGTTGGAGGGGATGTGGGAGGGCTGGGACACTGATGCATTGTTGGTGGAGCTATGAACGGATACAGCCATTCTGGAGAACAATTTGGAGCTATGCTCAAAAAGTTATCAAACTGTGCATACCCTTTGACCCAGTAGCATTTCTATTGGGCTTATATCCCAAAGAAATCATAAAGGAAGGAAAAGGCCCCACATGTGCAAGAATGTTTGTGGCAGCCCTTTTTGTAGTGGCTAGAAACTGGAAATTGAATAGATGCCCTTCAATTGAAGAATGGCTGAATAAATTATGGTATATGAATGTTATGGAATATTATTGTTCTGTAAGAAATGACCAGCAGGATGATTTCAGAGAGGCTTGGAGAGACTTACATGAACTGATGCTGAGTGAAATGAGTAGAACCAGGAGATCATTATACACGGCAACAACAGTACTGTATGACGATCAATTCTGATGGACATGGCTCTCTTCAACAATGAAATGTTTCAAACCACCTCCAATTGTTCACTGAAGAAAGCCATATACACCCAGAGAGAGGGATGCGAAATGTGGACCACAACATAACATTCTCATACTCCTTGATTGATGTTTGCTTACATTGTGTTTCCTTTATCTGATATATTGTTTGTGTAGATAAGATTTTTCTTGCACAACAATAAGTTTGGAAATATGTATACATATATTCGATTTGCCAATATTTTAACATAATTAACATGTAGTGGATATCCTGCCATCTAGGTGAGGGATGGGGAGTTGGGGGAAAAATTTGTAACGGAAAGCTATGTAAGGGTTATTGTTGAAGAATTGTTGAAGGTTATTGTTGAAGAAACACATATGTTATGCAAATAAAATTTAAAAAAAATTTAAAAAAATATTCATCAAAGATTTAAAAATTTCAAAAATTGAAATGACCAGTCACAATGCCAGAAATCATCTGATGTTAAAAGAAAACTGAATTGGGCTTCCCATTTACTGCAGAAAGGTGAAGTGCCAGCAGTTCAGAATGAGAAATTTATTTTCAGATACAGCCAGTGTAATGATCTGTTTCACTTAAAATGCTTATGATGAGGGAGAATTTTTTTGGAGGAAGTGGTAAAGTGAAGATTTATGAAAAGTAGAAGTGATACCAAAAAGAGAGCATCAGTTAAACATTTAAAAATTTAGACAGAAAACAGAAGGAAGTTCAGAAGGGGAGACAAAGTTGTAGGACAATGTTGAAAATATTATTAATACTACTTCAGAAAGCCAAGCTGTCTCCAGTTGAGATTCAAGATTTCATATGCAGTCCTCTTTTTTTTATGTAAAGAAATTTTCATACTTAACAGAGTTTGTTAAACTAGAAAGTTTTTTTTTTTAAGTTATTTTCCCCATTCTACAAGAATTAAGAATACTGAAAACTTCTTTTTCATTTGCTACTTACTGTTGATCTTTTACTGTCAGTTTTATCTCAAGTGCTTGATTCTAACCATCTAAAGAATGGTTAACTACATATTTTGCTGCTTTGTATTATATTCCACCCTCCTCTTCCCCTCTCCCCTTAGTATTTGTTACTAGTAGTTGGTGCATATTCTTTGACCTGTGAATACTAATTAATTGCTTTTGCCATTTTCAGATCTTTAAGCACATTGCTTTTTCCCCTACTCAATTTCACACATGTCTTTCTGAATTCTTGGCTTATACTAGAAAAGTTTCTAAAAAGGTCAATTGCATTATTTTTACTGAATCTGTGATTTCATCTGTCTAGAGAGCTCCCCTTTACCCATGCAGATCTATAACTCTTCTCTAGGTTATAGTCCTTAGACCATTGCCTGGTGTGTCCCAAAAAGTTAAATGACTTTCACACAATTAGTTTCCCTGCCATTATGAATCAGAGTCTACCTTTGAACCCACATGATCCTGACCACAAGACATCTATTTACCATACCATGCTAGTTGTTTCCTGTACTTATTGCCAAATAACCAGCTCACTATTGAATCAAGGAGACTGGGACATGTTTATATGTACATTTTTTTTTTAACATAAGTATGAGGTGAAAAATAGAAGGAATTCCATTCTTAAGAGGGAGGCTACTAGATGTAGTAGTTTTTCTCCTATACGAGTTATTTCTAGATCTGATGTTTATGAATTGGAAATAGTTTCTAGTGTTGAATATGCCATTGCAGTTATAATATGTATATAAGAATTTCACTAATTTTAGATTTGCTTGTTTCACTCTTAATATATTGTTTGCAAATTATCTATGAACTGTATATACTATTTTTGTTTATGTAGATATTAATGGCACACTTTATTTTGTACAGTTTTTAAAAAAATTTACTTGCACTGATAGTTTTTTATTTTTATATTATTCTGAATGTTTCACTTTCCCCTCCCCTTTCTCAGTGAGTCTTTCTTACTAATCTCACTCTCCCTCCAAATAAAAGAAAAATAAATAGTTCATTAACACTTAACCAATGCATCAACTCTGTTTGATAGTATATTCAGTATTACATACCCATAGTCTCTTACCTTTGCCCAAGGTACCAGGGATGTGTAGCTTCCTGTAAAATAATAATTTCTTTAAAACATCTTTTTTAAGATTAATTTTCTTCATAGAACTGTAATACATTTCATTTCTTTAATATGATACTTTCACTTTAAAAATAATTTTTCCTCTTGTAACATTTAATAATTGAGGGCTATTAAATTTAAATTGCTTTGTAATAAGACCATTTAAACTTTTTTAATAAACCAGGTGATGCTGTATTAATTAATATTGTAATATTACTATTGTATTAATAGAATGACAAGATCTTTTATCTAAAACTTGCTTGACTACTTTGTGAAATTAATTTTTGAACTTTTTAAGTTTCTAGTAACATAAAAATATTGTTTATACAATATCATAAACCATTATTAAGAGGGAGACTTCAGGGGGGCTTCCATATCATTATACATTTATTGATTTTTTTTTAATTGTTAAGCTTCTCTGTGGTGTTGTACTAGGCTCTGGGAGATATAAAAATAAAAATAATACCTGTCCTCAAAAAAACATATGTTGTATTTATATTTTAGACTATTTTGATATAGTTATATGTTCAGCAATGATAGAGCATAGAATTGCAGGCTAAAAGTACAGCCCTGTTTGGAGACCCTTTAAATTTTCTGTATTATATTCTTAAAGCCATAAGATGGGAATTTTGAGTTTGTTTACCTCCCCTAAATGTGAAAGTTGATAAAATAAGGATTTAGAATTTGTTTTCACTAGATCTATAATTTTGTCAGTGTAGGGAATACCCTGTGGGGAACTTCTTTTAATGAAAATCAGCCTTTTCTCTGCCAGGGCCACTTGCCCAGGGTTTTGGAGTCACTTTTTCCAAGACAGGACATGAAGCCAGGTCTTCCATCTTTCTCTTCACTATGCTATAATACTTCTCCAGGCACAGATTAATTAAATTTTATGTTCCATTTTCTATTTTCCTTGACAATTTCTTTTGGTACTTATGGATAAATTATCTTGGGAAATGTACTCTGACAACACTTTCTTTAACTACTAGGTACTTCAATGAAACTATAAGCATTTGAGGGAGGGGTCTTAGGAATACTGTTGCCTAAGCAGTATTGTTTTTAATATAAATTGCCATTTCTATCTTTTGTATTCCTTTTTTTTTTTTTAAAGCTTTTTATTTGCAAAACGTATGCATGGATAATTTTTCAACACTGACCCTTGCAAAGCTTTCTGTTACAAGTTTTTCCCCTCCCCCCTCCCCCCAGATGGTAGGAAGTCCAATACATGTTAACCATGTCAAAATACTTGACAAATTGAATGTGTATACATATTTATATTTTTGCATTCCGTTTTGAAGAAAAATTAGTCAAAATGATTCACTGTTGCTTGTCATTTAAATTATTTATTTAGTAGGTTATTTATTTACCTAGTTTCAGAAATTATCCTTATCAAGAGTTTTAAAAGTCAATATAAATTGTTTATTTCTATGTCTGATGATTTTGTCTAGACTAAATACATTATACTCATGATAATAATCTTTATTATTTTAAATAGAGTCACAAGGAAACATGGATCGGACACGTATTGAACCTAACAGTTACCTTACTTCTTTATTTGCAGGTAAGAGATATCTTGAAAAGATTATTCAAACTCATGTTATTCAGATGGTTTCATTTCCTCTATTATATTTTCTCTCTCTTGATCATTAGTATAATAAGAGATTCAAATACCAGCACTTTTTTCCTCCTGTAGAAAAGTCTGTAAATACAGCCCAGGTGTAAGCTTCTCTTTATATGCTTTACTGCATGCTTCAAAAAATACACGAAACAGTGAAGAGAAAAAGAAATATCATTTTCTTTTTGTAAGTATAAAAATGTTGAATTAAAAGGCTGCAGGTGTGGTATTCAGAATATTGAGGATTGTACTTGGTATAATTCCATCTGAGGGAGGTTATTGTTGGGATTAGGATAGTTGTTTAAACTTTGAAGTCAGTTTTAAACATAGTGAAGCAGCTGGAATCTGGCATAAGAAGAAACAAGTCGTGCTCATTAACTATTTCTTTCAAAAGGGAAAAGAGTTGGAATTGTTTTTGCAGGTGCCTGGACATTTACTCTTTTTTTGTAGAAGTGATTTTATTTTTATCTTAAATTGTATATTTAAAACAAGCCTTTGTGAATGGGCTTGTTTTTTGTTGCTTCAGAAACATCAGTTAATAACTAGTTATGCAATTGAAATTCATTGTTTTTTCTTAATTTATATTTTAAAATAATAGTGTTGTATCATTTACAATTACTATATTTAAAAGTGAAAGAGAGGAAAGAAACTTATCTGGTCAGTCAGTCTACAAACACTTGTATGTTCCATACATTGTGCCTAATGACAAAGCAAGGCAAAAATAGTTTTTGCCTTCAAGGAACTTATGTTCTAGTGAGGCAACAATATGTAAATAACTTGACATAGAAAATATTTACAGAGTAGATGTAGGTAAACTGAAAGGGAAGCTTGGAGGACAAGAAAAGGTCTTCTGCAGAAGTTGATAGTCTAGGAGAGAGATAATGAGGGTCTGAACTGGAGGGGTGATTGTGTGAAGACAGAGAAAAGGACAGATATAAGAGATGTGCAAGGAGAAACAGCAAGATTAGGCATTGGATTATGGATGTGAGATTAATAAGAGTAAGAAGTTGAAGATGATTTGTGAACCTGGGAGAATGGGAGATGGTGATATTCTACATGATAATAAGGAAGTTTGAATTGGAGAGATTTTTAGGAAAGATAATGAGTTTTCTTTTGAACACTTTGAGTTTGAGATGGCTATGAGGCATCTATTTTGAAGTATTCAAGAGGCAGTTATTGATGTGTGATAATGGCTCAGCAGAAAGACTAGGGATGGATATACAGTTTGGGGAATCATCTGTATAAACTGAGAAAGTTAGATGGCACAGTAGATAAAGCATCAGATTTAGAATCAGGAAGACCCAAGTTCAAATTTAGACTCCAGCATTAGTTGTGTGAGCCTAGGCAAGTCACTTAACCTCTGCCACCTTAGTTTTCTCATCCGTAGAATGGGAATAATAACAGCAACTATTTCCCAGGGTTGTTCAGATAAAATGAGATATTATTTGTAAAATACCTTTGAAACCTTGCAGCGCTATATAATTGTTAGCTATTGTTATAATTAATTAGTATGGTTATTAGAAACAAGAGTTTCCTGTTGGAATTTTGAAAAGCCTTTTTAAAATTTGATAATTTGAGTCCAGCTACCATATCAATTATACTAAAAGAGTAATTCATTAAAAGTTGTGATTTGCTGTAATTCACAAGCAGATTTTTCTTCTCCAAAATATGACAGAAATGTTTCAGAGTTTGCAAACAACAGTACATGTTATGGCTGTTAACATAGTAAGAAGCATTGGAAGAAAGATGGCCCTCTACATGCTTGAAGCACCAGCAGGGCACGAGCCCTAGTAGAGAGTGCTTTTGAAAAAAGACATTGGAAGATTACATATCAGTATGAATTCGTGTACTCAGTAGAAAATTCAAATGCTAAATGACTCAGTTAAAGATGTTAAAAAAAGAAATATATAGAGTACAATATAAAAGTATATTAGAAATTCTAGAATTTCTTAATCAGAAATTGAAAGCAAAAGTTAAAAGATTAAGGCAATAACAAGAGTCAAATCAATAGAAAGATCAATACAGAGTTTCTATTTCAGAGACTTAAAAAGCTCCTTCTTCCTACTGTCCCCCCCACTCCCCCAAAAGAAATTTAGGGAAGGATGTAGAAAATTAGTGGTTGTTTATATGGCCATCAGAAGTCCAGCACAAGAAAACTGCAAATTGAATTAATCAGAAAATTTGCCTGACCTGGCAGTAACATGAGAACAGTTATGGCAAGGGAGACAGCTGAAACTCTTAAAAAGTATTTCACAGAACTGGAAAGCAGGGAGTTTAGATGAGATCTTCAGTGTATCTCATGAGTGTGCAGACTGCTAGTAAAAAACCACTCCTCAGATGCAAGACTGAGGCCATCTTTCTAAACAGAGGGCATCACAAAGCAACTATGGAGACTTGAGCATACCAGCTGACTCTCCAAATATAGTCTAATTATGTGTTTATATGTTCTATGTAAAGAATTCATAGTATAAACACTTCCATACCATTCTTGTTATTCTGTCTGATATATCTGATATTTTCATCATTGGCTTTGTTGTTATCA
The DNA here is from genome assembly GCA_023553655.1 of Myrmecobius fasciatus. Classification (NCBI taxonomy): domain Eukaryota; kingdom Metazoa; phylum Chordata; class Mammalia; order Dasyuromorphia; family Myrmecobiidae; genus Myrmecobius; species Myrmecobius fasciatus. Next base: position 341,282 of record JAJPUD010000482.1, read on the forward strand.
ACTACAAGTAGCAATTGTTCACCTGCATAGTAATCCTCAGAACATTAAATACAAGATAGAAGAATAATAACAAAATAACATCTCAGGATTGCTTCTCTCTAAGTTTCCTTGAAAAAGATAAGAAGAGGGGCTGCTAGGTGGCTCAGTGGATAGAACATCAGCCCTGATTTCAGGAGGACCTGAGTTCAAATTTGACCTCAAACACTTAACCCCAATTACCTCAGCAAAAAAAAAAAAAAAAAAAAAAAAAGATGAGAAGAATAAAATGAGTAGTACTAGTAGTAGCAGAAGCAGCATTTATGATGGCCCTCTAAGGTTTGAAGAATACTTAATATGTTTTTATTTAATTTTCACTGTGTGTTGAGATATATATACCACAATTTTTATTATTTCAGTGTTACAGATGAGGAAATTGGGAGTTAGAAGAGCTTAAGATGTTTATCCATAATAGTATAGTGATAAAGTTGGAAGACTTTAGCATACTTTGTGCTATACCACACTTCTCAAACTATTTTTAGTTTAATGAAACTAGTTTTAATATTGCCTTAAGTAAAAAGGTAAGTCTGATGCTATTTTTTGTTAATATTTAATAACAAAGTCAGTGTAGGACATAGAGCTATGAATAGTTGTGCCTTGTGCTACCTGACTGAATGCCATTTATAAGTCATGCCGTGGAATGCTTGTCTTTTTTCTGTGTGTCTTTTATTTCAAAACATTATATTAGTGCTGTTGAAGTTGCTCTTAAATTACTTTCCCTGTTGCATCTATTTTCTTTGATTCACATTTTGGCCATGGGTAATTTTGTTTCCTACTGGTTGTTTGATATATATTTTGTCGTTAGAAGAGCATCTGACTGAGACACTGATGCATTGTTGGTGGACCTGTGAATGGATCCAGCCATTCTGGAGAGCAATTTGGAGCTATGCTCAAAAAGTTATCAAACTATACATACCCTTTGACCCAGCAGTGTTTCTATTGGGCTTATATCCCAAAGAAATCATAAGAGAAGGAAAGGGCCCCACATGTGCAAGAATGTTTGTGGCAGCTCTTTTTGTAGTGGCTAGAAACTGGAAACTGAATGGATGCCCATCAATTGGAGAATGGCTGAATAAATTATGGTATATGAATATTATGGAATATTATTGCTCTGTAAGAAACGACCAGCAGGACGATTTCAGAGAGGCATGGAGAGACTTGCATGAACTGATGCTGAGTGAAATGAGCAGAACCAGGAGATCATTATATACGGCAACAACAGTACTATATGAGGATCAGTTCTAATGGACATCACTCTCTTCAACAATGAAATGCTTCAAACCAGTTCCAATTGTTCAGTGAAGAAAGCCATATACACCCAGAGAGAGGGATGTGAAATGTGGACCACAACATAACATTTTCATGTTCTCTATTGATGTTTGCTTGCATTGTATTTCCTTTATCAGATTATTCTTTCTTGTAGATATGATTTCTCCTGCACAAAAAAAATGATGCAATAACTATACATATATTCGATTTCTTAAGTATTCTAACATAATTATCAGGTAGTGGATATCCTGCCATCTAGGGGAGGGGTGGGGAGTAGGGGGGAAAAATTTGTAACAGAAAGCTTTGTAAGGGTTAATGTTTAGGAATTACCCATACATATGTTTTGCAAATAAAAAGTATTAATAAATTTAAAAAATAAAATAAAATAATTTAAAAAAAAATAAAAAGAAGAAGAGCATCTGAGAGGAGGCCATAATCTTTTGTACCTATCAGGGCAGCTAGCCAAAGAAGTAGCCATCTTAATAAATAGTTGTTGAGCTGAATGGAATTTTTCTTTGTTGCAGGAGGTGAAGCAGTATCATGTTTAATGTCACAGGCCACACTCGCCCGGATGTCTGTAACCTTACCTTCAGTGAATGTAGATGACCACTCCCACTCTCAGAGTATCAGTACAATACAGGGAGATGCAGACTCATCAGGAGCTGATACTTTTTAAAAAAAAGTTGCTGTTTTATGAAGTATGTGTAAATAAAAAATTGCTGGTAATATTTGTTCTGAAATCTTTGTTTTGGTGTAAAATAGTTTCCCAAACTATTTTTCTCTGTTAGCATTTTCTTAAGAATAATTCATATGTTTTTAAGGAGAAATCCTTGTGAATATGTGCAATTTTTAAATAAAATAATTTATACATAAACTATTATCTGTGTGTATTCTTAGAGGACTTGATAATAATAGGAAGGTGGACACTTTCTAGGATGGAAGACATTTATAAAGTTTAGATAGTCTAACACACTGTGTGACTAAATTTTCATTTCTTAAGATTTTCCTCAAGCGCATCACCTTCCATATGAAGCTATTTTCTGATTCTTCAGCCACTAGTGCTCCTTTTACCAAAACTACCTTGTATTCATTTAAAAAAAATTTTTTTAGGTTATTTGTGTACATTCATTTTTAACATTTTTCCATGTGAGTCATGTTGGGGAAGAAAAATCAGAACAAAAGGGTAAAACCACAAAACTAAGAATGAGAGGGAAAAAAAGCCTTTGTAACTAATAAGCATAGTTAAATCGAATGACTCTAGATGATTGCCAAGTCCAAAAATTTATGTCTCTGTATTTTGGAATTTAGTAACATGCTTCATCACAGATCCTTTGGAGATGTACATGTTCAGTCATTACATCAATCAGCATTCTTTAGTCTCTTGTTTTTCTTACTAATATTGCTATCCTTGTAGAAAATGTCCTGGATATGCTCATTTGTCAGGATTTTTTGAAATTATCTTTTATGACAGAAACTCTATCACAGTCATAGCTGAGCTTCCAGATGACTTCTTATGCAGTTCTGGGATGGAAAAAGCTGCTTATTATTGTTTCTCTTTGGATTTTTTTTTTTAATCTAGCTTTACTCTTAAAGGTTTTGCCAGAAGAAATACAAGTGAGATGAGCAGATTTCTGCTCTTATTTATGTCTCTTATTTATGCAGTCACTTTAGTAGAAAGTCTCACCAGTCTTTCTTTAGGAGGACAATTGATGAAATATTGCAGAGTGACTTTAAGAACAATTTTTATTTCCTGACTTTTTAGTTATTTATGTTATTTATTTTTTTCCTATGTAAATGAGGAAAATATCACTAATCTGTCTCCCAAGAGAACCCAAAAGTTTTATCAACTTGCTATATGTTCTGCAGTAAGTTATGCTTATTTGGCTATCTGCTGAAGGACTTAATAGATATTTTAGTGTCCAGTCTTTTTTATCTCTTATAATGCGGAGATTTTGGAGGATGTTTTGTTCTTCCTGAAGACATCGGTCCTATCCTGGCCTGCCAAAAGCAGCAGAAGAAATTATCTCTTTTCTAACTATCTACCAGAAAAGTCATTTTAGGCTTTTCTCAGTCCTCAATTTCTTTATTATTTGACACTTTAAACAACATTCTCCTTCTGAATATTCTTTTCCCCTTAGCTTCCACCATCTATTCTTCCTGGATTGTTCTCTCTGATTAATCCTTTTCTATTTCCTTTATGGTTCATTGTCCTGTATATTGCATGTATATCTCACAAGTCTTTGTCTTTGGCTCTTTTCTCAGTACATTTTATTTCTTTGGCCTCATTTCTAAAACATGTAGAGTATTGACTCAAATTTATAAAACTTCAAGCCATTCTTCAATCGATAAATGGTCAAAGGATATGAACAGACAATTTTCAGATGATGAAATTAAAACTATTTCTAGTCATATGAAAAGGTGCTCCAAATCACTATTGATCAGAGAAATGCAAATTAAGACAACTCTGAGGTACCACTACACACCTGTCAGATTGGCTAAAATGACAGGAAAAGATAATGATGAATGTTGGAGGGGATGTGGGGAAACTGGAACACTGATACATTGTTGGTGGAACTGTGAAGGGATCCAACCATTCTAGAGAGATGCTCAAAAAGTGATCAAACTGCATACCCTTTGACCCAGCAGTGTTTCTATTGGGCCTATATCCCAAAGAGATCTTAGAGGAGGGAAAGGGCCCCACATGTGCAAGAATGTTTGTGGCGGCCCTTTTTGTGGTGGCTAGAAACTGGAAACTGAAGAGATGCCCTTCAATTGGAGAATGGCTGAATACATTATGGTATATGAATGTTATGGAATATTATTGTTTGGTAAGAAACAGCCAGCAGGATGATTTCAGAGAGGCCTGGAGAGACTTACATGAACTGATGCTGAGTGAAATGAGCAGAACCAGGAGATCATTATACATGGCAACAACAAGACTATATGATGATTGATTCTGATGGACATGGCTCTCTTCAATAATGATGTGATTGAAACCAGTTCCTATTGTTCAGTGATGAAGAAAGCCATATACACCCAGGGAGAGGCCTGTGGGGTCTGAGTGTGGACCACAACATAGCATTTTCACACTTTCTGTTGATGTTTGCTTGCATTATGTTTTCCTTCTCAGGTTTTTTTTCTTTCTAGATCAGATTTTTCTTGTGCAGCAAGATAACTATAAATATGTATACACATATTGGATTTGTCATATTTTAACACACTTAACATGTATTGGACTACCTGCTGTCTAGGGGAGGGGGTAGGGGGAAGGAGGGAAAAATTTGGAACAAAGTTTTGCAAGGGTTGGTATTGAAAAATTATCCATGCATATGTTTTGCAAATAAAAAGCTTTAAAACAAAAACAAAACAAAACAACATTTTATTCCTTTGGCAATTTCATCCATCCATATAGTTTCAACTCTTTCATGCAAATAATTCCTAACTCTATTGCTAAGAGCAATATTTGGGGGAGGGTAGCCAGGCCTCACCTATCACGTGCTTCGGTGCGCATCCAAGAAGGGTCAAACCGGAGCATAGATTATGGCAGTTCTTTATTCAGCCTTCATGTCCTCCATTGCCTCCTCTTACAACCAGCATTGCTCATATCTTCCCTCCTCTCCTAGCCTCACCTCCTAGCCTTGCCCCTCGCTTAGTCCCTCCTCCTAGTCTTGCCTCTCCTCATCACCTGACCCCTCCTCCTTGCCTCCTTCCTTCCTTCCCCCACTCTGAGGTCATGCTCTTTGTCCATAGGCCCACACCCATCAACAGCAATTAAGCTTATATTGAAAGGAGGTATTCAATTTTGGAGGGTATGATTCTCCTCTCAACCAAAGATCACTCTGAATAACTATTAAGCCATTATCAGTCAAGCACCTCAGCTCCTAGTTTCTCACAGACCACACTCCTGGATCCTCAACTCAAGGACAAACCTCTCAGGGTCCAATCTCACGGACCCCAACTCTCTATGTGTTCATCTTTCCTTTGAGCTTCAGTTCAGTCTTCTTTATACCTCTACTTGTATATTCCGTCAGAATTTTGAAATGGATGTGTCCAAGATGGAAACAATCTCCCTTTTCCTTCCTTTCCTTTCCAACTTCCTATATTTTGAGCTCTAAATCACTTTCCTTTTTCAAGGAATTTGGTATCTGTCTCAACTTTTCCTTTCCACTCTATCCTCAACTTTCATCATTAGGGGCTTTAATATTCCTCTTGCCATTCCTTTTAACATTATGGCTTCCCATTTCATTAATTCCCATAATTTCTATTTGGATTCTGCTCCAGCCAACCACAACTTAAATGATCTACCATCCCAAAATATCCGTCCTCATATTCTTGAGCTTTCAATTCTATTTTCAGAGGTGAAGCCAGGATGGGGAAGTTGTATAGTAAGTTAGATTCCCAAGCTCCCCAAAACTTCCAAATGTAGAAAATGCACCGACTAAATCCCGATGGGAAAACTCAAGAAAAAGTCACAATTATTTTTCCAACCCATGACAGCATAGGGAGATAAAGAGCTATTTGGACACTGGAGAGGAGTGGTCTATGTACTCCAGTGCTGAGGGGAGACTAGGCATTAGGGCAAGAGGAAGTCCCAGACTCGTCATGGGATTCCATAAATGGTTTCTCTTATGGTAGGTGCTACCTGGAAGCTTTCTTACCCTCTATCCAGGGTAGACTGAGGAGGGGTTCTATGTCCTGAGGTGGTCTTCTGGATATCTTAGGCCCCAGACTGTGTACCAAGAGAGAAACAATTACAGAAGTGAGTAGCATCAGCATGGCTTGGACCTCAGGAGCAGAGCAAAATCTTAGTGTCAGCTTTTCCCCAATATGAAGCCTTCAGAGCAGGAATCCCAGGCAGAAGGGGGCCCAGAGCTTTCTATATGATTGATAGAGCCTGAACCCAAAGTCTGGTAATGAACTTGTAGAACTCAGAACTGGGGGGGGGAGGGGAAGAGGGTGATAGAGATGGGGAAGGAAGGCAACTATTATAAACACAGCTAATTCTACAGGGAAATAGGAGGAATAGAGGAGAGATTCAGGTGATCAAGAGAGGGATTATTCCTAAGCAAAACAAACTCAAGGATGTGCAAAATTAATTTTGGCTCTTTTTGAAATGGCAAGGGATAAGAAACTGAGGGAGTGTCCAAAAATAAGAAATGGTTGAACAATTTGAACAATTTAATATATATAAATGTGATGTGATTGATTTTTATGTAAAAAATGATAAAGGAGATGGTTTCAGAGAATCCTTGAAAGACATAGGAACTGATGAAGTGAACAGAATTAGAAAAAAAAATTGTATAGTCACAACAATATGGTAAAAACAGATGACTTTAAAATAATTAAACTCTAATTCACAGTGACCCATTCATGATACCAAAGATGAATGATGAAACATGCTATCCATATGCTGATAGAACTGAAAAATTCAGGGTGAGAAAAGACTTTTTTTTTTTTTTTGACATTTCTAAAATGTGTCAATTTGATTTGCTTAACTTTACAAGTTTGTAATGGCTTTGTTTTGCTTTTGCTCTTTATTTAGGATGAAGGGTGGATTTTTTGCTGACTGAAAAAAATAAAATAAAAAAAATAAATAAAATTTTATTTTCTGATAATTTCCAGTTTTTTCATCCTTTCTAATTCTAATTTATCAGTACTATTCTGGGTTTCATTTTCTTCTCTTCAAAGTATTGATTCTTTTACTTAATAAAAACAGGCATTGGCCTCTATCCTTTAATCTATTATTCCCCTAAACTCTTTCTTAGTCTTTGATTTTTGGCCTCTGCTTCTATCTGTTTTCCTTTTTTCCTATTCCCAAACTGCTTGAATGATGCTAGAGGAAGTCACTTAATTTCAAAGTCTGTCACTGCTACTTAGACATCCTTTTATTATCTTTATTTGACTATGGGATTTCAGGCAATAGCTGCTCTAAACTTATTAAACCTGAAATCCCTATCCCATTTTTCATCAGATGACCTCATTTCCTCTTTGCTGAGAAAATCAGGCCATTTGTTAAAATCTCCATTGATTCTCCTGCTTTACATGCTCAGATTTATGCTTTCCAAAAACCTCTTTTGAAACACCTTAAAACCTCTTTAATTTTTCCCTAGTCTCAGAGAATGAAATGACCTTCCTTGTTGGAGCTAAACTTTTTGTTGCTTTGATCCTATTTTCTGCTTTCTCTTCTGAGAACTTACCTCAATTTTCCTTCTCTCTAATCTTCCATTTCCCCCTTTCCTCTGCTATCCATAATGCTCAAATTTGTATCCTTAAAAACAAAATAAAACAAAACTAAAATCACTTGACTCTCTTGTTCCTTTATCTTTTTTTTTTTTTCCACAGTTAAACTCCTAGAAAATTATCTTCTCTGCTGCCAGCATATGTTCACAACACATCTTCAGCCCATTGGATATTGCACTATTCAGTCCCTAGAAATTACTTTTTATAAAGTTGCCAATGATCTCTTAATTGCTAAATTTTTCAGGGAGGGGGTTGTTCTCAGTTTTTATCCCCCTAGATTTTCATGCAGTTTTGGACATCACTGGCCATTTCCTCTGACTACCTAATGGTTTCTTTCCTTGCTTTAATTGGTGAACATTTTAGTTGCCATTTTTCTCCATGAAATCTTCTCAGTTACCCTGAACTATAATTTCCTTCTTTTTAGAATCTTTTATACCACTTTCCTATCTATTTAATGAATTATAACAGCTTTTTATAGAAATGTAATATCCCCTCTATTAAACTCTAAGCTCTTTCAATCAATGGCCAATCAATAAACATTTATTACAGGCCTACTGTGTGCCAGACACTGTTAACACACATGTAGAAGGAACAGACTTTAAAAAAAAAGATTTATAGATTTATTATTTTCCATTTTAATTAAAAGTATGTGAAAATGAATGTTCTTTTATGTTTCCTTTTTTAGTGTTTTTTTTCCTTTTAATCAAGACTATTTTCCAATTTTTAATTGAAATTGGAGCAAACAAAAAAACTATAGTGAGTCTGAGACAAGAAAAGCATTTAAAACTTATTTGACTCCTTGATATGGAACTTATAGCTCATGAGAAAAGAATAAGCTTAATGTTTGTGTGATATTTGTAAAGGATTGTTAAATATTTCTTATTCCATATATCTTTTTCATAGTCCACTCTGGTATTCTTTTAGGTATTTTCTCATTTATGTAGTTCTTTTGTTCTTTTTTTCACCTTTGGTCTGTTTTAGTTCAGTTGTAAGAGGAATAACTATGTAAATTTTTGGGTCTTGTTGCTTTCTCATGCATTATAAGATTTCTTATTCAGTGTTTCCTGTTGTATTTCTTCAGGAAACTAATCATTTCATGCTGACATGGTGCTCTCATTCTGGCAGCCTCATATAATTATTTGTTACTTTTGTTTCCTTACTGATTACTTTTCTACTTTTACCTATTTAAATTATTTTGCATTTTTCTAATTTGTAAACATTTCATTTTTGAGATTATCATAAGATATTTTGTGTCCCTGTTGGATAATTGTTCATCCAAAATTAGGAAAACAACAGGAAAATGAGAAGACAGTTGCTGTAGCAAGCACATCACTAGACCATCAGATATAATCATCCTGAAAAAAATTTAATATATGTAAGAAAATTCAACAAATCCAGTGATTCCCATCAACAGGCATATGCATAAAGGAGGTTAATGATGGGGTAAAGGTCCTTTTTAGTGAAATAATCATAGCAACACTTTTTGTGTTATTAAAAAATCAGAAACAAGATGGGTACCCACCAATAGGGGAATGACTGAACAAATTGTGGTACAAGTATTTCAGAGAATGTGTAAGAGTAGTGCCAGCTAATTGTGTACATGGTAGGTATTGCAGATGGTCATTTGACCATCCAGTAACAACTGGCAGCAGACTCACGTGTCTACTTTCCTTAAATTCACAGGGTGACTTGACAATAATGAATCAGATTGTATGTAATATATAAAATGGACACTAGATGTTGCTGCACTCAAGTCAACAGTTTATTGTTTCTGTCTACCTTGAGACTGGCAGAAGATCCTCCCTAGAGATATGAATGAATGAATAAAGCATTTATTGGGCACTTATATGCAAAGCATTGTGCCAAACACTGAGGATGCATTTAGAAAAACAGAACAATCCCTGCCCTTAAGGAGTTTATATTATAGTGGGGAGATAACGCATATGGAAGGTTTCAGTGCAAGTCAGATACAAAAGTCCTATGGTCCTTAAGGTGCTTATTATTCCCCCTGCTTCTGCTATGTAGCATTAAATAGCTGGGCAAGATTTCTGCCAATGCTGCATAGCTAATGGATTCTAGCCTAGGAGTTTATATGGACCCTTCTCCCACACATAGCAGATTGAGGAAAGGGAATAAGGAAATGGGTTCTAATGCCCATCTGGCAATAGTGAAAGCAAGGAAGAAATAGGAAGGGGAGTGCCATGGAGATGGGATTGATATCCTAGGCTTCTTACCAGTCACAGAAGGTTTTGGAAGCTGCTGTCACTCCTCACCTTCTCTGGACTTTCCTCATATTAGTCTCCCACTTATCTGCTCTGTGTCCCTGTCCGGCATCCATTTCTCCTAATCAAACTCCTGATGGAGTGGGCAGCAGTAGCAAACAGTGATTGCTGTGGGAAGTTGTCAGTTTCACAGGTGAAGTGACAAAAGGTAGCAGCATCTTCCCCTGCTCCCTATGTCGAGTGGAGTGTTCCTGAGAGTTTTTCCCCAAAGAATGAATCCCATTTCCTTCTTCCATAACAATTATCACAAGTGCTTCTGCTTTTACTTTCTTTGTCTTCAAAGTATTATCACTCAGGAACATAAGGTAAAATGATGATTCATGTGACAAGTGACATGCAATGATTACTGATTATATATATTTTTGCTCTATAAGAAATTACAAATGTGAAGAATTCAGAGGAATTTGGGGAGACTTTACTTCCCAAAGCAGAGAAGATAAACAGAACAAAATATATAACAACAATAATACAGGATATTCCACAAGTTTTCTTTCACTTTGAAAACTACTAACATTTTAAAATGCTATGAGACTTTTGGGATATCCTGAAAAAAAGAAAAAAATCTAAAATTTATCAGAACTCAGGTCAGTACAGTGACTAATCTTGAACATTAATGATGAATTATAGACATCTTTTATCTTTAGAGAAATGGTAGACTATAGTATGGAATACAGGAACACCATCAGACATGGTCAATATGTCAATTTGATTTATTTGTGGAAGAGGCTTTTGGCATATAATCAGATTGGCTAACCAAGCTCCTAAAGGGGTTTATCTGGACATGCCTAGATAGCCTAACATAGAGTTACTTTGCATCATCTACCCTGTGGGTGGGAATTAGCTCCCTTTGGCTGTGTAGCCAGAGAGGTTGCATTTTAAAAATTTGTTAGTCTGAGACCGTCCCTCCCTTGTCTCATGCTCTTTCTTCTTTCCTGTTGTATTCAGAGGGTGAATATCACAGTTCATGACCAGCTGGGAGACTCCAACTTTTAACTGACTCCAAAAAACTGACCTGTTTTGTTTTTGATTGTCCTTCTCAGTTTTTTAGGTTTCAGGTAGTAGGAGGGTCCCAACACACTGGACTGAGAGTCTGAGGAATGGTGATGGTTGGAGTAAAAATTGCAGGTGGGAAAACTCTGATAAGCCAGAGTGCCTAAATGTTAGCTAGAGGGTGATTTTGTTCTTGGAACTGGAACTGTGCACTAGAAGAACTGAGCTCAATCCCTTTTAACTCCCAGATTCTGAGGTAATGGCAAGAAAGGAAAAGGATTAAAATCTATGTATTGGGGAGTAAATTTGTGTATTTGTGATTATATATTTTGAAGCATATATTCCTTTGTAAAAGCTTACCTTACTGTGAGTGACTTAATGGAATTGGGGTTCAAGAACTCATCCTAAAATTGAAGGGACATCACTGGTGGAGACTGGAGAAATGGCAGAGAATTTTCACACCTCATGTTCCCTTAAAGATATCAAAGAACCCTGTGGGGGAGAGGGGTGAAATATAACATCTCTGACTTTTAGGTGGTGGGGGCCAAGGTAGTGAGAGTCATACATGACTTGGTTGTAAGGGATGTTTCACTAGAAGTGATAGTATTGGGAATGGGATCAATGTTGAAAGGAAGCATTCTGTGTTTCTTTTTCAAGATGAGAAAAAAATAAAGAAAAGAAAAATAAATCTAGATCTGGCATTCCCTACTGGATAAATAGTCAAAAAAGATGAATAAACAGTTTTCAAAGAAAACATTGGCAACTATTAGCTATTGTATGAAAAATTGCTCTAGATCATTAATAATAAGAGAACTACAAATCAAAACAACTCCAAGTTTCAACTCATACCATTGTCAACAAAGTTGACAAAAGTTGAAAAATAAAAGCTGAAGAAGTTGTGGACAAATGCACATAATAATAAACTATTGATTGATCTATAAATTTGTCTAGCTACTCTGGAAACAGGTTAGAATTAGACTTTTTAAAAAAGTAATTAAATGTTTATGCCCAGAAACTCTACTGATTGGTATGTGCCCCAAAGAGGTGAGAGGCTAAAAGTTTCTCATATATGCTGAAATATTCATAGAAGTATTTTTTTTTAAATAGCAAACCCCCCTAAAACAAAGTAGGGCTTATCAATTGGGAAATGATTAAAATAATTGTAATACATTAGTACACTATAAAAAATGATAGGCATGAAGAATCCAGAGAAACATGGACAGGTATATGAACTGAAGAGAAGTATATGAACTGGTGAGAAATAAGTAGAAATAGGAAAACAACAAACACAATACTGAACAATGTAAATGTAAGGAATGAAGAGATCAAAACTCACCACAGTGAAATTATAATCATCAATTGACTTTAAGAAGACATCAGAAAGTTATGTCTTCTTTGTGGAAATGGAAGCCTATAAATGAGAAAGATTGCATATATACCATCAGATGTGCTGATATGCTAGTTAATTTTGCTAAACTACTTTTTTTTTTTTCTCCCTAGCCTTTGTTGTTTTTGGTTCTTTGGTCAGGATTATCAGTGAATCAATCAATAAACATCGATTTAGTGCATACTAAGGTGTACCAGACATTATGCTAAGTGCTGGGGATAGAAAAAGAGGCCAAAGACATTCTCTGCCCCCAAGGAAGAGAGATAACAATCTAATGGGAGAGGTGATATGCAAATAAATATAGACAAAGCAAGTTATATACTGGACAAATATGAAGCAATTAGAAGAGAGAAAGCACTGGAATTAAGGAGGGGGGAGTATAATGGGGAGGGATCTATTTGGAAATTAAAGTGACATAAAAACAAAAAATCATAAAGTTTGGCTCTTCAATGCTCAATTCAGCCCCTAGGAAAACTATCTTGATTTTTATTATCTTTTGCAACATAGGTCTTCCTTTGTGATGTATGCCCTAGTTTTAGCACCCTAAGGAAATGACAAAGTTGTCTGGACTGTAGGAGAAATTTTTAATTTGCTAAAAATAGGAGAAAAAGTGAAAAGACCACAAGAATATTGTTTTGATGAGAAAATATATACTCTTCCAACCAAAACTAATAACTTCTGCATTGAATCTTTTTAAGACTAAAGGCACTTCAGTGAGCACAGTGAAAAAGTTGAAGGTAATGAAATTCCAACCATTCTTCTAAAAGAATGTCTCCTATCAATTTGTGGAACTTAAGTAGAATGATAGAATTCCCTTCTCCTCTTTTTTGGGGTGTGATTTTCTTTTTAAAAAATAATTATACTGTATTTTAACATTCATTTTTAAAAAATGTTGAATTCCCAATCTCTCCCTCCCTTTAGCCTCTGTCCCATTTATTGAGAAGGCAAGTAATATGCCATGTGAGATCATGCAAAACATTTTTATATTAGCCATGTTGCAAAAAAAGCAAGAAAAATAAAACACAAAAATTATGCTTTAATCTACATTCAGAAAACTTGTTTTTAGAGAGGCAATTAGGATTAAGTGACTTGCTCAGGATGGCACAGTTAGGAAGTATTAAGTGTCTGAGGTTGATTTGAACTCAGGTCCTCCTGACTCCATGGCCAGTACTCTATCCATTGTGCCATCTACCTGTCCCTCTATTGAGTCCTTTGGAATTATCTTAGATAAAATGATAGAATCTTAAGAACTGAAAGAGATGCCATGGGATATATGGTTCAAATCCTTACCAATGGTCATCAAACTTTGGCACTGTGGGGTCCAAGGGACCTCATCACCCACTGGAATAGCATTTTTCATTTTTGGTCTACTAAGTGGTGACATAGGACACAAGAGCACTAGGCCTGAGTCTGGAGGAGCTGAGTTTAAATATGGCCTAGCTGTGTGGTCCTGGGCAAGTCATTTGTTCTCTATTTGCCTTAATCTACTGCAGAAAGAAATAGAAGGCCATTCCAATACCTTTGCCAAGAAAGCCCCATGTGCAGAATGGTCCTTGGGATCATGAAGAGTCTGACGTGACTGAATGACTGAACAATACTTAGGAAGTTATTTCTCAGAACATGTCTCATGTTCTAATAATTTCTAGTTCTGCTCTTAAGGGATAAGTTTAACTAGATCCTTTTTCAACATGAAAACCTTGAAAATCCTTGGAAACAGCATTCATATCTCCTCTCTCTTTAATTTTCTTCAATCCATCCCAAACTCACTCCAATGATCCTCATATGACAATTTTTTTAGTTCATTTTCTCAGAATATAATCCAGTTTGGTAATATCACTTCTAAAATATGGCACCTGGAACTGAATATTAATTCTCCAGATATGATCCAAATAGAACAGAATGTCATTTCTTCATTATGGACATTGTGTTCTAGTAAATATATATTTAAGATCATACTCATTTCGACTGCCATATCATGAAATCTATTAAAATTGTTAGTAACTTTTTTCTTTTGAATTGCTTTTTTGTCATGTCTTCTTGGTCCTATGTTTGTACAGTTGAGTTTTTTTGAACTAGGACAAGGCCTTAACATTTAATTTTTGTTTTGGATCCTATTTTATACTTTATTATTTTTCCTACTTTTGTGGCATCTTCACACTTAATCAGCATACCATCTTTGCCTCCTTCTGTACTGTCTCCTGACTTTCCTGATCTCCTTAAAAGTCTCAGCCCCTTCTATAAGGAACCTTTCTCAGTTCTCCTTAATCTTAGTGCCTTCTCCCCTGAAATGATCTCCTGTATTTATATTGTATATATCTTTGTACATTTTGTTTGTGCATTTTGTTTCTTCCATTAGACTGTGAACTTCTTGAGAGACAGGATTGTTTAGTACTTTCCTCTGTACCCAAACTTTTAGCACAATGCCTGACGCATAGTAGGCTAGATTAGTAAATGTTTATTGACTGACTTCATTGACTGATGGCTAACACATTCTACCCTGGATGATGAAGATAGGAATAAAAAATATCTTGATAGAATTTAAGATTGGTCCAAATAAGATGAAATTTAAAAGAGACAAATATAAAGACTTACAAAGGTTCAAAAAGTCAACTTCATAAAAAGGGAGGTAAAATGGCTAAACAAGCAGTATTGAAAAAGAATTTAGGATAAAATTGGACTACAAGCTTAATATGAGTCATTGGTATTCTGGGGTAGCCAAGATTGCCAAAATGGTCTCATTTTGCATTGAGAGGTTTAGTTTCTAGGAATTTACTAGTAGAACATAAACTCCTTGGGGAAAGGTATTTTTAATTTTGTTTCTGTATTCCAAGTATCTATAATAGTGTTTGGTACATTGTAGGTAATTTAATAAGGAGATGATAGATCCTCTATAATCTGCCCTGTTCAGACCATGTCTAGAATGTTTTTGTTTTATTTTGTTTTGTTTTTTCATTTTTGGATTCCACAGTTTAGGAAAAAAATCTGTAAGCTGGTGAGAAAGCAGAAGAAATCAACCAGGATGGTGAACAATCTAAACTCATACCATGTGAAAATAGCTTGAAGGAATGGAATATATTTCAGCCTGGAAAAGTGAAGACCTAGAGTAAACACAATAACCATCTCCCAATATTTTAAGACCTGCCATGACTTGTTTTGCTTGGCCCTAAAGAGATGAACAAGGATTAAAAGGTAAGAGTTATATGGGGCCAAATTAAGTCTCTTTACAAGTATTTAGAAAATACTTCCTAACCTCAAAGTGGAAAGAGCTACCTTGGGAGGTAGTGAGTTTCCCATCCTTTCAGATTTTCAAGCAAAGAATGGATCACATTCATATAATATGTTATTCAGAATATTCACTTTCTGGTGTGAGTTAGACTAAATAAGTACTAAAGCCCCTTACAACTTTGAAATTCTGTGATTCAGTTTTCTTTAAACACAGCAGAAGCTATATTTACTCTGGCAACTACACCTATTACTTCTGTTCTTATGATTTCCCAAATCTGTATTTTCAGTCCTACCCTTTTTCTCAAGTTTCAGTCTCATATTTTCAACTATTTCCAGATTCCTAAGACTCATTGTTATTCTCTCAGAAGTCTTTTCTTTTTTCTGTTAGTGGAATCACTTTTTGGTGGAATCACTCTTCTAGTTACTTAAGTTTGAAATGTAATCATCTTTGATTATTTTACTGACTCTCTTTAGCCACCATCTTCAAACAATCACTAAATTCCATCAAGTTTTTGAAAATCCAATGCTTGGCATAGTACTTGGAGCATAGTAGGTGCTTGATGACCTTGATATTTCTTGTATCCATTTCTTTCTCACCATTTCTATTGCTATCTGTTCTAGGCCTTTGTGACTTTTAATAATCTCCCATTTGGTTTGTCTTCATTTTTTCCTTGCTCCAAGTTATACCAAAGTCAGATAGGATTAATCAAACCCCAACAAAACATTGCTTTAGTTATGCCACTTCCCTGGCCTCTACCCCAACACATACCCATGCATACATAATAAAAACTTTCAATAGTTGCCTATAAAATAAAACCCAAAATCCTTACCAAGAAATACAGAGGTGGTAGCCTGACAACCTTTCTAATCTTATTTTCCATTATTCCTCAAAATAAATCCTCCACTGTAGTTATTCTAATTTATTCACTATCACCTCTATGTACTTGGCTTATTTTCACCTTGACCCAATTGTTCATGCTGATCCTTTACTAGAATGTCAGTTATTTTCCTTTTTACTTCTCCAAACTTCAGGATCCTGCTCAAGGGTGGCTCTCCACCAGTAAGTCTTCCTCAACTCCAACTCACAGTGATCTTTCTTTATATCTTTCTTCCAATTTTTTTTTAGTTCCAATAGTCATTGTTACTAGCCAAGGGAGCCTTCTCCCACTTAGTCCTGAGTGAGCCTGAGTTCTAAAGAGATGGATCAGGATCTGTCTCATTGTCTTTGATTCTTTACCACTGCCACCCCCTCCTCCAACCCTGGTGGCCTGAGGAAAATCCCTAAAAGCCTGGCTTTGGTTCATGTTTCAATGTCCTATGTAGAAAAATATTTCCCTATGGGAAAAAAATGCTTACTATAAAAAAAAATCCTAATAAGCACATACTGAAAAAAGACTTCTGACACAATATGGTAGCCTACAACGCCTATTTATTATATTCTCCCAGGAAGTTGAGACATGAAAACATTAAATTGAAAACATTGAAACATGAAACATTTTGTGAGGTTTATATTACAAATATTCTCCAAAGCTCTGCCCTTGGACCTATTCCCTTTTTGCTCAATACTATTTCACTTGGTAACCTCATTAGCTCTTATGGATTCAATTATTTTCTTTATGCAGATTGTTCCTAGATTTATATATCTAACCCTAGTCTCTCTGTTGAGCTACAGTCATATATCTTGGACATCTTGAACTAGATGACCCTTTAGCCCTTATTATGTTTAACAGAACTCATTATTTCCCTTAAACCCTTCCTCTTTCTGAACGTCTTTATTACTATCAAAGGCACCACCATCCTCCCTGTAATTCAGGATTAAAATGCTGGAGTAATCCTTGATGTTTCACTCTTGCTATATCCAGTATATTGCCAAAGTTTGTCATTTCTACCTCAGCATCTTCCATTTTCTCCACTTGAAATGCTGCAACTCTACTTCCAGTCTTCATTAATGCTTACCTGGACTACTGAACTATCCTTCTAATTGATCTCTCAGTTTCCAATCTCTTCCCATAGAGGATAGAAGAATCCATCTTTGACTCAGTTGCCAAGGAGATTTTCCTAAAGTGTGTCTAATCATGTTTCTCCTTGCTCAATGAGCCAAAAAACCATCTGACATTTATCTGATGTTTCTTACAAGGTTGGAAAATGTTCATTTATGGATGGATATTCTTAGGTAAAGAAATAGAGCAGGGCCCAGAGGACTTACCAAGCACAAGTGTCCTTTGCTGTGTTGTGAGGATGTGCTGAAGTTCCAAACCATATGTTCAGGACAGAGGAAAAAAGAGTGACTACTGATCTTCTCTCTCCTTTTAAAGTTTACTGAGCGGACAACAATTCCTGGTATAATGCCAGTCTTTCCTGAAGCAGCCTCCTGTATCTGCTGGCATCTTAGGGACGAAGGCACTGCTGGATCATCACAAAGCTCTGAGTCCTTCAGCCAAGGCCACAAAGCCAAGGCCCACCGGCACCCCAGAAGTGACCCAAGGGAGCCCAGCTTAACTCCATGCATGGAACTAGCCAGAGCAGAGGAGTGGGGTGTGATTGTCACCCATTGCTTAGTATTACTCTTTTGGCACTTTTGTTCAACCTTGTTTAAGATTTACTGGGAGTGGTAAATGAATATGTGTATATTCACTTACCATTAGAACTTTACACTTATTGAGGGCAAAGATCTAATGCTATGCTTGCTATGTTTCCCCTATAGCATTTAACACGATGCTATGCACCTAATCCAACTCAATAAACTATCTGCCCAATGGAAGGGTGGATGGCAAGATGATCATTTTTGCAGGCAAAAATACAATACTTCTCCCCAGGCTACTTCTCAGATGTTGTGGGATGTTGAAAACCTGTGAGAGGGCCACAGAAAATATCAGCCGGAATATAGCTTGTCACTGATATTTGATGTTCTGTTTCATTCAAAATAGTTCAGAAACAGTCAAGAGGTCTGAACTAACTAAGAATGTGCTGAATGCATGGTGTCCTGTTAGGTTTCTTAATCTCTTAACAATCTTAAAAATTGCTGTCATTGTTCTAGTGTTCATGCTTTTGGGGAAAAAGTCTTTTATTGTCCTTCCTCTGTCATTTAAAGATAATTTTAATTTAAGAAGCTAATTTTGCTTTCCTTCAGAAGTTATTTACTTGCATTTTTAAAAAAAGGAACTGAATACAAAATTGTCATGATGTTAGAAATGCCTAAAAAGTGTGTTTGGTTATAGTATTACTTTGAAATTACTTTGAATTATTAAGGATAAATGTATCATTCTATAAAGGGCGAGAATAGCTCATTTCTTAGAGTTAGGCTTTTAGATTCTTTTGTTATTGTATATCTTTTCTAAAACATTTTGTGATAAGCTTAATAACCATCTACAAAAATAAACAGAAAATATGAGATAAAATGCTATATCAAACCTTTATTTACTATTAAACATAGTTCACAAAATGAAAGATAATTAATATGATGTTTTTTGGGAATAGTTAACTTCTTTATAGGACAAAAGTACAGACATTAATAAGAGTTTTATAATTCATTAAAATTCTACTCTGTCCTATTCCTAGATTGGATTCCTGAGATTGTCTATGAAGCTATGAGTTTTCATAAAAAAAAAAAAAAAGGGCTGGCAGAATTTGTTCTTTTTGTTGCAAGAGCAATAGAGAGGAGATTTTTCTCCCCTGATGCACTTTAAGAAGGAATTAAAGCATGAAGTTGTATTCACCTTCAATTAATGAAATAGCCAAAAAATCTGCCAAAAAAAAAAAAAAGGAGTAAGCATACACTCAAAGAAACTAACAAAAAATGCAACCAGTAACATATTGTTTGGTTTCAAGCCAGGGTTAATTGTCTTTAATATATTCATATATGAGTTTTCTCTTTTAGATTTCAGATTCTGAAAGTGGAGATTTTGCCTTAAAAAAGTTAAATCAATATTGCATCTGGCAGGGGCAACTAGGTGGTTTAGGAGAGAGAGTGCAAGCCCTGAAGTCAAAAGGACCTGACTTAAAATCCACGTCCAGACATTTGCTAACTGTGTGACCCTGGGCAAGTCATTTAACCCTGTTTGCTCAGTTTCTTCATTTGTAAAATGAGCTGGAGGAGGAAATGGAAAATCACTCTAATATCTTTGCTAAGGAAACCCCAAATGGGATCATGAAAAGTCAGATGTGACTAAAACAACTGAGCAACAGCAATAAAATTGCACTTAGCACAAAGATTGTGATACACTAATGTTCTTTCATGGTTTTTGTTTATTAAAGTTATTAATTTTCAAAATATATGCATTGATAATTTTCAACATTCACCCTTGCAAAATCTTGTATTCCAAATTTTTTCCCTCCCTTCTCCTCACTCCTTCCCTTAGATGGCAAGTAATCCAATATGTTAAACATTCAATTCTTCTATATATATGTATTTATATTCCCATAATTATCATGCTGTACAATAAAAATCAGATCAAAAAAGGAAAAAAATGAGAATATTCTTTCATGGTTAATGGCAAATACATAGCTTCTTTTGGAGCTTTGGGAAACACTGATTTCACAAAAGATGCCCTATTGGGGTTTCTTTCAGTAGAAGTATATATATATATTTTTTTGCTGAGGCAATTGGGGTTAAGTGACTTGCCCAGGGTCACACAGCTGTTACGTGTCTGAGACCAGATTTGAACTCAGGTCCTCCTGACTTCAGGGCTGGTGCTCTATCCACTGCGCCACCTAGCTGCCCCAGTAAAAGTATATTTTAAAGCACTTTTCCAAGAAATTAAATGCTAAAATATAATAAAGATAATAAATAACTGCATATATTTGTAAACTTTTTTATTATTAAATTGTTATATTTTCTAAACCTTTCTTCCCAATGCTTTTGATTGATGTAATTAAACATTCCATTTAGAATAGAGAATTCATTAAGGAGCATTGAAGATGATGATATTCATCATATGGATCTCTAGAGGTAGACTGATTGAAATATGTATGTGTATTGAACAATTGACAGTTTTAAAGATATATAAAATACATAAATTTTAAAATGATTTGTTTTACATATGTATTATGTACAATAATACTATGTATTATTTTTTCACTTCCATTTGAATATAAGATTGTAAAAAAGGATTTAAAAATTTTCTTGTTTTTAAGGAATTCTTCCCTAAAATCCCTTCCCCCCTCATTTTTTCTTTTTCTTTTTTTTCTTTCTTTCTTCCTTTTTTTCTTTCTATCTATTTTTCCTCTATTTAGCTCAGCCCCCTCCTTCTCTAGAGACTAAATTTAGGTGCATCTTGAATTCATTTATTAGACCATAAGAAATATTTCTTTATAAGGAGTCAGTATCATTTATATTTTAAACATAAGGCAAACTTTTCCTGAAAGAGGGATTCTGACTTTTTTTGAGAATGATCTAAGCAAAGTCCAAAGTCCCTTTTTTCTGTTTCATCTTCATGTGAAAAAGCATAAATCACATAAACCAGCAAATAAACAAAATTGACATGCTATTTCTCTTTTTATAGAAACATAGATTCTTTAATCTGCTGTTTTTTATAAGCAGGACAACTTTAAAGAGTGAAGTCCTAATGTATATACAAAGGTATCCTAAAACTCTTTTGAGGAAAAAAAAAAGAATTACAATGGAACTGTATAATAAAGAAATTTGATGTTTTGCTTTTCTAGCCTGGTTTGGCCATAAAACCAGAAAGCATTCCTGCTCAAAGGAAAAGAACAGCCAGCTTAGAGGAAAATACTAATCATGAAGGCCTGGTAATGCTCTGTGCCAAGAACCTGAGACTTTTTTTTTTCCAAGTATTTTGTTTTATTGTTAAAGATTCATGAGATGTTAGCTTTAACCTATTCAGGAAAACATGCTTGAAACAAAGGGGAAGGGAGCAATTTTGCCACATTCAGTTTCAAGTATAAACATCATTTGATGCTTATGATTTTCTGGCAAAACCTCTCAATTAAATTTTACCTGGTTTCATTGTCTTTCCTTACGAAAAAAGTGAATTGTAATGGTTAACAGCCCTGTTTCTATCACTTTATGATTAAGATTGGCTTGAGAATTTGGTTAGGAATTTTAATTGAGAAGCAGCAGTTATAGCCAAAAAATTTATACTTTTTTCTTAAGGAAGCTCAAGGAAATCGAAAAAGATCATTCAACAAGATTTAGGAAGGAAATTCCTCTCTTATACGAGACTTTGAGGTCAAGCACTATGGAGGAATCTGTTGTAGGGAGGAACTGGTGTAGTTAGAATTTTATACTTGGCTGGAGTCTTCTTTCCTTTGTCCTGTGGATTCAATTGTAGTTTAAATTTGGTGCACAATTTCCCCTTCCCCCCTTCTTTTTGAGGATTAGTGGGTTAAATGGGTCTGGAGCCAGTGACTTATCTGCCATCATGCTGGTCATATGGTAAAATCTTTATAAATTAATACACTGAAAGATTGTAATTTTCATTCAGCTCCTCTTTCCCCTCTACCTTCAATGCTTTTGAGGTTGTCACACAAAATGTAGGCTTTTGTCTATGTCCCATCAAAGAATTCCCACCATCCTATCTTCTCCCTACTCTTACCTATTGCAGATTCTTTTGACAAACTTCCAAAAATACCCCACCCCAGAATAAATGTCAGATCCTGATTCTGCCCAGTAACAGGAAGGATAAGGAATATACTGCCTTTAGGCTGAAGTCTAGTCCTAGATTAGGGACTCCAAAAGCTATAGAAATGCTACCTAAAACACCTTCCTGTTTCTTTAACCCACTGTTGCAAATACTGACTCTAATTCAGCTAGATATAAGAATGAAAGGAAGGTAGCTAAGGAAAGAACTGAGATTAGGAGTTAACACATGTGGTCTGAAGAAAAGAGACTAAAATACAGATAAATGCCCTTGTCAAGAGCATTCAGAGAAGAAACCCTGGCTGGTAAATTCTACATTTCTCTAGTGCATAGAAAGCACTAGAGAACATTTTATGTTCTTTATAAGAGAGGTGAGCCAAAAGGTGAACTAAATTATAAAAGGAAAAATCCTCAAGAAAGACATACAGTGTAAGCTAATAAATCAACAATAGGGTCTGGAAACCAAAAGGATGAAGGACGTAAAGATAAAAGGCTCTCCTAACAAATATTATAATGTACATGAAAGCAAACCAATGCCTGATGAAATACAGAATCCTTTTGGCTCCTAAGATAGCATAGAACAACCAGAAATGGTTTGAAAGAAATGAATAAAGGAAAAAAATTAAGAATGAATATAGATTAAAATTTAGAGCTCTTTGTGAAGAATAAAAATCTCAGTAAATACACTGGAAAAAATTGAAATAATGCCTTTTACTGTGTCAATTTTATCTTTACTGAGATCATGACATTCTTTTCTTATCCCTCGTGAGACAATTGATGAAGTTTTTCATCCTTTCAATCTTGTTTCATATTAATTAATATGAAGAAAACTATTAACAGAATAACACATAATTATTCCCCAGTTTTGAGAAATTACAGAAGGGAAAGGGAATGGAATAAGAGAGAGAGGAGGAGAGAGAAAGAGGTTAGGGAAGAGGAAAATAGGGAGGGAGACAAAAAAAAGAAGGAAAGGGAATAAGGGAGGGAGGAAGAAATCAACTTACAGCCCCAAATGGCATGCATTAAAAACTTGAACCTAATCATCAATTTTAAAAAGTCATTCAACAAAGTAGAGGGATATGAGCATACCTAAAACAAAACATTAGGAGAGTATTCAACTAGCATATATCCTAAACAAAAGAAACCCAGAAAAGAATAAGTACTGAAATAAATCATTCCGTGTTTGGAGGTTAATTTTTATTGAAGAAAGAAGTAGAGAAAGACTGTCTTTCTAGAAGGTAAAAAAAAGAAAGGACAGAAATCACAAAAAAAGACCTAAGGAAATAAAGATTAAGCAGAACTTAAATAGAAGTGAAGAAGTAAATGAATTCAGTCATTTTCAATCAGTATATTTTGTGGTCCAAAAAACTAAACATTTACATTTGCAAATGGAGAAAAGGAGATGAAGAACACAAGAAAATGGAAATACACTTCTATCAAGACATAGATAAACAATAAAGAAATGTTGATTCTTACAATCTCTTGACAAAAGGAGAATGTAGAGGCAATTTAGTAGAATATAGAAGCAATTTAGTAGAATGTAAAAGAATTGGAGAGGAAAAATAAGAAAGGGATTAAATCAGGGGGACTAAATGTGAGGAATCTTCTAGAAAGAATGAAGGGGTCTCATTGAAGACTACTCCCATCGAGAAAGAGGTATATATGCTGGGATATATAATAAATGTTGGATTTAATGATGGATTTAATTTTGGAGGGATTTTGTTAATTAGGAAATGACCATCTTTGAGAAAGAATTGTGATTCCACAAAAGCATCTAGGTTCATTAGAAAGTATGTGTGAGCTACTAGGGTCAATTTACACCCAAAATAGTGAAAGAGACATGGATTCAGTAATGAGATGTTCTTTGGAAAAGAAAAATAATGGAAAGGGCAAGTAAAGGATGGGACCCATGACTTGGGACATAATTTCTTTCTCTTAAAAAAAAATAGTTTTGATTGACTCCCCTGTTTTTTTACATCATCTGAGTTGTCTCTTGGTCCTACCCAGAGGGCCACCTCATATAACACTAGTATTTTTAAGAGGTATAAAAAATCAGCATAACTGATAAGTACATTGAAAAAGTCTGAAAACATGCAATGTGTAATACCTGTGAACTTTCCACTATCATGAAGGGATGGGTTGGTGGTTTTTCATTCTAGTCATACTTAGTCTTTATAATTTTGTCACATTTATTTTTGATACCTCTTATTAAAAAAAAAATGAACCAGAAAAGCAGAAAGAATTCAACCATAGAAACTTACTATGGGAATAGGGAAAACCAGGGTTTATCTTCAGAGGAGGACACTGAAATAAAAAAAAAAGCTTCTTCTACCTCAAAGAGTAATGTTAAATGGCTCCCTGCCCAGAGAGAATTTATAGAACTCAAAAAAGAATTTAAAAATCAGATGAGAACATTGAAAAAAAATTTAAAAAATTAAAATTAAAAACTATCCAAGAAAATTATGAAAAAAAAGTTAACTAGAAATGGAGGTACAGAGTCTTAAGGATGAAAATAACTTGTTGAAAATTAGAATTGGCAAGAGTACTGATAAAGGCCTAATTTCTAAAACATATAGAGAATTGATTTAAATTTATAAGAATTTAAGCCATTCTCCAATTGATAAATGGTCAAAGGATATGAACAAACAATTTTCAGATGAAAAATTGAAAACATTTCTAGTTATATGAAAAGGTGCTCTAAATCACTATTGATGAGAGAAATGCAAATTAAGAGAACTCTGAGGTACCACTACACACCTCTCAGATTGGCTAAGATGATAGGAAAAGATAATGATGAATATTAGAGGGGATGTGGGAAAACTGGGACACTAATACATTGTTAGTGGAGTTGTGAAGTGATCCAACCATTATAAAGAACAATTTTGAACTATGCCTAAAGGGCTATCAAACTGCATATCATTTGATCCAGCAGTGTCTCTACTGGGCCTATATCCCAAAGAGATCATAAAAAAGGGAAAAGGATCTATGGGTACAAAAATGTTTGTAGCAACCCTTTTTGTAGTGTCAAGGAACTGGAAAATGAATGGATTTCCATCAGTTGGAGAATGGCTAAATAAGGTATGACATATGAACGTTATGGAATATTATTGTTCTATAAGAAATAATCAGCAGGATGATTTCAGAAAACCTGGAGAGACTTACATGAACTGATGCTAAGTGAAGTGAGTAGAACCAAGAGAACATTATATACACGGCAACAAAAGATTATATGGTGATCAGTTCTGATGGACATAGTTCTTTTCAACAGTAAGGTGATTCAGGCCAGTTTCAATATTCTTGTGATGAAGAAAGCCATCTACAACAAGAAAGAGGATTGTGGGGGCTGAGTGTGGCTCACAACAAAAGATTTTCATTGTTTTTGTTTTGTTTGCTTGCATTTTGTTTTCTTTCTCCTTTTTTTCCTTTTTGATCTGATTTTTCTTGTGCAACATGATAATTATGGAAATATGCATAGAAGAATTGCACATGTTTAATATATATTGGATTACTTGTTATCTAGGGGAGGGGATGGAGGAAAAAATTTGAAATGCAAGGTTTTGTAAGTGTGCATGCTGAAAATTATCTATTCATATGTTTTGAAAATAAAAGGCTTTAATAATTAAAAAAAAGAGAAAAAAAGAAAATTAGAATTGGGCAAGAGGAAGCCAGTGAGGCGGCCAGAGACCAAGGCACAACAAAACAGAATATTAAGAATGAATAAAATAGAACAGAACATGAAACATCTTATAAGAAAACAACTGATCTGGAGAATAGATAAAGAAAAGAAAAAATAAGTATAATTGGACTGCCAGAGAGCTATGACCAAAAAAAACCCAACCTTGACACAATAAAGAAATTATCCAAGAAAATTGTCCTGGAGTGACAGAACATGGAGGGAAAGTAAAAATAGAAAAAAAAAAATCCACAGATCATTATCTCAAAGAGATTCTTTGTGGAAAACACATAGGAATATTATTGCCAAATTTAGAAACCCCCAGATCAAAGAGAAAATTTTATAAGAAACAAGAAAAAAAAATTCAAATATGCTAGAGCTACAATTAGAATTGTATAGGACTTAGCAGCAGCCACAACAAAAGACTGCAGGTCCTGAAATCATTATATACCAGCAATCAGAAGAACCAGGCCTGTGGCCAAAAGTATCATATCCAGCAAAATTATTCATAATATTGAATGAAAAAAAATGGATATTCAATGAACTTGCAGATTTTCAGGACTTTCAATCAAACCTGAATATATGTAGATATGTATGCATGTTTCTCTAGATATGTAAATATATACATATATATATGAATAAATAGATATAGATATATAGATATATGTATATGTGTGTGGATCTGTGGGTGGGTGTGAATATATATGTATATTATATGTGTGTGTATATATCTATATCTATATCCATATCTATCTATCATCTATCTATCTATCTATCTATCTATCTATCTATCTATCTATCTATCTATCTATCTACCTATCTATCTATCTACTTAATTATAGCCTGCTTGGGGGAAGTACTGAGGGAATGAAAGGGGAAAACAAAAAAATAAATTTAAAGAAGTGCACAACAAAGAACAAAAGAACAACTTACAAGGAAGCAAAAAAGAGATGGACACTCATGAATATAATTTCTTCTACTATTATATATCCTTTCTTGAACTGGCAATTTATTGTTATGTGTTTTGAATTCTTCCTTATGTTCTGCTGGGCATATGACAATGTTCTGTTGTGTTTTATTTTCTTTTTCTGTTTTTCTTTTTTAAATAAAGAAAAATTGACTAAAAAAAGAGAGAGAGAAAAGGGGTGGACCTAAAACTCAAACATAAATAACTAAACTGATAACCAGATATAATTTTAATCATTAGCATTTCTATTTTCTGCCTTCATATCACATTTTTTTCTCAAAATCCAAATATCTCCAATATCAATAGAAAATGAATATGAAAAAGAGATTTATACAGATGTGGAGGCAGGAAAAATTTGGCCAATATTAAGGCATATGTGTGGCATATCTATTGAAAAATCACAAAAAGCCAAAATTTCCAAGCTCAGCATTATTGTGTTCTGTATGAATGATGTTTTGAATATCAATTCAACATTCAAACCTATTTTGATCAACTTTTCTATTTTTTCAGGTGGTCTCACTTTTAATATTTTTGAATTTCCCCCCTCCCTTTTAGCCTACTGCTTATCATCTTGACTAAAGAATCAATTCAGTGAAATCTGTAACCACTGTTAAAATGTGATTTTAAAATACAATGGCATGTGGGGCAGCTAGGTGGCACAGGGGATAGAGCACCAGCCCTGAATTCAGGACGACCTGAGTTCAAATCTGGTCTCAGACACTTAACATTCCCTAGCTGTGTGACCCTGAACACTTAACCTCAATTGCCTCAGGAAAAAGTAAAAAAATAAAACCAATGGTATGAAAAATACAGATTTTATTCATGAGAGAGTTTTTTTTTTAAAGGTTACTATATCTATCATGGAAGTGAAATCACAGAATATAAGAATTTCAGAGTTGTAAAGGAAATCAATAACTTTTAATCTAGCCTGTATGAGATAAACAACCCCTTCTAATAACATTCTCATCAAGCAGATGTCTGAGCCTTTCCTAAAGAACTTCAAGGAAGGGGCTGACTCCTTCCCACAGCCAGCCCATTCCACTACTTGTACTGCTAGAAAGTTTTTTCTATACATCTATCCATGCTAAAATTTGTGCATTAATTTAAGAGGTAATAGGAGAAAAAGGAAGAAAATGAGGAGGAGGAAGAAGAAGAGAAAGATGAGGAGGATGAGGAAGAAAAGAATAAGGATGAGGAGGAAAAGAAAAAGAGAAGAAGAAAAGAAGAATTCAAATGGATAAAGATTATCTCTTGTCCAGATTTCTGTATGCATTTAGATGGATAATCTACAGAATGTATTCATCTAATATATATAATATCTTGCATATTATAGATGATTTGAGCCCAGAGTTAAATAAAATGAAGAGAGCCTTGGAAAATTGTAAAGTTTCTTTTTTTTTTTTTAATTGTTTTCTCCAATTACAGTTTTTAACATTCATTTTAAAAACTCTGAGTTCCAGATTTTCTCCCTTTCTCCCTCCCCAAATGCCCTCATTAAGAATGCAAGAATGTAAGATACTTGAGTTAGGGAAACCAGTTGGTCATCATTTTCTGGTCTATGTGACTGCCTGAGCAGCCACTTGAGTCTACTCTAGCCTCTTCCAGCAAAATTTTAAAATCACACCAAAATTAATAATGCTCCAGAAATCAGTGGGTTTCTTCCTCTTCAGATCTGTACCTTCTTCAGCATGGAGTTCCTGCTGGATCTCTTCCATCTCAGTGGCAAGCACCTTTGATCAGAACATATCTTACTGTCTTATGCCTCATAGAAGTTTAGATCAAAAGATTACTGAACAAGATTATTTCTGTTAAATATTTCAGGGAATCTTGAATTTTTTTTCTTTTTTTTATTAAAGCTTTTTATTTACAGAACATATGAGTAATTTTTCTACATTTACCTTTGCAAAATTTTTTGTTCCAAATTTTTCCCCTCCTTTCCCCTTCCTCCTCCCCTAGATGCCAGGTAGTCTAATATATGTTAGATATGTTAAAATATATGATAAATCCAATATATGTATACATATCTATACAGTTATCTTGCTGCACAAGAAACATCAGATCTAGAAAGAGAAAAAAACCAACAACCTAAGAAGGAAAACAAAATGCAAGCAAACATTCACAGAGAGCATTAAAATGTGTTGTGGTCCACATTCAGTTCCCTCAGGCCTCTCTCTGGATGTATATGACTATCTTAATCACTGAACAATAGGAACTGGCTTGAATCATCTCATTGTTGAAGAGAAACATGTCCATCAGAATTGATCATCGTATAGTCTTATTGTTGCCGTATATAATGATCTCCTGGTTCTGCTCATTTCATTTATTATCAGTTCATGTAGGTCTCTCCAGACTTCTCTAAAATCATTCTGCTGATCATTTCTTACAGAACAATAATAGGGAATGTTGAATTTTTATAACAACTAATATTTACATAGTATTTTAAGGACTACAAAGCACTTTACATATGTTATTTTATCTGATACTTCTAGCAGCCTGTAAGGTAAGTTATTCCCATTTAAAAGATGAGAAAACTGAGGATGAGAAATTATAGCTTGCTTAAGATAATAGCTAATATTTGTCTGAGGGAGGATTTGAACTCAGATTTTCTTGAGTTCAAATCCATTGCTGTAGCCACCATATTACCTGGGCACCTCAAATAATTAAAATTTTTTTGAACTTAACACCAAATGAAAAGATCATTCCCATATACATAACAGAACAGAAAAAAGAAGACTATTAAAAAAACCTCAGAAATCTGTATCATGAACAGCTTGCTTTTCTCTTTATGCATAATAATAAATTTACCATGTTATCTCTAAAACTGTCCTGCTTGTCTGTATTTCCTACTGACCTTTGTTCTCTTCTATGCATTTTTTTAGAGTGCTTCATTACTCTCTTTTCTTTGCATTTTTAAAAAATCCTTTTGGTAACCCCATTGCTATTACCCTTTTTTCTTGTATTTCCTCCTCCTCCACTGAGCAAAGAAAAAGCTTCATTATCAGATATGTATGGTAAAGCAAAAGAAATCACTACATTGGCCAAATTTTTAAAAATATATGTTTAATTCTGCAACTTCCATCATGTCTCTGTCAGGAGATAGAGAGCATGCTTTGCCATTGTTTTTATGAAATCATGATCATTATTACTATATGATAAGAGTTTTTGTTAAGTTGTCTCTTTTCCCTCTTCATACTCTTGTAATATCATTAGTTCCTATGGGTTAAATTCTCATCTCTATGCAGATTACTCACAGATCTATTTATTTATTTCCTCTCATTTTCTATCTATGATTGCTAACTGCCCTTTAGACATTTAAAACAGGATTTCTTGGAGACATGTCCCACTCAATATGTCCAAATAGAAACTCATTCTCTCCCAAATCCTCCTCTCTTTTAACTTTCTCCATTCTAGGCAAAGGCACTACCATCTTTCCAGTCTTGTAAATTTATAACTTTGGCATTATCCTCAATTCCTCATTCTCCACCCTAATTGTGTAATTAATAGTATGCATCTCAACTTTCATATCTCTTACAGATGATTCCTTTTCTTGTTCACATAATTATCAAATTAGAGCAAACCCTTATCACTTTTCACTTGGATTATTGCAACAACCTCCAGATCAGAATCCCCACTTCAAGTCACTCACCACACCAGTTCACCTTACATATTACTGTCAAAGGATTTGACAGTCTGAACATGTTGCTACTCTACTCAATCAACTCCTCCACGATAAAATATAAACTTCTTTATTTAGCTTTTTAACCCTTTCACATCCTGGTTCCAGTGGATTTTTCCAGCCTTGTACATGATTCTCTCTTCCTTACTCTGCAAATACCAAATTACTTTTCTTTCTGTTCTTAACACAGGAAACTTTATCTCCTGAAATAGAATATTTTTGCATCAGCTCTCTCACAGATCCTTGAAATACTCACTCCTTTCCTTCACTTCACAGAGAGAGCCCTTTCTCTCTGTAAGACTCAGTCAAATACCATTTAAAGCATAAAATCTGTCTTGAGTCCTTCTCCAACCTTTACTGTCCTCCCTCCTAAGCTAATTTATATTTAACTGCTTTACTTATTTCCTTTATATTTATTATGTATACAGAATACAAGCTTATATATGGACTTGACTCCCTCTTCTAAATATAAGTTCCTTGGGAGAAGAGATTATTTTACTCTTTGGAGCTATATCTCTGTTTTAAGAAAGGTTCCTCACACTTTCCAGGCATTCAAAGTTATTTTTCTTTAAAATGTTTTTTTTTTTTCTTTCTGGATTTGTTCACTTATTTCTGCATCAAGGCATTCCAAGTTTGTCTGAGATTATACCTTTTGTCACTTCTTATGATGAGATGATATTCTATTTTATTCTTATATCATTTGTTGAGAAATTCTTCAATTGATAGAATCCCCTTAGTTTCTTAGTTCTGTGCTACACTATAAGCTTCTATAAATATATGTACATATACATGCATACACACACATATTCATATAAATATATATACATATGTGAACATATATATGTATGTACACATACACACACGTGTTCCTTTCCTACTTTCTTTGCACTTTTTGGACATCTAAAAGGCAGTTTAGAAACTTTTTGAGTAGAATTCTGAATTGTTTTGCAGAATGTTTAAACCAATACAAAGCTTTATCAACAGTATAAAAATGTGTCTGTTTTCCTGTGGTTTTTCTACCAGTTGTCATTTTCCTTTTTGGTCACTCTAATAGATATGTGATAGAATCTCAGAGTTGTTTTTATTTGCATTTCACATATTATTGCACATATTATTGCACATATTCTCAATTTCCTGGTTTGTAAAATGAGCTGGAAAAGGAAATGGCAAATCACTTCAGTATCTTACCAAGAAACTAGTCACTTTACCAAATTAGTCACAAAGAATCAGACACAATGAGATGACTAAAACAACAATAGTAACAACTCTGTGTGGGAAAGAATACAAGACCTGATGTTTCCTAATAAATCTGGCTAATTTTAAAACTAATGATATTTAGTTACAGCAGCCTTTCTTCAATGACACATAATTCATATCCTTCCCTCAATTCTAAATATTTTATTTTCCCACTAATTGCATGTAAAACAATTTTTAATAGTCTTTTAAAAGAATTTCCAGGAAATTATTCTTGAGAATTCTTTTAAAAGAATTTTGAGTCCCAAATTTTATCTCTCCTTTCCTCTTTGTCCTCATCCTTGAGATAGCAAGCAATCTGATATAGGTTATAGATATGCAATCATGTAAAACATATATCCATATTTGTCATTTTGTGGAAGAAAACCCAAACAAAGGAAGGAAAGAGGGAAATGAAGAAAGAAGAAAGAAAGGAAAGATAATATTTGGTCTGTATGAAATCCTTGAATCTGTTTTTTGACACCATCAGTTCTTTTTCTGGAGGCAATTAGCATTTTTCATTATGAATACTTAGAGAGTGTCTTAGATCACACAATACATATCTAATGAATTATAGACTTTACCTCCCTGGGTTGTTATGAGGTTCAAATGGGATAATATTTATAGAGTACTTAGGACTATGTCTGGAACATTAATAAATACTTATTTCTTCTCTCCTTCCTCTCTTTTCTTTCTTTTCTTCCAAGTCTATATTTAAAGGTTACTTCATAGAAACTAGGTTAAAAAATCAGAACTATATTGTGTGTCACTTTATTTAAGAAATCATTGAGTTCAATTCTTTAAAATGGAGTTTTAACTACTTACGATTATACATAATGTCAATTTCTCTGAAAAATGTTTTTAGATGAAACAATAAATTGAGATTAGAATTCCCATGTAATGGGATGGATATTTGCATTGGAAATGGATAGATAATACTTTGCAAACATGAATGAAGTGCTCTGGAGATGAAAAGCATTATTAAATAGATGCATAGTGCTGCTATTAGGCCTTCGTTCATCTTTCATATGCTCTACAAATGTTGACTGGTTTTTCCTGAAGAAAAGTATGAATGTCACAATTTTTTTTTTATTATAAATGGGAAGCTGAGCAAGAGAAGAAAGGTACCACCATTTTGAGGTGTGAATTGACTAGTGTTCTAAATCATTAATAATAAACTCAAATAGAAATAGAGCAATTAAGTGATAAATAAAAATTCCTGCAAACACACTTTGACTTAGAAAATCACATATAAATTTTATCTATGTTCCATTGTATTTTCATTTATTTTGTTAAGTATTTCCAAATTGGATTTTAATCTGGTTTAGGCAGGAGTGTGGAGATGCCCTCCCATGGCAAATTTGATCCTGTGATGTAAATCATAATAGGAATTAAGATTTAGGAACCTGACCATTAGTAATTTTCCGTAGCCCTGTGATCTTGTCACTTACCATCATTCAACTATCTATGCCAGAGTTTTTATTTTAGCATTTGAAATAACATGCCAATGTTCCATCCTGTTTCTGAGGAACCAGGATATGATATGAGTACCAGGAGAAAATGAACAATAGCCAAAATATTTGCAGGAAGGTAGGTTCTTTGGAAGGATAGCTACTAGGGACTCTCAGAAGAGGTGTGTGTCTAGGTCCCACTTTTGTCATATGTGCCAAGGAACACTGGAAACCATGGTGGATGAGGGCAGTGCTTGAGCATGAGAAAAGTTTCTAGACCACAAAGCTTTGGGTATACATGATTGAACCCATCACAATACAAGAGCCCATATTCTGATTCTTTTGTTATTATTCAGTTGTCTCAATTTTATTCAACTCTTCATGAAACCATCAGGAGTTTTCTTGACAAAGATACTGGACTGGTTTGTTATTTCCCTCATTTACAGATGAAGAAACTGAGGCAAATAGGGTTAAGTGACTTGTCCGGGATTACATAGTTAGGAAGTCATATTTGAATTCATATATTCCTGACTCCTGGCCCAGCATTTTATCCACTGTGCCATCTAGCTGCCCTCATCCTAATTCTTCCTGTAACTAATTCATCCATGTCTTGACTTCTTAGTCCCTAGTCCTGGACTCCGTTTCTATTGTCCTCTGGTTCCTTTCCAGGGGTCTGATTCTCTATAAGACACCATTTTCCCTTTACCAAATGATGTATTCTAAATCATTCTGTGGGATTTTCTCCATAAATCTAAACCTGACAATTTAGTAAATTGCAATTGAATATATTGTCTGTGACTCTATACAAGATGATTTTCAAGGATGCTCATTGAAGGTGGAGGAGGTGTATCTAGAGGGTCAGGGTGAGAGTCTGATTAGAAATTGGAGACATATGTAGGCTCTGAGTCAAAGCCAATTAAGGTCAGGTTTAGGGTTATAAGGGTTAGAATTGGACAGTTAGGGTACTGATAATATTAGTTTAATGTTAGAGCAGGTGTGAGTGTAGAGTTAGGTTAGGGTTAGAATTAGAGTTAAAGTGTAACTTTTAGGCTATAGTAGGTGAATTGGAGTCAGAAGCAGAGTTGGAGTCTGAGGCAATTAGGTTTAGGTTAGCATTAGGGTTAAGGTTAAGTTTAGGTTTAGGGTCTGTGTAAGGTTAGGGTTAGAGTTTTGGATTAATGTTAGGCTACAGGGAATTGTAGGAGGATGAGAGTGTGAGTTGGAGGCAGAGGTTGAGCTGGAGGCACAGGCACTAATTAAAGTTTATTATTGGAGTGATTGTTAGGTATCTGATAAAGGGTTAGCTTCAGGGCTAGGATTAGAGTGAGAGTGTTAAAGTATTGTTAGTTAAGAGTTTAGGGTTAAGATTAGCATTTAGGCTAATTAGAGACAAAGTTGGAGTCTGAAGGAATTATGCTTAGGGTTAGTGTTAAGATTATGGTTAGTTTTAGGGTTTGGGTAGGGTTATGATTAGAATTCAGAGTTACTGTAAGGGAAAGGGTAAACAGTTAAGAATCTAAGTTGAAGGTAGAGGTGAAGTAGGATTCATAGTCACTGGCTATGGTTTATTATCAAAGTGCTTATTAGGAGGCTCATATAAAGTTAGGCTTAGGTTAGGGCTGCACTTAGAATGGGGATGTTAAGATTAGAGTTTTATGGTAAAAGTTTGATTAGAAATTGAAGATACATTAGAGCCAATTTGCATCAAGGTCAGGGTTAAGGAGAAGGTTACAATTGGACTATTAAGGTAGTGTTAAGATTAGAGTTTAAGATTAATATTAGGGCAATGGAAAGTGTAGGGTTAGAGTTTGGTTTAGAGTTAGAGTGTTAGCATAGTATTAGAGTTGGAATTTAAGATTAAGATTAGTGGCTGAAGAAACAGAAGAAAAATAAAGGGGAAAAAGTATGCTTCAACCTGCATTCAGAGTTCATCAGTTCTCTCTCTGGAGGTAGATTGTATTTTTCACCATGGGTCCTTTGGAATTTTCTTGGATCATTATTTTGATTAAAGTAGATAAGTCTTTAACAGTTGATCAACTGTTTCTGTGGATAATTTTCTCCTGGTTCTACTCACTTTACATATGAACTTTTGCAGTTGGTATAAGTTCTTTTCAGCTTTTTCTGAAATCATCCTGTATTATTCCATTATAATCAGAAACAAAAAAGCTGTTTACACACCACAAGTGATTATCCCTTTTCTGTGATTTCTCTATGATATACCTAGTAATTGCATAGTTGGGTCAAAGTATGTAAACAACTTTATGGACCTTTAGTTTCAGATTATTCTCCAGAATGGTTGGACTTGTTCACCACTTCATCAACAATTCATTCTTAGAGAGCTCATTTAAGTTTTTCTTTTTCTAAGATAGGATTATTTAAGTATTCCATTTTCCTCTTATATTAATCTGGGAAATTTATATCTTTGTAAATATTCATCCATTTCACTCAGAGTAACAATTTTACAAGAATATTATCAGGCAAAATAACACCTACCCTAAGTGACATCTTACTTTATGTCATGTATGAGTGCATTCAGGTGAGGAAGCAACAACTGCTGTGAGCAATTGTTTGGGAGGGAGAGGGATCCTGGGTGAGAAGGAACTATCATACCTGTGAGTGCAGAAGCACTGCTGGCTGTGGGCACATGCAGAAGGGGAGGAAGCTTTGGGTTTGGGGTTTCAGGTCAGAGGGGAAAGCTGACGTGAAGCTAGAGGCACCACTCTTACACTCTAGGATTAGAGGTGCTTATACTAATATTTCTCATTAAAAAAAATGAACAGAAGAAAAAAAAAAAGAAAAAAATGAAAGAAGAATCCAACCATAGAAACTTACCATGTGAATAGGGAAGAATCAGAGGATGATGCCAAAGTAATTAAAAAAAAGCTCCTACCCCAAAGAGTAACATGAAATGGCTTCCTGTCCAGAAAGAATTTATAGAAAAACTCAAATAAGACTTTAAAAACCAAATGAGAGAGACTGCAAAAAAACCCCTAAAAATGAAAAACACCCAGGAAAAATGAGAAAATTATGGGAAAAAATGTTAAGTAGAACAGGAGATAGTCTTAAAGATGAAAATAACTCTTTGAAAATTAGAATTGGGCAAGGGAAAGCCAATGCTGTTATGAGATCAAAAAATAACAAAACAGAATATAAAGAATGAAAAAATAGAACAGAATGTGAAACATTTTTTAAGAAAAACAACAAATCTGAAAAACAGATTAAGAAGAGAAAATATAAGAATAATAGGACTACCTGAAAACTGTGACCAAAAAAAGAATCTTGACATAATAATGCAAGAAATATTCCAAGAAAATTTCCCTGGAGTGATAGAACATGAGGGGAAAGCAGAACTTGCCTATTTTCAGGACTTTCTTTCAACCAAACCTGAATTTAATAAAAAAAAATGTAACATATAAGAGCTAATATCAAAGATCAATTTCAAGGAACTCAGCATGGATAAATAATTTATGTCTCTAGCAATGTCATATCATAGTCATGTCCTAGTAGTAGCAGTAGCAATATCATTCTTGCTTCAAGTAAGGAGGGTCAGTGACAGCACAGGCTGAAGGTAACACTAACTGTTTGAAGAGGCAGATTAAACCCCTAGTAGCACAGAGTTATAATGGTGGCAATGGCAGCAAGCTGAAAAAACAATGGAGGTCCTGAAATAAGAAGTAGGAAAGGTGATACAGAATGGACAATGGCTGTGGGCTGTGGGCAATGGTGGGCCAGTAGCATCTTCAGAAATAGACCAAGTTGTGGTATTACTGGATTAAAGAGTATAGGCAATTCAGTAACTTTTTGTGCATAATTCTAAATTTCTCTCTAAAAGAATTGGATCATTTCACAATTCCACTAACAATGAATTAAGATCTCAATTTTCCCACATCCCCTACCACATTTTTCACTTTTCCTTTACATCATTTTAGCCAATCTGAGAAGTATAAAATGGTATGTCAAGGTTGTCTTGATTTGCATTCTTCTGTTGGATCAGTCCCAA
The DNA here is from genome assembly GCA_023553655.1 of Myrmecobius fasciatus. Lineage (NCBI taxonomy): Eukaryota > Metazoa > Chordata > Mammalia > Dasyuromorphia > Myrmecobiidae > Myrmecobius > Myrmecobius fasciatus. The sequence continues at coordinate 378,309 of JAJPUD010000482.1, forward strand.
CCTTTCAAACTTTCTTAATAATAAACAGCTTTAAAATACAATTACTACAAATAAAAAACAATGTTACACCTGTCAGATTGGCTAAAATGACTGAAAAAGTTAACGATGATTGTTGGAAGGGATGTGGGAGGGCTGGGACACTGATGCATTGTTGGTGGAACTGTGAATGGATACAATCATTCTGGAGAGCAATTTGGAACTATGCTCAAAAAGTTATCAAACTGTGCATACCCTTTGACCCAGCAGCATTTCTGTTGGGCTTGTATCCCAAAGAGGTCATAAAGGAAGGAAAGGGCCCCCCATGTGCAAGAATGTTTGTGGCAGCCCTTTTTGTAGTGGCTAGAAACTGGAAACTGAATGGATGCCCTTCAATTGAAGAATGGCTGAATAAATTATGGTATATGAATGTCATGGAATATTATTGTTCTGTAAGAAACGACCAGCAGGATGATTTCAGAGAGGCCTGGACAGACTTGCATGAACTGATGCTGAGTGAAATGAGCAGAACGAGGAGATCATTATACATGGCAACAACAAGACTATATGATGATCAATTCTGATGGACATGGCTCTCTTCAACGATGAAATGTTTCAAACCACCTCCAATTGTTCACTGAAGAAAGCCATATACACCCAGAGAGAGGGATATGAAATGTGGACCACAACATAACATTCTCATACTCTTGATTGATGTTTGCTTACATTGTGTTTCCTTTATCTGATATGTCTTTTGTGTAGATAAGATTTTTCTTGCACAACAATGATAAGTTTGGAAATATGTATACATACATTCGATTTGCCAAGTATTTTAACATAATTAACATGTAGTGGATATCCTGCCATCTAGGGGAGGGGTGGGGAGTTGGGGAGAAAAATTTTGTAACAGAAAGCTTTGTAAGGGTTAATGTTGAGGAATTACCCACACATATGTTATACAAATAAAATAAAAAAAAACAAACAAAAAAACCCAATGTTAATATTAACAACATTTTCTTATTATAGTTTGACTTTAATCAGTGTCTTATAATTAGCCTTTAATGATTTCCTTATATTTCTTCCAGATTTTTTACATCAAAATTTTCCTTGAGTTCTGGTCTTTTTGTTACATATACCTGAAAACCTTTCAGTTCATCAAATGTCCTTTTTTATTCATTAGGCTTATACCTAATTTTGCTGCACAAGTTATTCTTTGATGTAGTCCCAGCTTCTTTACCCTTTGAAATATGTTCCTAGCCCTTTTAAAATAGTATAGTTACAAGGCCTTTTAGTATAAAAACTGTTAGATCTTATGAAATCCTGATTGTTTTTGCACAGTATTAAAATTATGGTGTTTATTTGCTTGCAATATTTTTTCTTTAACCTGGAATTTTGGAAACTTTGCTATGACATTCGTGTAAGTTTTCTCTCTGAGATCTGTTTCAGGTGGTAATAGATGGATTCTTTCTATTTCTACTTTGTCTTCTTGTTCTAGAACTCCAAGGCAATTTTTTTTTCTTTTTGCTGAGGCAATTGGGGTTAAGTGACTTGCCCAGGGTCACACAGCTAGGGAATGTTAAGTGTCTGAGACTAGATTTGAACTCAGGTATTCCGACTTCAGGGCTGCTGTTCTATCCACTGCACCACCTAGCTGCCCCCGGCAATTTTCTTTAATAATTTCTTGTAATACTGTACCCAGATTCTTTTTTGTTGTTGTTGTTATAACTTTTAGGTAAACTGACAATTCTTATATGTCTCTCCCAAATCTGTTCTCTAGATCAGTTGATTTTCTCATGAGATGACTCAGATTCTCCTCTATGGGTGTTAAAATGAATATTAAAAATTGACTATAAGGAAATAACATCTATAGACAATATTGGTATAGAAATCTATTTTTAACCTACAACAAGAAAGTAGGAGGGGAAAGGGATGTAGGAAAGAGGTGGATATAACATTGGGGTAGCTTTGGGGGAGGGGGTATTCCAAAGCAAAACACTTTTGATCAGAAACAAGGTGAAGAGAGAGAGAAAATAGAGTATGTGGGGGAAGGAATATATTTAAACTAGTAATGTTGAAAAGAATTTTGAAGCAAGTTTCTCTGATGAAGGTCTCATTTCTCAAATGTATAGGTAATTGAGTCAAATATATAAAAAAGCCATTTTTTCAACAGTGAGGTGATTCAGGCTAATTCCACTAGACTTGTGATGAAGAAAGCCATCTGCTGCCAGAAAGAGGACTGTGGAGAATGAAAGTAGATCACAATATAGTATTTTCACCTTTTTTATTGTTTGCTGGCTTTTTTTCTTCTTTCTAATTTTTTTCCCTTTTCGATCTGATTTTTCTTGTGTAATGTGGAAATGTGGGTAGAAGTGTACATGTTTAACCTATATTGAATTACTTGCTATCTAGGGGAGAGGGTGGAAGAAGAGAGAAAAATTTGGAACACAAGGTTTGGCAAGGGTGAATGTTGAAAATTATCTTTGCATATATTTTGAAAATAAAAATCTATCATAAAAACTATCATTAAAAATATCATAAAAAGCTCTAAACTGTGATTAGTAGAATTTGCTATTAGAGATAAAATCTCTTGGAACTGTAACTAATATTCTTTTGAGTTCTGAATAATCAACTATTAAATGCCATAAATTACTCAGAAAATGCCTTCCTAAAATATCTAGGTGGATGACTAGTCTGGACAAGAGCTGGGAGGACAACCTTAGCTTCTGCTTAAGGTGGGATCTTTCTGACTCAATATCCCAGTTCCATTTCTTTGTTTCCCACCTGACTATTTCTGAATCTGGCTAGAAGATGTAATTATTACTGCACGATCAGTTGTCTTTGGGGTGACCCTCTTGCCTTAGAGCTAGCTGCTGCAGCCCTTCTAATTGAGGAAGCCTCTAAGCTTATCACTGGGTTAAGAGCATTTTGGAAGCCAAAGGTCACCAATGGCTTGCTAGTGGGAAGCTTACTAGATACCTGGCTTTCTTGATAGACACCCCCATCTGACTCTCCAGGTGTATCACACTCTTAACCCTGCCACCCTGCTCCCTGACAATTACTCAGTCAGGTGTCATTATATCCCAGATGGTGAATGGTTTACAGATGGGTCCAGTTTTCTTGAAAATGGGAAAAGGAAGGGCAGGTTATTTTGTGGTGACCCTCAAAGGCACCTTGGAGGCTAAGCCACGCTCTCCCCAGACTTCTGTCCAGAAAGCTGAACTCATTGCCCTCAAAGGGCTTTGGAAGTGGGAAAAGGAATGAGAGTGAACATTCCTACAGACTCCAATATGCTTTTCATATTTTGCACACTCATAGGGCTATATGGAAAGAAAGGGGACTTTTGACAGCAAAAATTCTATTACACCCTACACTCTCAGCCAGCTTTAGTCCCAGAGACAAGCCAGTGAGAACTTTTGCAGAGCAACAATGGCCCAGCCTTCACTTCTCAAATAATTCAATAGGTGGCTGAGGCACTTAAGATTAGCTTTCTTTCTTGTTATTTTCCACTTTTTCCAGGCATACCTTTAACTACACTCTGAGGAAGAGAGCTTTGCTCCCAGTATTTTCTCTCCAGTTCTCTTAATGTCATTCTGTGGGCCCCTGCCAGTGGGGAGATAACTCCTTATTTCTTAGTCAGGCTAGAAAATTCCATGGGCAGTGGGTACAATCAGGATTGTTGGGTGCCATCAGCATTCCCAAGGCAGCCCACATATGTAGCCCGATATATTATTTTACAAAGGTTCCTTTCCCAAATGCCACCATCCCCACCTTGGATGATACCCCATTTGTACTAGCTATCCTCCAGGGGAATAACTTTAACCTATCCCCTGTCTTCTTGCCAGAAAGGATCTCTTATCCACATAATAATTGCAGGATATCTATTCCAAGATTATTCTGGCAAACTCACTTATGATGCTTCTACACCACCTTCATTGAAGCTTCTTTATAACCTCCTGAGAACTAACATTCTGATTGATATGTCATGTAATTATAATCATCCTTGGGGACAACTAACTAGGTACCATCTGTGCACCTAAGGGATATGCTTTTCTTTGTAAAATGAGTGATTACCAATTCCAGAGACCACTCCTTGGTCATATCTCTGGGCCACAAAATTAGCATATGGAGAACTAGATAAATGTGTCTCTTTGCTTCTGTTTCTTCGCTAAATTCTCTTGGAATTTAGATCGTTTGTAACGGCATTAGAATTACAATAAACTTTGCCCCTTGACTAAGAAATGGGTTCAAGTCTGCAAATTCTTTTGAGACACCTTGCAACACCAGTGTGATCCCTACTTTTTGGAGTCCCTTGGAATATTATTGCTCTATGGGAAATAATGAGCAGGGGACTCTTAGAAAAACCTGGAAAATCCTCCATGAACTCGAGCAGAGTGAAATGTACTGTGTACAAAGTAATAGCAATGTTGTGGGATGATTAGCTGTGAATGACTTTGCTATTCTCAGCAATGCAATGATTCAAGATTACTTTTAAGAGTTTAGGGTAAAGAATGCTATCCACACTGAGATTAAGAGATAGCTCTCTAATTAGAGCTATTATCTAAAGGTATTTGAAGAGATTTGAGGGGGAGTTTGGGTAAGTCTCCATCTTTACTCTGCCATTTTGGATCCACTTTAGAAATGTAAATTTGACAGCTAAATCTATTATAATGATCATCAAATTAGTGGGAATAAATACCACCAAAAAGTATATAGACAGAGAGGAGCTGATTTAGAGAAGTCATAAGAAAAAGGACCTAGGTTTTTTTGGTTTTTTATTTTTTAAAGAAAATAAAGACATATACAAAGACCCATGAAAGTATATGTTCAAAAAGTAAAAAAGCAAAAATAATCAGAAAGGAAGTGATCAACATAAATTTTTTGTGACTTTCTTGTTCTTTATTATTTTTTTATTGAAAGCTTTTTATTTACAAAACATATGAGTGATTTTTCTACATTGATCTTTGCAAAACTTTTTTTTGTTCCAATCTTTTCCCCTCCTTCCCCCCACCCCCACCCCTAGATGACAGGTAATCTAATACATGCTAAATATGTTAAATTATATGACAAATCCAATATATGTATACATATTTATACAGTTATCTTAATGCACAAGAAACATCAGATCTAGAAAGAGAGAAAAAAACGACTTAAGAAGGAAAACAAAATGCATGGAAATATTCACAGAAAGCGTTAAAATGCTATGTTGTGCTCCACACTCAGTTCCCTCAGGCCTCTCTCTGGCTGTATATGACTATCTTCATCGCTGAACAATAGGAACTGGTTTGAATCACATCATTGTTGAAGAGAGCCATGTCCATTAGAATTGATCATCGTATAGTCTTGTTGTGTATAATGTTCTCCTGGTTCTGCTGTTTTCACTCAGCATCAGTTCATGCAAGTCTCTCCAGGCCTCTCTGAAATCATCCTGCTGGTCATTTCTCACAGAACAATAATATTCCATAACATTCATATACCATAATTTATTCAGCCACTCTCCAATTGATGGGCATCCTTTCAGTTTCCAGTTTCTTGCCACTACAAAAAGGGCTGCCACAAATATTTTTGCACATGTGGGTCCCTTTCCCTCCTTCAAGATCTCTTTGGGATATAGGCCCAGTTCACTGCTGGGTCAAATGGTATGCACAATTTGATAACTTTTTGAGCGTAGCTCCAAATTGCTCTCGACAATGGTTGGATCCGTTCACAGTTTCACCGACAATGTATCAGTGTCCCAGTTTTCCCACATCCCTCCAGCATTCCTCATTATCTCTTCCTGTCATCTTAGCCAATCTGACAGGTGTATAGTGGTATCTCAGAGTTGTCTTAATTTGCATTTCTCTGATCAATAGTGATTTGGAGCACCTTTTCACAACATAATTTTTTTCAAAGATCAATAGGAAAATGACTGCAGAAAAAGTCATTGGATGCATTTCCAAAGGAAATAATTACTGACTATACAAAGAATAGTTGAGGATTCAACTATTCTGGAGAGTAGTTTGGAACTATGCCCAAAGAGTTATCAAACTGTGCATACCTTTTGATCCAGCAGTGTTTTTACTGAGCTTATATCCCAAAAGGATCTTAAAGAAGGGAAAGGGCCCCACATGTGCAAAAATGTTTGTAGCAGCCCTTTTTGTAGTGGCAAGAAAGTGAAAACTGAGCAGATGCCCATCATTTGGAGAATGGCTGAATAAGTTATGGCATATGAATGTTATGGAATATTATTGTTCTGTAAGAAACAACCAAGATGATTTCAGAGAGGCCTGGAGAGACTTGCATGAGCTGATGCTGAGTGAAATGAGCAGAACCAGGAGATCATTATACACGGCAACAACAAGATTATATGATGATCAATTCTGATGGACATGGCTCTCCTCAACAATGAGATGATTCAAATCAGTTCCAATTGTTCAGTGATGAAGAAAACCATATACACCCAGAGAGAGAGACCTGTGGGAACTGAGTGTGGACCACAACATAGAATTTTCACTCTTTTTGTTGTTTGCTTGCATTTTATTTTCTTTCTCATTTTTTTCCTGGTTTAATTTGATTTTTTCTTGTGCAACAAGATAACTGCATAAATATGTATGCATATATTGGATTTAACATATATTTCTACCATGTTTAGCATATATTGGACTACTTGCCATCTAAGGGAGGGTGTGGGGGAAAGAGGGGAAAACTGGAACACAAGGTTTTGCAAGGGCTAATGTTGAAGAATTATTCATGCATATGTTTTGAAAAAGAAAAAGCTTTAATAAAAAATAAAATTAAAAATTGTAAAAAAAAGAATAGTTCAGCAGAATTGTGGGGATTGTAGGCAAACTATAAAGATTTGAGGAAAGAGGGGCTAGTGAAGGAATGGAAAAAAAAAGGTTTGTAGAAATTTCATGATGAAGAGAAATGTTACAACTTTGCTAGACAAACTCAGAAATTTGTGAAAATGTTGTTTCCTTTCCCAGTTAAATGTGAACCCAAAATTTTTTCAGTAAGCTCTAGTCATATTGCATTGACCTATTGCAGTCACTCAACATGAACTGTTAGACATACTTAACATTACTTACTTGGTATTGAATTCATAAAGGCCAATAAAAAGCATTAGAACAAGACTGTGATAATTGCTTGTCACCAGCCCTGCATCACTCCTCCCATTCTCTACCATTTTTCAAAGATATCAGAGATGATTCCCTTAATTAGATCCTCTAATTCTTTGAACACTTTGGGATATTATTTCTCTGGGTTTAGTGACTCAACATCATTTAAAGCCACAAATCTTTAATGTCAAAGACTAATTTTTTTTAACGTCTGGCTCTGAGCACAGTGCTTGGCACTTAGAAACCTAAAATTTCCTTGTTAAATGAAAGACTGAACTAGAATATTAAATATTATTACGTTGGTAAGTGGTGAATATGTGATTGAACCTAGGATGATTGTTGACTTATGATCAGGCTAACATGATAACAACAAATAATAAACTGATATTGTTGTCACTGTTATTAATTGATATTACTAATAATGATCATTACTATCATTATTGTTAACTATATAATAATTTAGATAAGATTTTTAGGTTTACAAAGTCTGTCCCATGTTATCTTATTTGATTTTGGCAGGAAGTCTTCCTTACTGAAGGATATATGTGGAGATGTGCACAACATAATGTTCTCATCTGCCTGTCTCGTAAAGTTTTAAGGGAAGACTAGTACCTCTAGGGTAGTACTGCTGAGTCCTTTTCAGGGCTTTTTCTACCTTTAGTGGCCTCTTCTTGCCCAACTTCATCTCCCAGAAGTTGTAGAATGTCCATTATTTTGGCAGGCTAAAAACTAGGCTGAGGATAACCACAGACTTCCAATTCCCCTCACCCAGCTAGAATGAGCAGAGGAGAACATTTATTTTGGTGGCCATGAAGGTGTCTGGAGTAGATGCTGAAAAGTGCTTAAAGCTTGGTTAAACATCAAAAAAAGATTGCAGGGTCATCCGCTGCATCCTGCGCCAATATCAGTCAACTTGACTTTGTCTTGTCACTGGACTCTTGATGATTCTGGAAAAGATGAATAATGTTGATGACTTCAAGCAACTCTGTCTCACCTAAACCCAATTTATGCATGAATCAAAAGGCATCACCCATACCATTTTACTATTTGTACCTATTTCAAAGTCCTGTGGTGATAGGCAAGTGATAAAGTAGCAGATGCAGTTAGACTAAGAGCTAAAGTCACAATACTATATATAGGCATACCAGGACATAAAGCCATCTCACACTGGACTAATGGAAGTCTCCTGGGTGTCTAAGCAGCTTTTCTTTTTTTCTTTTTTTTTTTTTTTTTGCTTTTTGCTGAGGCAAATGGGGTTAAGTGACTTGCCCAGGGTCACACAGCTAGGGAATGTTAAGTGTCTGAGACCAGATTTGAACCCAGGTCCTCCTGACTTCAGGGCTGGTGCTCTATCCACTGTGCCACCTAGCTGCCCCTAAGCAGCTTTTCTTTGTTTTAAAACATATTTATTTAAAACTAAAAATAAAATTTAAAAAAATAGAAAAATAAAGAGAGAAAAGGAAAATAAATTATAAAACAAAACATTGTCATAAGCCCAGCAGAACATCAGGCTGGATTCAAAATATGTAACAATAAATTTCCATTTCAAAAAAACCATTCATAATAATAGAAGACTTTATATTCATGACTGTCCAGCTTTTCTTTGCTTCCTTGTAGATTATTATTTTGTTCTCTGCTGTTCACTTTTATTTTATTCATTTTCCCCCCTTTCATCCCCCCCCTTCTAAGCAGGTTAAGCTAAGCACGGATATATCTATCACACATACATATATCTATATCTATCTATCTATCTATCTATCTACACATATATATTCACACCCACACAATACATACAACACACATACATGTATTAACACATATGTACATATGCTTTTACACATGCATCTAAAACAAAACATAGCTGACATATAATGTAATTTCTCTTTTTTTTGAATCTCTAAGTTTGATTTTGTCTAAGATTAATGATTATTAGCTAGCTGTACTTTTTTCTAATAAATTCTACTCCTGATCCTTGTTATAGTATTTATGCATATCTCTTTATTTTCTATTCTTGGTAACTCTCCTACTTTAATTCTATTCCTTAAATTGTTTTGCTATTACTTTTTTCATTTTGTTATAATAGCTTTTTATTTTTTCAAAATACATGCAATGCAAAGATACTTTTCAACATCTATCCTTGCAAAACTTTGTGTTTCTAATTTTTCTCCTTGTCTCCTACCTCCCCTCTTCCTTAGACATCAAGTCTAATATTTAGGTTAAACATGTGCAATATAGGTTGTGCAATTCTTCTAAACCTACTTTCACATTTATCATACTGTTGCCTTGCTATTACTTAACCTCTCCTCCACCCCTCACCCCCCACCATGGATATATATGCATTGTTAAATCCATTCTTGATGTGAATAGATTTTCAGAACTACCATTTCTTCTCCCCCCACTAATGCCTCTGTGTCCTTATTTCCTCTGTACTTCATTCCTGTAGCATAGTTCCTATTTTTAACTTTTCCTAGATAGTTTTGCTTTTTAAAGTCTGATCATACTCAGCTCTACCCAAATCTTTTTTTTGAGCTACCTATTTACTAATGTAAGTCTTAAATATATGGTATAAATTTCCATGTAAAAAACAATTTGTCCTTATTGATTCCTTTTTTTTTTTTTTTTTTTGCTTAGGCAATTGGGGTTAAGTGACTTGCCCAGGGTCACACAGCTAGGAAGTATCTGAGACCAGATTTGAACTCAGGTCCTCCTGACTTCAGGGCTGGTGCTCTAACCACTGTACCACCTAGCTGCCCCGCCTTATTGATTCCTTTGAAATTAATATTTGATGGTGGCTCTTACATATTAAATTTTCTATTGAATTCTGATTTTGTTGAGAAAAAAATCCTGAAAATATGCAAGTTCCTTGAATGTCCATTTTTTTCTTTCAATATTATGGTTAGTTTTGCTGGATATATTTTTGGCCATAGGCCTATTGTTTTTGATTGTTGATATATATCAACCCAACATCTGTGGTCTTTTATTGTAGCTGCTGACAAATCACATACAATTCTAACTGGAGCTCCAGCATATTTAAATTGCATATTGTTTCTTGTAAAATTTTCTCTTTGATCTGGAAATTTCAAAATTTAGCAATAATATTCCTATGTGTTTTCCTTGTAGTATCTCTTTGAGAGGGTAACCAGTGGATTTTTTTTCCTATTTTTACTTTCCCCTCATGCTTATTTTCTTTTATTATTTATTGCATTATTGAGTTAAGGTTTTTGTTTTTTGTTTACATCTCTCTTAATCTGTTCTCCAGATATGTTGTTCTTTTTTTTTTTTTTTTTGTTTCACTTTACCTTCTCATTTTTCATTCTTTATATTTTGTTTTATTATTTTTGGTCTCATAGCTTCTCTGGCTTCCTTTTGCCCAATTCTAATTTTCAAAGAATTATTTTCTTCTTTAAGACTCTGGGTCTCAGGGTGGAGCGAAGATGGTGGAGTGAAGACAAGACTCTCTGTTATCTCCTCTGACCTCTCAAACCAACAGCAGATTAAGCCTCTAAACTGATTTTCAAGTCAAAGAACCTACAGATATTTGGACTACAACACATTCCTAGCAGAAGTTACCTTGGACGAGCTCCAGAGCAGGTCTGTCTCAGATGGGCAGAGGGTCAGTCAGTTTGCCGAACTCAGACGGCAGCTGCAGGAGACAGGGCAGGAAGCTGGGCTGGGCCTTAGAATGTTGCAGATTCTAAGCACCTGGGAAGTCCCTGCAAGACTCTTGGGATAATCTGCCCTGATTGTGGGCAGGTGCTTTGGCAGATCTGCCTTTTATAAAAGGCAGATTGTAACCCACTGCAAACTCAGGACCTAGCCTGGATGGCCCAGCACCGGAAGGCAATCAGCTGAATTGCCCCAGGGTAAATTACCACAGCCACACTTCTCTGCTTTAAACAGACCATAAGCTCTAAAAAATGAGTAAGAAACAGAAAAGAATTCTCACCATTCACAGCTTTTATGGAGAGAAAGAAGGGCTGACCCCAGATCCTGAGATTCCTAAAGGTAAAACAACTCCAGAGGAAGCCACGAAGCCACATGAGCTGGTCCCCATTTCACAAAGCTTTCCTGAAATATTGCTTAAAGAATCTCAAAAGAGAGTTAGATGAAAAATGGGGAAATGGATTGAGATCAGTGCAAGAAAGATATAGTGCCCTCCAGAAGAAATATGAAAAAAACACCAATTCACTGAAAAACAAAATTGGTGAAATGGAAAAAGTCTGCAATGAACAAAAAATTCAATTGGTCAGTTACAAAAGGAGCTAAAAAAGGTAAGTGAAGAAAATAATACATTAAAAATTAGAATTGAACAAATGGAAATGAATGACTCAATAAGACTTCATGAATTAGTCAAACAAAAACAAAAAAAAATGAAAAAATAGAAGAAAATATGAAATATCTCCTAGGAAAAACAACTGACCTGGAAAACAGATCTAGGAGAGACAATCTAAGGATTATTAGACTTTCTGAAAGCCATGATGAAAAAAACAAACAAACAAATAAAAAACAACCCTAGACACTATCTTACAGGAAATCATGAAAGAAAACTGCCCTGATGTTTTAGAATCAGAAGGCAAAATCACCATTGAAAGAATTCACCAATCACCTCCTGAAAGAGACTCCAAAATTGAAACCCCAAGGAATATCGCACCAAGGAAAAGATATTGCAGAAACAATTCAAATACCAAGGAACTGTAATTAGAATCACACAAGATCTGTCTGCCTCCACATTGAAGGATGGAAGGGCTTGGAACCAGATATTCTGAAAGGCAAAGGAACTTGGATTACAGCCAAGAATAAACTATCCAGCTAGAATGAGCATTATCTTCCAGGGAAGAAGATGGACATTTAATGATATAGGTGAATTTCACACATTTCTAATGAAAAGACCAGATCTGAACAAAAAAATTGACATCCAAACACAGAACTCAAGAGAAGCATGAAAAGGTAAAAAGGAAAGAACTCTTGAGAACTATATTTCTACTATGGGTATACTTAAAGAATGAGGGTATAATTTGATTTTATTTTGATAACATGAAAAAGAAACTAGAGGTGGAAGGGATATCATACTGGGAAAAAGAAGGAAAAGGAGGTAAAATAAGGTTAAAAAAAGAGGTAAAAATAAGGTAAAATCTCATGAAGAGGAAAAAATACCTAATATAATTGAGGGAAAGAAGGGAGAGGAATGAGCATTACGTGAATCTTACTTTCATCAGATTGGGCTCTAAAAGAATATATCAGACACATTTGGTTTCACAAAGAAAATTGTCCCTACTTATAGGGAAGTGGGAGGGAAAGGAAGAAAAGAAAGGGATTGACTAAAAGAAGGGAAAATAAAAGAATTAGGGGAAAGGTGTAAAAAAGGGGGAGGGGCTCTAAAGGGGGAGGACTGTTTGAGGAAGGTGGCCATCAAAAGCAAAATACTGAGAAGGGGGGGAAGGAAGAAAGGGGAAAGAAAAGAGGAAAACATAACTTTGGATAAATAAGATGGCAGGAAATACAGAATTAGTTATTTTAACTGTGAATGTGAATGGGATGAATTCTCCCATAAAATGGAAGCTGATAGAAGACTGGTTTAAAAGCCAGAATCCAACAAAATGTTGTTTACTAAAAACACATCTAAAGCATAGAGATACATACAGAGTGAAGGTAAAGGGCTGGAGCAGAATCTATTATGCTTCAGGTGAACAAAAAAAGCAGGGGTAGCAATCCTGATCTCAGATCAAGTAAAAGCAAAGATATATCTAATTAAAAGAGATAAGGAAGGAAACTGTATTTTACTAAAGGGTACCATATATAATGAAGCAATTTCAATACTAAACATATATGCACCAAGTGGCATAGCATTCAGATTCCTAGAGGAGAAATTAAGAGAGATGCAAGAAGAAATAGACAGCAAAACTATACTAGTGGGGGAACTCAACCTTGCTCTCTCAGACCTATAGTCCTGGATCAGTAATGGATAAGACCAGTGAAGCAGCCTTCAGTCCCAATTCAGAAGGCAAATTGCCAATTGGAGAAACCCAGCTGTGAGCTGGAAAATTGGAAATTATGGAAATGGAAATTATGAATTCATGAGGTATCAAGAATCAGTCAAACTAAATGAATGAAGAAATGGAATGAAAAAAATGGAAGAAAATGTAAAATACTAAATTTGGGACAGTGCCCCATGTAACCCAGGCAGAGCTCGACCATAAAAGGCATAAAAGAAAAAATTTTGAAAAAGAGAAGCAAAGAAAACAAGCAAGAAACAGAAAAGAACCTTAAACAGCTGGCCTAGAAAAAAGATCCAGGAGAGACAAGCTAAAAAGTATTGGTCTACCTAAGACACTGATGAAAAAAAAGAGCCTGCATAGCATTCTTCAAAATATCATTAAGAAAAACTGCCCCAATGTTCTAGAAATAGAGTGGGAAATAGTCATTGAAAGAATCCATCGATCATTTCTGGAAAGAGATCACACAAGGAAAACCTCAAGGAACTTTCTTGCAAAACTCTAAGATTACAATTTCAATGAAAAATATTGCAAGTGGCCAGACAAAAACAATTCAAGTATTGAGAACAGTCAGGTTCTGGCACCATCTACAATAAAGAATCAGAAGGCCTGGAATGCCATATTCCCAAAAGCAAAGGACCTAGGGCTACAACGAAGAACAACTTCCCAGCAAGATTGCACATAATATTTCAGGGGAGGAGATGGTTCAATGAACTAAGATACTTTCAATTCTTTCTATGGATAAAACCAGAACCAAACAGAAAATATGATCTTCAAATACAGAAGTCAAGAGAAGCATAGAAAGGTAAATAGGGAAGAAATATGAATTATTTAGAGGTTAAACTGTTTACATCTCTAGATGGGAAAATGATATCTCTAATTCATGAGAACTCTATCTGTTATTAGGGAAGTTAGAGGGGGCATCATATGGATGGAGGGTGTGGCTGGGAATGGACTCTAATGTGATATTAAAGAAAAAGACATTAAGGGGTGGAAAAAGGACTGTACTGGGAAAAGAGGAAAGGGGCAGTAAAATGGGACAAATTAGAACACGTAAAGAGTCATAAAAGATCTATTACAGTAGAGGAAAAGAAGGGAGAGGTATGAGCATTGTCTGAAGTTTAATATCATCAGTTTTGCCTCAAAGGGGAAATAACATTGACTTTGTTGGGTATACAAATTCATCTTACTCCTACTTTGAAGTAGAAGGAGAAAGGAAAAAGAAAAGGGACTGGCTGGATAGAAGGCAGGGAAGAAACACCAGGAGAAAGAGTAAGGGAGGGAGGACAAGTTATAGAAGGGAGGGCAGGTAGAGGGAAGGTTGGGTTGGAAATAAAATACTACTAAGGAGGGACAGAGTGGAAAGAGAGAACAAAAGCATATACAGGGGTGAAAATAGGATAAAGGGAAATATACAGTTGGTAATCATAACTGAATGTCAATGGGATGAATTCTCCCATAAAATGAAAATGTACAGTAGAGTGGATTAAAAAAAATAGAATCCTACAATATTTTGTTTACAAGAAACACATTTGAAACAGAGTGATACATATGGTGTAAAGGTAAAAAGCTGGAGCAGAATTTATTATGCTTCAGCTGAAGTAATAAAAGCAGGGGTAGCCATTCTGATCTCAGATAAAACAAAAGTAAAAATAGATTTAATTAAAAGCGATAAGGACAGAAACTGTATGTTGTTAAAGGATATCATAGACAATGAAGTAGTATCAATACTAAATGTATATGCACCAAGTGGTAGAATATTCAAATTCATAAGAGAAGAAGTTAAGCCAGTTATAGGAAGAAATAGACAGCAAAACTACAGTAGTGGAGGACCTCAACCCTTTCAAAATAACCACAAAATAAACAAGAAAGAAACTGTGGAGGTTTAAAGAATCCCAGAAAACTTAAAACATGATAGACCTCTGGAGAAAATCAAATAGGGACAGAAATGAGTACACCTTTTTTTCAACAGTACATGGCACCTATACAAAAATTGACCATGTCTTAGGTTATAAAAATCTCACAATCAAATGCAGAAAGGCAGAAATAGTAAATGCTTCCTTTTCAGATCATGATGTATTAAAAATTATATTCAATAAAAGGCCAGGAGAAAATAGACTAAAATCTATTGAAAATTAAATAATCTAATTTTAAAGAATGAGTGGATTAAAAAAAACAAATCATAGAAAAAGTCCCAATAATTTTTTAAAAAGAGAATGACAATAATGAGACAGCATATCAAAACCTATGGGATGCAGCCAAAGCAGTTATGGGAAATTTTAAATCATTAAATATCATTACATGAACAAAATAAAGAGGAAGTCAGTGAATTGGGCATGCAACTAAAAAAGTTAGAAAAAAAAACAAATTAAAACCTTCCAATTAAATATCAAATTAGACATTTTGAAACTTAAAGGAGAAATTAATAAAATTGAAACTAAGAAAATTATTGAACTAATTAGTAAAACTAAGAATTGTTTTTATGAAAAAACCAACAAAATAGATAAACCTCTGGCTGATTTGATTAGAAAAAAAGAAAGGAAAAACAAAAGAAAATTACTAGCATCAAAAATGAATGAACTTACTATCAATGAAGAGGAAATTAAGGCAATAATTAGGAACTATTTTGCCCAACTGTATGCCAGCAAATCTGACACTCTAATTGAAATGAATATTTACAAAAATATAAATTTTCCAGATTAGCAGAAGAGGAAATATATTATTTAAATATCCCCATTTCAGAAAAAGAAATTGAACAAGCCATCAATGAACTCTCTAAAAAAACTCTTCAGGACCAGATGGATTTACAAATGAATTCTATCAAACATTTAAAGAACAATTAATTTCAATACTGTGTAAATAAACTATTTGTAAAAATAGGTAAAGAAGGAATCCTGTCACATTCCTTCTATGATACAAATATGGTACTAATATCTAAACCAGGAAAAGCCTGTAATATTTTTATTTATTTTTTATTTTTTTTATTAAAGCTTTTTATTTGCAAAACATATGTATGGGTAATTCTTCAACACTGACCCTTACAAAGCTTTCTGTTACAAATTTTCACCCCCTAATCCCCACCACTCCCCTAGATGGCAGGAAATCCACTATATGTTAATTATGTTAAAATACTTGACAAATTGAATATATGTATACATATTTCCACACTTATCATTGTTGTGCAAGAAAAATCGTACCTACAAGAAAAAAAATCAGAGAAAGGAAACACAATGCAAGCAAACATCAAAAGAGAGCATGAAAATGTTATGTTATGGTCCACATTTCATATCCCTCTCTCTGGGTGTATATGGTTTTCTTCACTGAGCAATTGGAACTGGTTTGAAACATTTCATTGTTGAAGAGAGCCATGCCCATTCCTGTAATATTTTTGCTAATATTTTACTTAAATTTTTTTCCATCAATATTCATTAGGGAGATTGGTCTGCAATTTTCTTTCTCTGTTTTTGTTCTTCTTGGCTTTAAAAAAATTAGCAAAAATATTACAACAACTTATCAGCAGGATAATACACTATGACCAAGTGGGATTTATACAATGCAGGTTCAATGTTGGTTCAATATCAGGAAAACAATTGCCATAATTAACCATATTAATAACAAAATTGACAGAAATTCATATAATAATCTCAATAGATGCAGAAAAATACAGCACCTATTCCTATTAAAAACACTAGAGAGCATAGGAATAAAAGGAACTTTCCTTAAAATGATAAGCAATATCTGTCTAAAACCATCAGCAAGCATAATTTGTAAAAACTGGACACATTTCCAATAAAATCAGGTGTGAAAAAAAGATGCCCATTATCACCACTACTATTCAACATTGTACTGGAAATGTTGGCTTTAGCAATAAGAAAAGAAAATTAAAGAAATTTTAAAAACTAAATTAAAAAATAGTTAATGAGGCGACAAAACTATCACTCTTTGCAGATGATATGGTATATTTAGAAAATCCTAGGGAATAATACAAAAACCTAATTAAAGCAATTAAGAGGTTTAGCAACGTCACAGGATATAAAATAAAACCACACAAATCATCAGAATATCTATATATTACTGACAAAGCCCAGCAGCAAGAAATAGAAAGAGAACTTCCATTTAAAATAACTATAGACAATACAAAATTATTTGGATGCCTATCTGCTAAGACAAGTCCAGGGACTGAATGAATACAAGTACAAACACTTCTCACACAAATGAAGTCTGATTTAAACAATTGGGAAAATATCAATTGCTCATAGGTAAGTTTAGCTAGTATAATGAAAATGATGATTCTACCTAAATTGGTCTAATTGTTAAGGTCATACCAATCAAATTGCCAAAAATTATTTTATAGAGCTAGAAAAAATAATAAATTTCATCTGGAAGAACAAAAGGTCAAGAATATGGAGGGAATTAATGAAAAAAAATACAAAGTATAATGGCCTACCAGACCATGTCATCTAGTACTAAGAAAAAGGTTAGATACACATGACACAATAATCAATGACTATAGTAATCTAGTTTTTTATAAGCCTTTAAACTCCAGTTTCTTGGATAAGGATTCACTATTTCACAAAAATTACTGGGCAAAATGGAAAATAAAGTGTCAGAAAATTGGCATTAATTTACATCGCACATCCCATACGAAAATAAGGTCAAAATGGGTAAAAGGTGATACCATGAACAAATTAGGAGAGCAAGAGATATTTACCTATCAGATATTTGGAGAAGGGAGGAATTTATAACTAAAGGAGCACTAGAGAACATTATGAAATGCAAAATGGACAATTTTGATTACATTAAATTAAAAACGTTTTGTACAAACAAAACTAACACAAACAAGATTAAAAGGGAAGTACAAAGCTGGGGAAAATTTTTTATAGCCAATGTTTCTGATGAAGACCTCATTTCT
>JAJPUD010000482.1:396683-438759 GCA_023553655.1 Myrmecobius fasciatus
GCAAAAATGTTTGTAGCAGCTCTTTTTATGGTGGCAAAGAATTGGAAAGTGAATAAATGCTTATCAATTGGAAATGGCTGAATAAATTATATAAAAATAAAGAAATATTATTGCTCTATAAAAATAGTGAATAAGATAATTTTAGAAAGACCTCGAAAGATTTACATGAACTGATGCTGTGCAAAAAAGCACAAGGAATACATTGTACACAATATCAATATTAATATGGCTGACATGTAGTTTCCCATTTTCCTTTTGATTTAATCTAATTTTAACTTTAACTTTGTGTGAGATCATGATTATTACCTGTTTTTTATGTAATAATTTTTTTTTTTTTTTTTGCTGAGGCAATTGGGGTTAAGTGACTTGCCCCGGATCATACAGCTAGGAAGTGTTAAGTGTCTGAGGTCAGACTTGAACTCAGGTTGTCCTGACTTCAGGATTGGTGTTCTATGCACTGCACTACCTAGCTGTCCCAATAAATTCTTTATATTTTTATTTCTCATTTTCTATCCTTCCTGACTCCTCTACTTAAACCTGCTACCTTATTATCCTATTACTTAATGTACTCTCTAAAACTCCATCCTTTATCCTCCCCCCCACCTTATTCCACTTTCTCATTCCCATTAATCTACACATCCTTCTATACCTCACTTTATCCTATTCTTTCATCCTCTTACTTTATAAATTGAGAAGACTTTTATTAAAACCCTTCTCAATGTATATGTTTTCCTCTTTTTAACCCTGATTTGAGTAGTGTTTCTTTCTTTTTTTTATTTGCAATGAGTAGTGTTTCTTTAAAAAAAAAAATCCTCCCTTATCCTCTCTCTTTTCTCTATCCCTTGATCCTATTGTTTCCATCTGAATTTAGAAGACTTTTATGCCATTCTAAATATATATTACTATTCCCACTTTAATATATTCCCAATGAAGTGGGACTCCAGAACTATCAGCCCTTCTCTCCCTTTAATTCATCTGTGTCAGTTCTTCCTCTTGCACCTCATTGTATTACTCTTTTAATCTTTTCCTATATGGTTTTGTTTTTTTAAATTCACCTCGTACTCAGCTCTACTCTCAAATCTTTTTGAACCACCCAATTACTAATGACAATTTAGATATACAGTTTACATTTCTACATATAAAACAATTTGTCCTTATTGAGACCCTTGAAATTAATCTTTGCTGTTTACCTTATACATCTCTTTGCTCTTGGATGTCAAAATTTCTTTTAAGTTAAGGGTTTGTTTTTTATTTATTTTGTTTTTGCAACAAAATTCTGAAAGTCTGCAAATTCATTGAATGTCCTTTTTCATTTAAGATTATGCTTAATTTTGCTGGGTATGAAATGTTTAGCCACAGCCCATTTTGCTCTTCAATATAGAATGTACCAAAACCTTTGGACATTTAATATATGAAGTGTTAGGTCTTGTGTGGCTCTAACTATAGCTACACCATATTTGAATTGTTTTTTTCCTTGTTTTGTTACTAATAATATTTTTCTCCTTGATCTGGGGTTTTTCAAGTTTGGCTGTGATGTCCTTCTATGTTTTTTTTTTTTTTAATAGTTCTGTGGGAGAGGATTTGATTCAGAACCAGAATGAAAACACTGACACAGGATTCTCTTTGAGTCAAAGTTTTATTTCATCAAAGCAAGCAGGCCAAATAGCATGGGTAATCTTGCTCTAATTACATAGTTAGAAATACTAAAATTGCCATAGAAATGCAGAAGTTATTAGAAACAGTATCTTTTTAGATAGTAGCCTAAACACAGAATCTATTGAAGAAATAGTTAAAACATCAATATGGTTGCCTGGATTTAAGGAACAGTTACTTGGGAAATGTTCTTCCTGTGGTCTTAGCAAGTTTAAAAATTTTATATCAGTGATTTTAGAAAATGCTTACATTAATAATTTTCCTGGGCCAGAGTTAGGGTTCAACATGTCCCCTACAATAGGAACTTTTTACTTTCTCCTCTTGTTGTAACACTTCAGGACAATTATCTTTAATTATTTCTTGTATAATTGTATTAAGATTCTTTTTTTTTGATTATAGATTTCAGATAGTCCAAATATTATGTTTTCTCTTCTTGATCTTGAAAAGTTGCTTTTCTTCTAAGATGCCTCACATTCTCCTCTATTTATTATTTCTTTATTATTTTTTGGTCTTTAAAACATTTGCTGGTTTCACTTGTTCAATTCTAGTTTTCAAGAAGTTATTTTTTTCCTTAAAATTTTGGTTCTTTTTTTCTAGTTGGTTGACATAATCTTGTTTTTCTTGTATACTTTTAGTTTTCCCCCAAATCTCTCTCATTTAATTAAAAAAATCTTTTTAAAGTTCTTTTATGAATTCTTTTTGGGAAGGTGGCCATTTGATGTTACTATGGCCTAGAACCCAAACCAAGAGCTCCACACTCCTGGAAGTGCCTGCAGCCAGCAGCTTCCCTGCCCCACTGCTTCTGAATTTGCATTTCTCTTTGTATTGATGATAGACATTATTCATTAATGTGGTAATTTATAGCCTGAAATACTACTTTTGAAAACTATGTTAATATTTTTTGACCACTTATATATTGGGGAATGGCTTTTGGTTTCATATGTGTCTGTAAATTGCCTATTATAGATACTGCATCAGTTCACCCTCAGTGTTTACTGTTTCTCCCTAAATAATGAGAAATAGTGGAATTGAAAGCAGAAATGGGAGAACCTTATACACAGTAACATTATTGTAAGGATAATCAATTGGGAAAGATTTAGTAATCTATTCATACAATGATCCACCACAACTTCAAAAAACTGATTAAAAAGCTATCCTTCAGATAGAGAAATAATGGATTCAGAGTGGAAATTGAATAATTTTTTTCTTTATTTTTCTTGCCTTTTATTTATTGGATGGAGGAATATGGCTCATTTGGATGTAGTTTTTGCCTGACTTCACTGATATGAGTATTGTATTTTTTACCTTCTTGTGAGTTAGAGAGAAAATTCCTTCTATGACATAAATATGGTTTTGATATCTTAATCAGGGAAAGCAAAAACAGAAAGCTATGGGCCAATTTTCTTAATGAATATTAAAGCAAAAATTTTAAATAAGATATTAGCAATGACATTACAACAATATATCAAAAAGGTCATACACTATAACCAAATAGAATTTATGTCAGGAATGGAGGGTTGGTTCAATATTAGGAAAATTATCAGCACAATTGACATATAAATAATAGAAACATGAAAAAATAATTATATCAATAAAGAAAAGGATATTGACACATTCCTATTAAAACACTAGAAATAATATAAATAAATGAAACTTTTCTTAAAATAAGTAGTATTTCTCTAAAAATGAAAGTAAATATTATACATAAGGGAATAAAATAGAAGCCTTTCCAATAAGATGAGGAGTAAAGCAAGGATATCCATTACCATTATGAGTATTCAATATTCTACCAGAAATGTCAGTTATAGCAGTAAGACAAGAATGAGAGAGGACCTAAAGGAAAAAAGGAAGAGAATTTGGAGCTGAAAATAAAAATAAAAAAGAAGATATTTAAAAGAAAATCAATGGGTTAGGAGAAAAGATGAAATTTTCCTATCTAAGTGTTAAGTACTCTAAGAAACAGAATGACAGAGAATTGGACTTGAAATGGATGCAAATTAATTGATCATTGCTTGAACAAATTGTAGTTTATGAAAATAATGGAATGTTATTGTTCTGAAAAGAATGACAAAGTTGAGAAATTCAGGGGAAAATTGCAAAAACTTGTATGACAAAAGTAAAACGTAGAAATCATAGAGCAGTATGACAAGTGGCTAAATTACTTAAAAGAAAACAAAGCAAAAGGTAATTAAACTAAGATCAAGGTTAATATTGGTTCTAGAAAATAGATGATAGTTCTCCCTCTTGTTGGGAAGTTGGAACTACTTATGACAAGTAATATGTATTCTAAACAGAATTGGTCACTGTCATGGTAGATGGCTAAGAGGAGTAAAAGCAAGAACAATGTCAGTACACTCAGGACTTTGGACATGTTGTGATACAAGTACATTTCCCTTTCAGCTACAGTGGTATAGTTATCACTTTTCTTAATAGCACCTTCATGATTAGTCCTTCAGGTCACAGCCAGCCAGATCCAGATGGAGGATGCATGGAGAAAACTATCTTCATAGATACTACATTGTACCACCACTAGTGGTACATCAGAGGCACAGAGATGTTGAAAGCCTTAAACATAAAGTGTAACATGGGGATGGGGTGAAGTAAGGGGATGGGGGCACATATTGCTCCTAGTAGAAACTATGGTGACAGTTCTTCTCTATGTTGTCTGAATAGGTGACAATACCATATTTAGGGGATATTTCAGGGTTAGAATCTCTCTCTTGCTCTGTTTATTCAAAGTGTTTTTCCAGTTTACACCCAGAGTACTTAAAATGATGTCTCTAGTATGCAACAGTGGTGGGGAATACAGCATCATCTCCTGCAAAGACAGCTTTGCACATTCCAGAATCATTACAACAATGAAGGCAGCAGTATCATCATACTTGGAAATCACTGAAATAGCAATGGTATAAACACTTCAGAGAGAGAAGGTACCACAGCTTGAAGCAGAAGAGGAGAAAGATGCAGGTGGAAGAACTCATAGATACTATATTATACTTGCAGTAGTTGAAAACTCTTCCAGTTGAATTCTATATTCTAGCTCCTTTGTTCTCTGACCCCATGATCCTTGTTTTTTCCAGGAGGGGTGATAATGGTCAAAATTGCACTTATTTCAGCAGATTTCTGTTGAGCATCATAGGCTTTGATATGGCAAGGTACCTTGGAAAACTTTGTTGTAGATATACACATTTTGATAGCCCTTTGGGCAAAATTCCAAATTGCTCCCCAGAATGGTTGGATTACTGCACAACTCTACCAACAATCTACCAGTGTCTGAGTTTTCACACACCCCTCTAACATTTATTATTATCTTTTCCTATCATCTTAGTCAATCTGCTTCTCTGTTTTTTCAGTACCCATCTTTGAAGCAGTCTTTTGACAATACTACCAAACTTTGAAGAATTTCTCCCATCTTGCTAATTTGTGGTATGAAGAAATTGCCCCTAAGTTGCTTTTGTGTTTTCAGAATAACTAAAATTCCTTTGCAAGAATTTCACACCAGAGGATTGTGTGATTTCAGGGGTGCCTTGAGGTTTTTCATTAGCTTCTTCCACCTTTCAAGGTCACACACCTATCATTGATGTACTGTGTAAAGATATCCCATACAAAACTTGAATAATATGTTTAAAAAGAAATTCATGTCTTTCTTTGAGAAGTTCCTTCACTGAGTCAATCAATATATGTACCTGCCTTGAGGTAAAAGAAGTTCATGTGCTGGTTAGTAGTGATAATTCTCAGCATCTTTAGCTGTTCCTGTTTCCAAGGAGTCTACCTGGCAATCTGTCCCCAAATATTCATCCTCTGACTTCTGAGTTGATTCTACCCAGGACTGATCCTCATCAAAAGGCTGCCCACTAATCCATTTTCAAGTACACTCCAAAATTTTCTTTCACTAGGAGTTTTTGAAGAGCCTACTCTTCTCTTAAAGATAACTTACAGAACAGATACCAGGTTTGAACAACTTCTTCCTCTTAGTTAGTATTTCACATTTCCCCAGGATTATCAATGACATCTTGTAGAACACGCTCAATATTGGCTTCACCTTTTAAGTCAGAAAGCATTTCTTGAATCAGCTATCTACTTTGCTCTGGATATATTGCTGTACACAAGAATCCTAAAGATTCATCTATGATACTGCCCACTTTTTGCTTTTATATACACAATCATATATACAGCATTGCAGATGTCATCAGTATTTCACCTCAGTTTATGCATACTTGTGCAAAAATTATCTTTAACTGCTCCAACCTGTAAATAAAACAAATCAGAATGTGCAAATAAACAGCTGTATCACATGAAAAAAAAAGTCCATATAGTTTGAAAGCATCCAGAAGTTCTAAACTAATCAGTGTAATATCAGTAGTGCCGAAAATTTCTTCATTGTTTCTATCCCAGCTTCATAGCATAAATGATGACATCTGTTTAGTCCTTCTTGACCAAAATTTTCTCCCTCCTTTCCCCTCACTGGTTGGGAAGATTTTTTCAGTTTCCTCAATTATGATTGAGGAATTGTAGATTTTTCTGATGGAAAATCTTCCTAATCAGAGCAATTGGGGATGGCCCTGAGGGAACACCTCAACTGAAGACTGCAGCTAAAGAATAGGAGGAGTCTGAATGAGCACACACATGCTCCCAAAGCAGACTGAGAGCTTCTAATCTTCATGGAAGAGTATTTTTAATCACAGCATTCCCAATGGATAACTGTCATTAGCTCAGAGAGCTAATGAATAAGCTGAAATCATAGAATTCCCTAGAAGATGGAATACAGGAAATCAGATGATTCTTAAAATAGCCAGAGTGGAGGATCAGCTGGAGTGGAGAAAAACACCTGGCAGGCATTTCTAGTCATATGAAAAAATGCTCTAAACCATTATTGATGAGAGAAATTCAAATTAAGACAACTCTGGGGAACTTTCAGCTTGGCTAAGATGACAGGAAAAGACAATTATAAATGCTGGAAGGGATGTTGGAAAATTGGAACTACTAGATGAACTTTTTTCAATCACTTGGATGACATTTTCCTTTCTGCACCTGCCAGATTCTCTCTTGGAATTTCAGGAGTCTGTACTATACCCAAAAGACACCTTTCTTGTGATAGGGTTCGCCCACAGCATTGCTCTGCAGCCTCATTATCTCTATGCTCCCCTTTGCACTGCTCTTACTTCCCACCTCCAAGAGAACAACTATAAGCCAAGCTTCTGACAGCCAGCCAGAAATAGGCAAGTCCCACCATCTCCTCTTTCTGCTGATATTTGCCTCTTCAGACTTGGCACATTGTTTCCTAGATTCTATCTTGTGAGTACTAGACCCAGCCATCTCCATTTCAAGCAGAAAGGCTCAAAGACTCTAGGACCAGAATAAAATACAAACCTCATTCATCTACTAGAATGGCTTCTCTACTCAGTGTATTAAGCAATCCATTCTTGCTTCTAGAGAATCACTCAGGTGATGAATCTTTCCCTTTCTCCTGAGTGACCTAAAAGGAATTTTTGTTCCTTTTCCATTCCATTCCTAGAAGTCCCAAACTCCAGAGAAAAGTTCTGCAAAAACCAGTCAGTCACTGGCTTGCTGATAACATCAAAGTCCTTGAGTTGGCCTCAGGGACTGCTTCTGTGTCCTTCAGCACTACTCCATCACTTCTATTAAGAGTTCCAGTGGAGACTGACTGTTAATAGGGGTTCACTGACATGCTGCAGGTTCTCTGGCTTGGCTACTGCTCCCAATCTGCCTCAGCCTGGCACAAAATAGATTGACTGGTTCTGTTGTCTGTGAATCTGGCACAGAGCCATTGCATGCCTGAAAAGATGTTCAGCAAAATCTCTTCAACTCTTGGGATTGGAACTTGGCAGGTCTAGCAGTTGTCCCTTCTGTGGAACAACAAGCAAAAGTACATATATCTAGGACCTTGAATGTGATGAAGATCCAACTGGGCAACCTTCTAGTTAGTGGACTTCAGTGGACCTAGTCTGTATGAGGCAGCTTCTGCCGATGCACTCTCCAAAATCAAAACACAAAGCAATCATGGAATTTGCTAAGCAAGAAGCTGATAGAAATCCTTTCTTCAACTGGAATCCTGATAGACCACCCCTTTTCACATGCAAAGAAATGGATTCTATTGGTTCTTCAGAAAGAATGGCCAATCAGTTGCTCAAAACCAGCACAATTTGGAAGAAAGGTTCTAAGAACTCTTCAATGAGAGGATCTTAGAGAAACCTGGTCTGTCTGAGGATGCCTGTGCCATATTATCTTTCTCTCTTGAAGAATTTGGCTTGTCTGGGGAATGAAAAAACAGCTAATCTGAGGTTTCCTTTTGACACTTGCAAGATATGTATTTTCCACTTTGGATTTATCAACCATGGAATACATCTGGAGGACAGTGCTGTCAGTGGATACAAGGTGTTGAGAAATGTGTTCCTTCTGATGGAAGTGCCTGATGAACTTTGAAAAATCCAAATTAATTCTCTAGTCTTTCTCAAGTAGCAGTTGGAAAGAAACTCCTAAGAATTCCATAGTCAATCCGATTATTCTTTCATGTGTTCATCCTCAACATGGTCTACCTCTGTATGCCTCTTAATAGGATTCCAAACAATAGGTTTGGATGGGCAAGGAGAACACGATTTTGAAACAGGGGAGGCAGCATTTGTGGATATCAATAATTTTAAATGTCAGGGATGGCTTGCCCTAATTGGGACCAATGCTCTTCCTCCTCTTCTTCCTCCTCCTGTCAACTTCATCACAATTCCACTCTCCTAAACAGTTAACTACATTACTGTGCCCTCATCTTAAGGAAAGATAAGTCTTTTTCACTTGTCCCCTTCATGTTTTGGTCAAAGAAGAAAGGGCTTGTCTGAAGGGCTTGGTGCTTGTAGTTCTAAGTATTTTATGCCTGGGAATCTTCCTGATTGTCATATTTCTATATATTTACATATAATTTCCTTTAAATATATATGTGTATATGCATATATGTATATGTACATATATATACACATTAATATGTATTATACAATAAATATGCAATATGTATATGTATGGCACAATTAATTCAGAGTGAGATTACAAAACTAATGCCTAGAAATACTTGTCTATCAACTTCTCAAGTTGATTTCTTGATGAGAAAATTTCCTTTCATATTACTATACACAATTGTGATTATTGAGTATCTGTTACTCTGGAGGAATTCTTGTTTTTTTGGAATATAAGTGAATGAGAAAGAAAAAGGATCATTCAGTCACTATGAGAGAAATAGGGATTTTCCATATATGCTAATTCTGCCCATGCCACTAAATAGAAAGTAAAGAGTTTGATCCAGAGAAAAGGATTCACATCTTACATCACATTTCCATTCCATTTTAATATTCAGCCAGCAGAATGGCAATGGAACTGAACATCACTCTATTCCTGAACTCTTGTGAGAATCATTGGGTCTTGGAGATCTCTTGTTTAGAGGAGACCTCTACTTTGGGTTTGCTCCTCAAAGCATGTCACTCATTATCTGGGCAAGATCCAGGACCCTCTCTCAGCATCAATGGCCTGATTGTTTAACCAAGAATGAAGGGTGTGGGTATGAGAACACTTCTCAAAGATTCCCTTTTTTCTCTTTATTCCCCACGCTTTGCAAGCCCTAAGTTCTTGAGGGGACCAGTGAGCCTACAGCCTAGAGAAATGGAACCACACAGCCCTTAGCTTGTCTCAAGAACAACATGAAAAATGTCCCAGGAAGAAAGCAGCACATACCTACTTGGCCACAAATGGTTGTGAGGAGTACAGATGATGAAGAAGAACGAGACACCTAAACAATCTCCCTCCAAATACGACTATACAAAACAGCCTTACTGGCCCATCTACTTGCTAACAATCCAGAAGGCAAATGTTCTGTTAAGTCTCAGCTTCTTACCTCTTAGTAACCCTTCAATCTGTTACCATGGAGAATGGAAACATCCCCACAATACCTGATGATGTCATAAAACAGACCCCCACCTTTACAGCAGCCAGGGCAAAGATTCCTATTGAATGTGGACTCTGGGGCTCAAGGAGGCCAGACCTAGATACCCTGGGCCCATGTGACTTTTATCTCCTGATCCTCTCAAGGGTGTTGGGCTCCATCCTTCATCACTCACACACATGGGCAATGCCCCCTAAGGGAGACTTTGCTCTTCCAGCCTTGAATGTGCTTCATTCACTTGGGTGACATTTTCCTTGCTGTCCCTGCCAAGTTCTCCACTGGGATCCCAGGAGTCTGCACTTCCCCCAAATGACAGCACTCTCCAGTGGGGGTTTGCCTAGAGGTTTGCTTCCCTAGCCTTAGTCATCTCTCTGCTCCCTTTCATCTCCTTTTGTATTGCTTTGACTTCTCAGCCTCTAGGGAAGAATTCCAGGCCAAGCTTCTCCCAGCCAGACAGAACCTGGCAAGCCCACCACCTTCTCTTTCTGCTAACCTTTGCTTCTGCTGGCTTGGCACATTGTTTCCTAGATCCCATCTCCATTTCAAGCAGAAAGCCTTGCTGACTTTATTCACAAACACCATTCTCTTCACATTCTAAACTATCTTTCTCCTTTTTTTTTGTAGCTCAGCTTCTGCATTTGTTCTCTTTTTTAGACTATCCTGTTTGGAGCTGCTTTCTCTGAGTCAGTGATCAATTCCCATGGCCAATTACTCTCAAAACCCATCCTGGTCCTCTCCTTGGCTTATATACTGCACTTCTTCCTCCAGGCCTTTTGGATGAGTCCTGCACACCCATTTCCCCTGGTTCTTCTGAGTGACCTAAAGGAGTTTTTTGTTCCTTTGCCTTTGCTTTTCCATCGACTTTCTCTTCTACCTACAAGCTCCAAACTCCAGAGAAATATCCTGCCCAAACTATTACTCATTGCTGATAACACCAATGTCCTCGAGTTAGCTTCAGGAACTACTTATGTCTACTTCAGCACTACTCCATCAATCCTCCTCCTAAGAGTTGCCATGGAGGCTGCTTGTCAATGGGGCCCTCTGACATGCTGCAGGTTCTCTCTGGCTCTGTCACTGCTCCCAATCTGCCTCAGCATGAGAGAAAATGGATTAAGCCTTCTCTGGATTTGGTACAAAGGTCATTGCATTATTAAAATATTACTGTCTAGTGGAAGGACAGAATTGACTATTGCTGATGACTCAAAATAAAGTGGATGATCTTGTCTTTGATTTCTAATCAAAGCTTAACTTCTCTAAAGCACTTGCTTCATCTGCATTTATGGGCATTGGAACAAACTGTAATTACTTACCTATTCTGCCAACGGTAGTCTTCAAATGCTTGGGTTAAACACCCCATCCCCAATTGTAGGGTTTGAGACACCTTGGTTACCCTCAAGTTTGTTTAGCTCCCTGTTACCCCAATTAAATACTAAATTTTTTTTTTTACTAAGCTAAAAAAAATTCATTTGGAAGAACACTGAAGAATAGCAAAGGAAATAATGGAAAAAAATGTAAAAGAAGGCAATTTAGCAGGAACAGATCTTAAACTATACTAATATATGGCAAAAATTATCAAAACTCTCTGATACTGGCCAAGAAATAGAAAAAATAGATCAATGGAACAGAATAGATATACAACACAGAGAAACAAATGATTATTGTAACCCTGTGTTTGATAATTGTAAAGATCTAACTTTTGGTATTAGAATTCATTTTTTGGTAAAAATTGTTGAGAAAGCTGGAAAGCAGTCTGGCAGAAATTGGGCATAGACTATTTTATACTGTTTACCAAAATAAGGCAAAAATGGATGCCTAATGGTAAATAGGAGGCAAGATATCATATTGGGAGTTGTAAAATGGATAATTTTGATTACATTAAATTGAAGTTTGTGTACAAATAAAATAAATGGGATCAAGGTCAGAAGGCAAGCAAAAAATTGGGGAGGGAACTTTTATAAACAGTTCCTCAGATAAAGGTTTTGTATTTAGGAGGAAGATTCTGGGAAGATGGCGGAGTAGATTGGTATATTTCAAGCTCTCCCAATTTCCCCTACAAATAGTACACATTTGCATCTCAGGGTGAACATGGACTTGTGAAATATCAAGAAGACTTGGGGTAGAACTGAGGTCCTCCTGATACAACCTGATAAGATCTCAATAAAGACCTGAGAAAAATCAGAAGAAAGACCCAGGATTGGATTAATTTGTGTGAAATGCACACACCTCTGGGCTAGGTCCACAAAAACACCAACTGGGAAGCCCTGGGGCTAGTTAGGTGTGGCTGGAGACTCACTAGGAACCACAAAAACTTTCACCTTCTGGACTGTTAGTTGAATCAGGGTCTAAGTCTGGAAGCCTGAGGAAACCTCTGCTGATTAAGAATGCCAGGCCCAGCTGTGCTGCACACATGTGGCTCTGGTTGAGAAGGAGCCAGCACTTGGTGAGTGCAGAGGCAGTGGAACAGGGATGCAGTTGGCTGCAAGCACTTGTAGGAGGAAAGAACATTTAGTTTGGGGTTTCTGGTCAGAGGAGAGAACTGTGAGAAGCTCTGAGAAATCAGAGATTCCATCTACCACACCCCAGGATTAGAGGTGCTTACACTAATACATTACTCTTATTTAAAAAACAAAACAAAACAAAACAAAAAAAAAACTTTAACCATCAAAGAAGTAAGAATCCCATCATAGAAAAATACTATGGGAATAGGGAAGACAGGGGGAAGGGGGAGTGGGGGGGGTGGGGGGGGAAAATATCACCCAAGTGAGTGAATCACATTCAAGTCTGGAAGAGCAAAGATTCCATTAAGAGGCATTACTCACATGTGTGAATGATGAAGGATGGAGCTCAAGGCTCCTGAGAGGATCAGGAGATGAAAGTCACATGGGCCCAGGATATGTAGACCTGGCCTCCTTGAGCTTTAGAGTCCATATCCAATAGGAGTCTTTGCCCTGACTAATATCAGGGAGATGTCTATTCTGTTGATATCATAAGGTATTATGAGAGTGGTTTCTTGTCCCCATGGTAACAGAATAAAGAGTGCTAAGAGATAAGCTGAGACACATAATAGGACATTTGCCTTCTGGACTGTTAAAGAGTGGATGGGCCAGTAGGGCTGTTTTGGATTGTTATGTTTAGGGGAGATTGTTTTGGTGTCTCATTACTCTTCATCTGTGATTGTCACAGCCATTTGTGCCCAAGTAGGTATGTGCTGCTTTCTTTTCATGCTGTTCTTGAGACAAGCTAAGAGTATTGTGGCTCCATTTCTTTGGGCTGTAGGCTCACTGGTACCTTCAAGAATTTAGGGCTTGTAAAGCATAGGGGACAAGGAGAAAAATGGGAGTCTTTGAGAGGTTGTCTCATGCCCACATCCTGCATTCCTGGTCAAGTAATCAAGCCATTGATGCTGAAAGAATTTCTTTGATCTTGTCCAGATGATGAATGACAATCAAAAGTAGAGATATACTTAAAAAAAATCTCCAAGACCCAATGATTCTCACAAAAGAGAGCTTAGGAATAGAGTGAAGTTCACTTCCATTGCCATTCTGCTGGTTGAGTATGAAACTAAGATGAACATGTTGTTGTGTCTTCTCTGGATCACCTCTTTGCTCTCCTGTCAATTTGGGGACTGGACTGGGTTAGCCTATAAGAAAAATCCCTATTCTTGACCAAATTGACATTGAACGAATGATCTTTTTCCTATTTCATATACTTATACTCCAAAAGAACAAGAATTCCTCCAGAAGAATACAGATACTTGGAATTGTGTATATTAATTTGAAACAAAAATAATCACGTCAAGGAATCAACTTGATTAAGTTGATAGACATATATTTTTAGACATTACTTTTGTAATTTCACTGTGAATTAGTGGTAACATTGTCAATAGCTAATATCAATTATCCATCAGTACTTAAATACACATGTGTTTGCATTTGTATGCGTGTAAATATGTATATGTATCAGTATGTATAAATTTATATCTATATATGTACATATATGTTTATGTATATTGTTAAAGGAAATGCATGTGTAAATATATGTAAATATGACAAACAATTGCAGGGAGTAAAGAACTGGGACTAGAAACAGGGAACTCTTCAGACTGGCTACTTTTTTTTTTCCTTCTTTGGCAACTATATGCATGGGACAGGGCAAAGAAATGTAGTGGTTAGGAGAGTGCAATTGTGATGAAGTGGAGAAAAGGCAGAAAGAGGAAAAAAAGGAAAAGGACAAGCAACATTTGGCCCCAAATAGGTCAAGTCATGTCTGATATATATTTTTTTCTTTTGTAATAGCTTTTTATTTTTCCAAATAATTGCAGAGATAGTTTTCATCACTCAGCTTAGCAAAATCTTGTGTTTCATATTTTTCTCCTCCTTTCCCTCCCTCCCCCTATCCTGTGCAGCAAGCAATCTAGGTTAAACATATGTAATTCTTTTAAATGTATTTTTATATTTGTCATGCTGCACAAGAAACATCAGATCAAAAGAGAAAGAAAAAAAAACATGAGAAAGAAAAACAGCAAATAACACCAAAAAAAAAAAAAAGAAAATACTATACTTTGATCCACATTCAATCTTCAGTTCTCTGGATGCAGATGGCTCTTCCCATCACAAATCTCTTTGAATTCACTTGAATCACATCATTGTTGAAAAGACCCAAGCCCATCATAGTTGATGATTACATATTCATCTTGTTACTGTGTACAATGTTCTCTTGTTTCTGATCACTTCATTTAGCATCACTTTTGTGTTTTTCCAGATTTTTCTGAAATTAGACTGCTCATCATTTCTGATAGAACAATATTTCATTATATTCATATAATTTATTCATCTGTTCCCTAATTGGTGGGCATTCACTCTTTTTTAAAGATCTTTTTGGGATACAGGCCCAGTAGAAACAGTGCTGGCTTTGAGCATAGTTCCAAATTGCTCTCAAGAAAGGTTGGATCAATTCACAACTCCACCAACAATGTATTAGTGTCTGTTTTCCTAAATCCTCTCCAAAATTTATCATCCTTTTTCTGTCATCTTAGCCAATCTGAGAGGTATAAAGTGGTACCTCAAAATTGTCTCAATTTGCATTTCTTTAATAGTTACTTAGAATATATTTTTTCATATGGCTAGAAATGGGTTTAATTTCTTCATCTGAAAATTGTTCAAATCCTTTAACCATTTATCAATTGGAGAATGTCTTGTATTCTTATAAATTTGAATTAATTCTCTATACATTTTAGAAATGAGGCCTTTTTTACAAACACTGGTTGTAAAATTTTTACCCAACTTTCTGCTTCCCTTCTAATCTTGGCCACATTGGTTTTGTTTGTAGAAATCCATTTTAATATAAATCAAAATTATCCATTTTCACTTCATAATGTTCTCTAGTTCTTATTTGGCCATAAATTCCTCTTTTTCTACAGATCTGAGAGGCAGATTCTCCTTTGTTCTCCTGAATTCCTTATATCATCTTTATGTCTAAATCATGAATCCATTTCAACCTTATTTTAATATAGGATAATAGGTATTGGTCAATGGCCAGTTTCTTCCATATTATTTTCCAGTTTTTATAAAATTTTTGTCAAATAGTGAGTTTTTATTCCAGAAGCTGGAGTCTTTTGATTTCTCAAACACTAAATTGCTAAAGTTATTGCTTATTTATTATGTCTTGTGAACCTAACATGTTCCATTATCTTCTATTCTATTTCTTAGCCAGTACTAAATGGTTTTGATGATTGCTGCTTTATAATATAGTTTTAGGTCTGATACAGCTAGGTCACTTTTGATTGCATTTTTAAAAGCAATTTCCTTGAAATTCTTGACCTTTTGTTCTTCCAGATCAATTTTGTTATATTTCTCTAACTATAAATTAATTTATTGATAGTTTGATTGGTATTGCACTAAATAAGTAGATTAATTTAGATAGTATGGTCATTTTTATTATATTAGCTCGGTCTGCATATGAGCATTTGATATTCTTCCAATTGATTAGATATAACTTTGTGTGGAAAGTGTTTTGTAATTGTGTTCTTATAATTCTTGGCTTTGTCTTGGCAGGTAGACTTTTAAATATTTTATATTATTTACAGTTATTTTATTTACATTTTTATTTTTAAGAGCTTTTTATTTTTAAAACATATGCACGGATAATTTTCAACACTGACCCTTGCATAGCCTTGTGTTTCAGACTTCCCTAGATGGCAAGCAATCTAATCTATGTTATACATGCTAAAATGTATGTTAAATCCAACATTTGTAAACCTATTTATACAATTCTCTTATTGCACAAGAAAAATCAGATCAAAATGGAAAGAAACTGGGTGAGAAAACAAAATGCAAGCAAACAACATCAAAAAGAGTGAGAATGTTATGTTGTGATCCACATTCAGTTCCCACAGTCCTCTCTCTAGGTGTAGATGGCTCTCTTCATCACAGGATCATTAGAACTAGCATCAATCATCTCATTGTTGGGAAGGCATATTCATCAGAATTAATCATTATACAATATTGATGTTGCTGTATCTACAGTTATTTTAAATGGGATTCTCTTTCTATCTCTCACTGCTGGGTTTTGTTGGTAACATATAGAAATGCTGATGATCTATGTGGGTTTATTTTATACCCTGCAACTTTGCTAAAGTTATTGTTTTTAGTTCTTTTTAGTTGATTCTCAATCAATCTTATCACCTGCAAAGAGTGATAATTTTGTTTTCTCATAACCTAGTTTAATTCATTCAATTTCTTTTTCTTTATTGCTAAAGCTAACATTTCTAGTACAATATTGAATAGCAGTGCTGATAATAGACAACTTTGTTTCACATCAGATCTTATTGGGAATGCTTCTAGTTTATCCCTATTTGTATAATGCTTGTTAATGGTGTTAGATAAATGCTGCTTATCATTTAAAAAAAACAATTTATTCCTATGCTCTCTAGAGTTTTTAATAAGAATTTATATTGTATTTTGTCAAATGCTTTTTCTGTGTTTTTTGAAATAATCATATGATTTCTGTTTACATGTGATTTCAGTTAGTTTGATTATTGATAGTTAATTATGGCAATAATTTTCCTGATATTGAACCAGCCTTGTGTTCCTGGTATAAATCCTACTTGTCCATAGTATATTATTCTGATGATAAGTAGTTGTCATTTATTTGCTAACATTTTAAAGAATTTTTCATCAATATTCATTAGGGAAATTGGATGATAACTTTCTTTCTCTGTTTTGGCCCTTCCTGGTTTAGGTATCATCACCATATATACATCATAAAAGAAATTTGGTGGCATTCCTTCTTCCCATTTTTAAAAATAGTTTGTATAATATTGGAATTAATTTTTCTGTAAATGTTTGGTAGAATTCATTTGTAAATCCATCTGGCCCTGGAAATTTTTCTTTTTCTTATTAAAGCTTTTTATTTGTATAACATATATATGGGTAGTTCCCCAACATTGATCTTTACAAAGCTTTCCATTACAAATTTTACCCCCAGTCCCCTCCCCTCCCCTAGATGGCAGGAAGTCCACTACATGTTAATAATGTTGAAATGCTTGAGAAGTTATGCAAGAAAAATCCTATCTACAAGAAAAAAAAAGAATCAGAGAAAGGCAACACAATGCAAGCAAATGTCAATAGAGATCATGAAAATGTTACGTTGTGGTCCATATTTCATTTCCCTCTCTCTGGGTGTATATGGTTTTCTTCAGTGAACAATTGGAACTGGTTTGAGACAATTCTTTGTTGCAGAGAGCCATGTCCATCAGAATTAATCATCATGTAATACTGTTGTTGCTGTGTATGATGATCTCCTGGTTCTGCTCGTTTCACTCAGCATCAGTTCATGCAAGTCCCTCCAGGCCTCTCTGAAATCATCCTGCTGGTCGTTTCTTACAGAGCAATAATATTCCATAACATTCATATACCATAATTTATTCAGCCACTCTCCAATTGATGGGCATCCCTTCAGTTCCTGGAAATTTTTCTTAAGAATTTCTTGTTCAATTTATTTCTCTAAAATGGGACTATTTAAGTAATTTATTTCCTCGTCTATTTATCTGGGCAATCTATATTTTTGTAAGCATTAATCCATTTCACTTAGATTATCAGATTTATTGTCCTGCAATTGGGAAAAATAATTCCTAATTATTGCTTTAATTTCCTCTTCATTGGTGGTTAAGTTCTCTCTTTTGATTTTTGATAGTGACAATTTGGTTTTTAATATCAAATTAACCAAAGGTTTATCTTTTTTTTTCATAAAACCAACTCTTAGTTTTATTAGTTCAATTATTTTATTACTTTCAATTTTATTGATCTCTCCTTTGATTTTCAGAATTTCTAATTTGGTATTATGGTTTTTTTATGTGTTCTTTTTTAGTTGCATGCCCAATTCATCGATCTTTTCTTTCTCTATTTTATTCATGTAAGCTTCCAGAGATATAACATGTCCTTTAAGAATTGCTTTGACTGCATCCCAAAAATTTTGGCATGCTGTCTCATTATTGTTATTTTCTTGGATAAAATTATCAATTGTTTCTATGATTTGTTGTTTCATTCTTTAGGATTAGATTATTTAATTTCCAATTGGTTTTTAGCTTATCTTTACCTGGCCCTTTATTGAATGTAATTTTTATTGTATCATGATCTGAAAAAATGTATTTCCTATTTTTGCTTTTCTGCATGTGATCATAAAATTTTGTTATAATACATGGTCAATTTTTGTGTAGGTAGGTGTCATTACCATTGAGAAAAAGATGTATTCCTTTCTATCCCCATTCAATTTTCTCCAAAGGTCTATCATACCTAATCTTTCTAATATTCTAATCATCTCCTTAACTTCTTTTTTTGTAAATGGTGTAAATGAAAAACTGAGGACCAGGCAGAAGATATGCTGTGCAATCTTCAAATGTATTACTTTTGAGTGTCAGTGTTATATACCTTCCAATCTATTGTCACAGCATCCTTTGCTTTTCAGAGTCAATACATAATCCACACTTTAATATTCCTGTATCCGCTTTAATGATCAAAGCCTATCCACAGAATTGTAAATAGCTAGTCCAGGTTTCGGCAACTTCGACAGAATTGTAAACAGTTGTGATATTTATCACTACAGAGCAGACATTATCATACCAATGTATTTACCTCAAGTATGTCTTTGATTCATTCCTATCCTAAATTTACCAAAAATGTCTTTGATCTATTGTATGGTGGAATGCCTTTTCCTGTCCTAAGTTCACCAGGTATGTCTTTGATCTATTGTATGTCAGAGAGTGCTTTTGTTCCAGTCACAGGTATTCTCTATCAAGCTTTGAACAGGTCTGTCTCTACAATTGTTTACTGGAAATGGTGAGCCACGAGTCTGAAATGTCCTAACAAGGAGTTGGTCTCAAGTAAAAACCTGAAAGGGATTCTCACTGTTTTTTTGGACTTACTTCCAGAAATGTGACAATCAAAAAGAATACCAGAGATCAAAAAATTGAGACTGCAAACACAGAGCCCTTTAGACTGTGTGTGTGTGTGTGTGTGTG
Source organism: Myrmecobius fasciatus (assembly GCA_023553655.1). NCBI lineage: Eukaryota > Metazoa > Chordata > Mammalia > Dasyuromorphia > Myrmecobiidae > Myrmecobius > Myrmecobius fasciatus. Next base: position 415,796 of record JAJPUD010000482.1, read on the forward strand.
TGTGTGTGTGTGTGTGTGTCTTTCCCATGGTGGGATCCCTGAATGATCAGCAGGATTACCCTGCCATGGTAAGCAGTCAAGGGTTGGGTGAAGCAGACAAATTTAGACATCTTTTCTAGTCCCTTCTTCACACCAGGAGGTGAGCAGTGCAATCCTTAAAGGGTTGTGCAGACACTTAGTGGACTGCCAAATCCCAGTGCTGCTTCAGTCTAGTCAGAAGATGTCCCTGTGACTTGTGCTGCCAGTGTGCAGAATTTTGACTTGAGGTACTGCTTCACACTCTCGAATTGTCTAAGATGACAGGAAAAGATAATGATAAATGTTGGAGAGGATGTGGGAAAACTGGGACCCTAATGCATTGTCAGTAGAGTTGTAAATGATTCAGGCATTCAGGAGAGCAAATTGGAATTATGCCAAAAGGGCTATAAACTCTGCATACCCTTTGATCCAGCAGTGTCTCTACTAGGTCTGTATCCCAAAGAGATCATGAAAAAAGGGGAAAGGACCCAAATATGCACAAATGTTTGTGGCAGCCCTTTTTGTAGCAGCAAGGAACTGGAAACTGAGTGAATGCTTCCAGTTGGGGAATGGCTAAATAAGTTATGGTATATGAATGTTATGGAATATTATCGTCCTAGAAGAAATGAGCAGGCTCATGGGTAGGCCGAGTGAATATAATAAAAATGACAGTACTACCCAAATTAATTTACTTATTTAGTGCCATATCAATCAAACTCCCAAGAAAGTATTTTACAAATCTAGAAAAAATAGTAGCAAAGTTCATTTGGAAGAACAAGAGGTCAAGAATCTCAAAGGAATTAATAAAAAAAAGGCTGATGAAGGTGGCCTTGCTGTGCCAGATCTAAAACTATATTATAAAGCAGCAGTCATCAAAACCATTTGGTACTGGCTAAGAAATAGAGTAGCTGATCAGTGGAATAGGATAGGAACACAGGATAAACCAGGCAATAACTATAGCCATCTAGTGTTTGGTAAACCCAAAGACCCCAGCTTTTGGGATAAGTACTCACTATTTGACAAAAACTGCTGGGGAAATTGGAAACTAATATGGAAGAAATTAGGGCTTGACCCATACCTAACACCACATGCCAAATAAGATCTAAATGGGTTCATGATTTAGATATAAAGAGTGATATTATAAGCAAATTAGAGGAACATAGGATAGTTTACCTCTCAGACCTGTGGAGAAGGAAGGAATTTGTGTCCAAAGAAGAATTGGAATTCTTAATTGAACACCAGATAGATAATTTTTTATTATATTAAGTTAAAAAGTTTTTGTACAAACAAAACTAATGCAGACAAAATTAGGAGGGAAGCAATAAATTGGGAAATCATCTTTACATTTAAGGGTTCTGATAAAGGCCTCATTTCTAAAATATATAGAGAATTGTCTCATATTTATAAGAATTCAAGCCACTCTCCAATCAATAAATGGTCAAAGGATATGAACAGACAATTTTCAGATGATGAAATTAAAACTATTTGTAGTCATATGAAAAGGTGCTCCAAATCACTATTGATCAGAGAAATGCAAATTAAGACAACTCTGAAATACCACTACATACCTGTCAGATTGACTAAGATGACAGGAAAAGATAATGACGAATGTTGGAGGGGATGTGGGAAAACTGGGACACTGATACATTGTTGGTGGAACTGTGAATGGATGCAACCATTCTGGAGAGCAATTTGGAACTATGCTCAAAAAGTTATCAAACTGTGCATACCCTTTGACCAAGCAGTGTTTTTACTGGGTTTATATCCCAAAGAGATCTTAAAAGAAGGAAAGGGACCCATATATGGAAAAATGTATGTGGCTAGAAACTGGAACCTGAATGGATACCCATCATTTGGAGAATGGCTGAATAAATTATGGTATAGGAATGTCATGGAATATTATTTTTCTGTAAGAAACGACCAGCAGGATGATTTGGAGAGTCCTGGGGAGAGACTTGCATGAACTGATGCTGAGTGAAATCAGCAGAACCAGGAGATCATTGTACATGGCAACAATAAGACTATATGATGATCACTTAAAATTCTGAAGGACAGGGTTCTCTTCAACAATGAGATGTTTCAAACCAGTTCCAGTTGTTCAGTGATGAAGAAAGCCATATACACCCAGGAAGAGGCCTGTGGGATCTGAGTCTGGACCACAACATAGCATTTTCATACTCTCTATTGATTTTTGCTTATGTTTTCCTTCTCAGTTTTTTTCCTGTACAGCAAGATTTTAACATAATTAACATATATTAGATTTCCAGCCATCTAGGGGAGGGGAGGGGATGGGGGATAGGAGAGAAAAATTTGTAACAGAAAGCTTTGCAAGGGTCGATGCTGAAAAATTACCTATGCATATGTTTTGCAAATAAAAAGCTTAAATTAAAAAAAAATGAGCAGGCTAACTTCAGAAAAGCCTGGAATCTTATATGAACTGAAAGTAAGTAAAGTGAGCAGAGCCAAGAGAACATTGCACACAGCAATAACCCAATTATGTAATGATCGATTGTGATGGATTTGGCTATTTTCAACAGAGGTGATTCAGGAAGATTGTGGGAAGATGACTGAGTAGGTGGGCAAATTTCAAACTCTCCAGATTTCCCCCACAAATAGAACAAATTTGTGCCTCGGGGTGAACACAGACTGGTGAAAAATCAAGAAGACTTGGGTCAGATTAGGTGTCCTTCTAGGGCAATCCAAGAAGAATTGAAGAAAGACCCCTAGCTGGGGATTAATCAAGGTAAAGTGCAAACACCTTGGGTTTAGCTCCACAGAAACATTAAGTGCATATCCCTGATGCTAGCTGGGTTTGGCTGGAGACTCAATAGGAACCCCAGAAACTTTAATTTCTCAGACAGTATGAAGAGTTGGGGATCTGAGTCTGGGAAAATTGAGTGGACCTCAGCTCATTAGTAACATCAGGTTTAACTGTGCTGCTGAGACTTGGCCCTGGGCCAGAAGGAACTCACACACCTGTGAGTGCAGAAACAGTGGGGCAGGGATGCTGCTGACTGACTGGGCTTGCAGGAGCAGGGAGCTTTTGGTTTGGGACTCCAGCTCAGAGAGAAGAGCTGAAGTGAAGCTAGAGGTACCATCTCCCCATTCCGGGTTTAGAGGTGCTTACCCTAACACTTCTTACTTTAAAAAAAATGGAAAAAGAAGAAAGAACCTATGAGAATAGAGAAGATTGGAGTTTATACTTCAGAGGGATACTTCTCACTTTAAAAAAAATGGACGAAGAAAAAAGAACCTAACCATAAAAATTTACTATGAGAATAGGGAAAACTGGAGTTCATCTTCAGAGAAGGACACTGAAGTAAAAAAAAAAAAGATTCTACCCCAAAGAGTAATGTTAAGTGGCTCCCTGCCAAGAATTTGTAGAACTCAAAAAAAAATTAAAAATCAAATGAGAGACACTGGGGAAAAAAGTAAAAAAAAATCCAAGAAAAACGAGATTATGAAAAAAAGTTAACCAATTAGAAAAGGACATTCAGAGTCTTTTTTTTTCTGAGGCCATGGAGGTTAGAAATTGTTCAGGTTCACACAGGTAGGGAATGTTAAGTATCTGAGGCCAGATTTGAACTCAGGTCCTTTTGACTTCAGGGCTGGTGCTCTATCCACTATGCCACCTAGCTACCCCAATAGTCAGAGTCTTAAAGATGAAAATTCTTTGAAAATTAGAATTGGGTAAGGGGGAGCCAGTGAAACTATGGAAGATCAAGAAATAACAAAATGAAATATGAAGAACGAAAAAAATAGAACAATGTGAAACATAAGAAAAACAACAGATCTGGAAAAAAGATAAAGAGGAAATATAAGGATAACTGGACTACCGGAATACTGTGGCCAAAAAAAGAACTGTGATACAATAATGCAGGAAATAATCCAGGAAAACTGTCTTGGGCTGATAGAACATGGGGGGAAAGTAGAAATAGGAAAAATGCACTGATTACTATCTCAAAAAGATTCTTTGTGGAAAAAACATAGAAATATTATTGCCAAATTTCAAAATTTCTATGTCAAAGAGAAAGTTCTGCAACAGAAAGAAAAAAAAAGCTACAATTAAAATTGTACAGGATTTATCAGCTGCCACAATAAAAGACCTCAGGTCTTAGAGTCATATCTACTGGTAATCAATAGAACTCAGCATAAAGCCAAAACTATCATATCCAGGAAAAATATAATACTGAATGAAAAAAGATGGGCATCAACAAACTTGCAGATTTTTCAGGACTTTCTTTCAACTAAATTGCAACTCAATAGAAAATGTAACATATAAGAGCCAATATCAAAGCTCAATTTCAAGGAACTTAACATGGACAGATTATTTTTTTTTACATGGAAATGTATACCATATGTTTAAGATCGACATCAGCAATTGGGTAGCTCAAGAAAAAGATTGGGGCAGAGTTGAATAGATTTTATAAGAAAATCACCTAGAAAAAGGTAAAAATTAGTAATTGCTATACAAATGAGGTACAGAGGAATAATAGATATTAAAGAGTGGAGGAGCGCTCATATTTCTGAAAACCTAATCATATCAGGAATATGTTAAATAGGCAACACTACATATATACCATGAAGGATATAGCACCCTTCAAAATCTATAAAGAAATAAGGGAGGGATGGGTGAAGGGGGTTGGAAAGTGTGAGAAAAGGAGACAAGGGAGGGATCCATGGATGGGGAGAGGTTAAGTAATAGCAGGCAAGTTAAGGAGCAGATTTATAGTAGAAGAGTTAGCAGGGATAGGAAAAAAAGAGGTAAATCAAGAGAGAAATCTACATTATATGTCAGCCATATTAATATTGTTTTAGATGCAAGTTTACATATAGGTAAATGCATGAGTATATGTATATCTGAGTATATGTAGACAAGTATGCATGTTGCTCTATGTGTGTATATATACATGTATATGTGAGTGGGTCTGTAGGTGAATATAAATGTGTGTGTATATGGGAATGTGTGTATATATCTATTTATGTATATAACATATATTTGTACTTAATTGTAGCCTGCTTGGAAGAGATGGGGAGATTGAAAGAGGAAAAAAGAAATAAGGTAAAAAAAAAAGTGCACAGCAGAATACAAAAGAATAACTTACAAGGAAGCAAAGAAAGGATAGGCACTCATAAATATAATTACTACTACTATTACATATCCTTTGTTGAACTGGTAATTTATTGTTATATATTTCGAATCCTCCCTAATGTTCTGCTGAGCACTTGACAATATTCTGTTCTGTTCTGTTTTCCTGTTTTCTATTTTTTTGTAAATAAAATAAATTTTAAAAAATTAAAAAATGAGGTGATTCAAGGCAATTCTAATAGACTTGTTATGGAAAGTCATCCACATTCAGAGAGAGAACTATAGGGGATGAATGTGGATAAAAGCATAGTATTTTCATCTTTGTTGCTTTTATTGTTTGGTTTTTGTTTCTCATTTTGTTTCTCTTTTGATTTGATTTTTCTTGTGCAGCTTGACAAATTTGGTAATATGTTTAGAGGAATTGCACATGTTTAACCTATATTGGATTGCTTGCTATCTAGGGAAGGGGGAGGGAAGGGAGAGAGGGAGAAAAATTTGGAACATGAAGTGAATGGTAAAAACTATCTTTGGATTTATTTTTAAAAATAAGCTATTATTATTATTTAAAAAAGTAAATCTAGTGTTTTATGATAGTAATCTAGTGTTTAATAAATCCAAAGATCCAAGCTTTGGATTTAGTATTTTACAAAACCTGCTGGGAAAACTGAAAAGCAGCCTTGGAGAAACAGACATAGACCAATGTCTTACACTGTATACCAACAGAAAGTCAAAATGGGTAGATGATTTAAACTTTAGGGTGATATAGTAAGAAAATTAGGAGAGCATGGAAAAAATGATTTATCAAATCCCTGGAAAAAATGATTTATCAAATCCTTGGATAAGGGATTTGATAAATCATTTTTTCCATGCTTTCTTGGATTCCTCTTTCCATGCTTCCCCTGGATAAGGGAAAAATTTATAATTAAACAAGAGATAGAGATGATCATTAAAGGTAAAATGGATAATTTTGATCACATAAAATTTAAAAGTTTTTTTGCATAAATAAAACCAATGAAGCCAAAATGAGAAAGAAGAAGAAGGGGGAGGAGAAGGAGATTTTACAGAAAGTTTCCCTGAAACAGATTTAATTTCTCAAATATACAGGGATCTTAACCAAGTTTATATATGTAAAAAAAGAACATTCTCTAAAATTCCCTAAATAAAGCAGGCAGTTTTCAAAATCAGAAACCAGAGCTAACAATCATATGATTATAGCATTTAGGCAGATCTAAATTAGAGAAATGCAATAATAGAAAAATTAAAATTAAAATAACTATAAAGTACTATCTTATATCTATCAGATTGGCTGATACGACAGAAAAGGAAGTGATAAGTGTTGAATTGGATATAAAAAATTGGCACAGTAATGCACTGTGAGTAAAGTTGTGAATTTGCCCAACCATTTTGGAGAATAATTTGCCCAAAGGCCAAGAAACTCTACACACTCTTTGATTCAATAATACTACTACTAGGCCTGGATCCAAAGAAATCAAAGGAAAAAGAGAAAGGAATATAAGTACACAGATATTTATAGCAGTTTTGGGGGGGGATGGTGGTAAAAAAATTAGAAACTGAGAATATGGCCTTTAATTTGGCAATGGCTAAGCAGGTTGGAGAATATGATTGTGATGTAATACTATTATGCTATGATAGTAAAATATATATATAAAAAATCTTGGGAAAACTTATATGAACTGACACAATGTGAAGTGAGCAGAACTGGGAGAACCTTTTACGTAGTAAAAGTTTTATTATAAAGATAATCAAGTGGGAAAGACTTAGTAATCTGATTTATACAATGATCCACCACAAGTCTAAAAAAAACTGCTGATTAAAATGCTATCCTTCTTCAGACAGAGAACTAATGGATTCAGAATGGAAAGTGAATCATTTCCTCTTTATTTTTCTTTTATTTATTTGGAGGTGAAGATATGGCTAATTTGGACACAGTTTTGCCTGACTTCATAGGTAAAATGAATATTGTATTTTTTGCCTTCTTAATGAATGAGAGAGCAAATTCCTTCTATGATATAAATATGGTTTTGATATTTAAATCAGGGAGAGCAAAACCAGAGAAAACTACACACCAATTTTCCTAATGAATATCGATGCAAAAATTTTAAATAAGATAATAGCAATGACATTGCAGCAACATATCAAAAGGGTCATAATCTATAACCAGGTGGAATTTAGACCAGAAATAGAGGGCTGGTTCAATATTTGTAAAATAATTAGCATAACTGACATATCAATAACAGAAACAAGAAAAATATGATTATATAAATAGATGCAAAAAAGGTTGTTGATGAAATACAATAGGATAGGGGCTGGAGCCAAGATGGTGGAGAGCAAACACGACTCTCTGTGACCTCCTCTGACCTTCTCTCAAACCAACAGCAGATTAAGCCTCTAAACTGGTTCTGGAGTCAAAGAATCCACTAATACTTGGAGTATAACATATTTCCAGAAGAAGATATCTTGGAAGAACTTCCGAACATGTCTGTTTCAATTGGGCAGGGGGATACTCTGCCAAGTCCAGACCATATCACAGGGAGACAAGGGCAAGGAGCTGGAGTGGGGAGTCAGAGAGTGTCAGCTTCCACACACCTGGGAATCTTCTGTGACCTTCTTAGGCTACTCTGTCCTGGTTGTAAGCATGTGATCTAGCAGATTTGCTACAAAAGGCAAATTGTAAACCACTGAGCCTGAGAAGAAGGAGGGACCTAGCCATGATTACCCAGCACTGGAAGCCAATCAGCAGAACTGCCCCAGGGCAAACTAAAGCAGCTTTTGTTCCTTTTTGTTAAGAGCAGACCTCAAGCCTTAAAAAATGAGCAAAAAGCAAAAAGAATTCTCAACATGGACAGCTTTTTTTTTTGAAGAGAATGGAACAAACCTCAAATCCTGAGGTCCCTAAAGGCAAATCAGCTCCAGGTGAAGCCCCAAAGGGAGATATGAGCTGGCCTCCATTTCACAAGGCTTTCTTGGAAAATTGTATAAAGGATCTTAAAAGAGAGAAGGAAAATGGGAAAAGGAAATGAAATCTTTGCAAGAAGGGATGGGAAAAGCATATAACTCCCTACAAAATAGATTTGGTGAAATGGAAAAAAGCCTATAATGCCTTACAAAATAGATATGAAAAAGTTACTAATTCGTTGAAAAGCAAAATTTGTGAAATGGAAAAAAATGCAATGAACAAAACAATTCAATTGGCCAAATGCAAAAGGAGATAAAAAAGGTAACTGAAGAAAATATTCTAAAAATTAGAATTGAAAAAATGGAAGTGAATGACTCAATAAGATTTCAAGAATCAGTCAAAGAAAAAAAAATGAAAAAATAGAAGAAAATATGAAATACCTCCTAGGAAGAACAATTGACCTGGCAAATAGATCTAGGAGAGACAATGTAAGGATTATTGGGCTTCTGAAAGCCATGATGAAAAGAAAAAAAAAAACAAACTAGACATTATTTTACAGGAAATCATAAAGGAAAACTACCCCGATGTCTTAGAATCAGAAGGTAAACTAGCCATTGAAAGAATTCATCAATCACCTCCTGAAAGAGACCCCAAAATTAAAACCCCAAGGAATATCATGGCTAAATTTCAGAACTATCACACCAAGAAAGAGATATTGCAAGCATCTAGAAAGAAACAATTTAAACACCAAGGAGTCACAATTAGGATTATTCAGGACCTAGCAGCTTCCACCTTAAAAGATCGAACAGCCTGGAATCTGATATTCTGGAAGGCAAAGGAAGTTGGATTATAGCTAAGAATAAGTATCCAGCTAAAATGAGTATTATCTTTCAGGGAAGAAGATGGACATTCAATGATAGGTGAATTTCACCTATTTCTAATGAAAAGACCAAAAATGAACAAAAAATTTGATGTCCAAACATAGAACTCAAGAGAAGCATAAAAAAGGTCAAAAGAAATACAATACTTATTACTATTAAGACACTAGAAAGAATATAAATAAATGAAGCTTTTCTTAAAATATTTCCCTAAAACTAAAAACAGGCTTTATCTGTAATGGGGGTAAAATAAAAGCCTTCTGAATAACATCAGGAATGAAACAAGGATATCCATTACTACCATTATTATTCAGCATTCTACTAGAAATGTCAATTATAGCAATAAGAGAAGGCCTGAAGGAAAGAAGGAAGAGAATTTGTAACTTAAAACAAAAATAAAAGATATTTAAAAGATAATCAATTATTTAAGAGAAAAGATGGAGTTTTATTATCTAAGAGCTATATGTTCTAAGAAACAGAATGATAGAGACATAATTGATTTTGAAATGAATGTCAATTAATTGATCATTGCCTGAACAAATTATTCTTTATGAATATAATAGAATATTATTATTCTGAAAAGAATTGTAAATATGAGGAATTCAGGGAAAAATATAAAGACTTACATGGCAAAAGTAGAATGTAGAAATAAGAAAGCATTGTGACAAGTGGCTACATTACTTAAAAAAAGTAAAAGGTAATTAAAATAAAATCAAAGTTAATATTGGTTCTGGAAAACAGTTAATAAAATAGATCTCCCTCTTGCTGGTAATGAGTTGGATAAAAAAAAAGTACTTATGACAAGTGATATATATTCTAAACAGAATTGGTCACCGTTGTGGTTGATTTGCATTACTATTTTTCTTTGTTCCTATCACATAAACACAAAATATGTCAGTAAAATTTTAAAAATAAATAAAATTTTGTCACTTTTCCAATATGTACTTTCAACCACAATCATCATAGAAATGTTAAGTAAAATCTTATTATACTAGATTTTAAAAAAATATAATTTTGAATCTAAATTTTTCCTTTTAAATTTATTTTCAGTCTTTAGTGAATTGCTTTGCATTTAATAATCATTACTATATATTATAAATATATATATATATATATACACACATGTATATGAATTCTTATAGCTCAATCATATGTCATACAGTTCCAGGTACTACAGACTCTAGAAGTCCTTTCTCTTTTTGGAGTATCTTCACATAGCTTCATTTGGGTGCAACATATCACTAGTGGATGTGCTAATCAACTGGGTTCCCTGGGGCTACACCTTTGCTGAGTATACTTCAGGGATCTTTCTCAGTTGCAAGAGAAGGTGCCCCTTTAAGTCAGGACTTCTTAAACTTTTCCCATTTGTGACCACTTTTTTTATGTGACCCCAGGTATATTGGTATATAAAATAGGTTATACAAATTAAACACTTACTCTTAATGAATCCTAATTTCACAACACCCACATTCAGTTATGAGATTCCATATAGGGTCGTGACCCACAGTTTGAGGAACTTTGCTTAAAAAACTCATCCCCTATCCTCACGTAATGTAATGGTGTCTGTCTTTCTGATGGGTATAAGTTTACCTCCTGGGCAGTTGTGCCAGGGGCTACCCATTAGTCACTTTGGTAGGTGAGATTTTTTTTGCATCTCTTGGTGTACTTTTGGGTTTGGGGGCTGAGGTCTTTTTTTAATTACTCTTGGGAATTCTACATTTTTACTAAATTATAATTTTTCCAGAATATAATTGGGTAGATCAACTTTTGGAATTTTAAAATTTATTTTGTTTTCTGTGGTTTTTCTTTTTAATATCTTTTAACAGAAAATAAGTAATCATAGGTACTTCAGTGAAGATAAAATTCTATAATTCAGGAACACTACAATTTCAGACATTCTATTTTATGTGTGTCTCTGTATATACACACTTAAACACATCCATCATCTGGATGATGAATAAAAAATAACAGAGCATCCTTAAAGAAAAATGCTTGCAGTTCTGCAAAGAGGTTTTTAGTATAAGATTCTCTCAAAAAAGTGAAGGATGGGATGGAGAGAGGAGAAAACAAATACCCTTTGATCTGGAAAGCTGCAGGAGATACTATAAATAGCCTCAGAGATACTTAACCAAATGGGTCTCTTTGCCTTGCTGTCTGCTCCCCTACTAATGGCCCCAAACAAGGAAGGAAGAAGGGCCTAGAAGGAAAAGAAACCTGAGTGACCTGCAATACTTAGACAGGTTCTAGGACAAATCACTCCTTGATCTAAAAAGGTAGGAGGGGCCAAAGCAGGAGCAATGTCCTACCCTCTGGCCCTTAGACATATGCTGATAACATGCATATGCATACATTTATACAGCTCTCCCTCTCCCCTTAGCAGCTATAAGCACAAGGGTCTCAGGAGACTCTCAGTAGTTTCAAAACACAGGGCTCTTTTGGAGGAAAAGTTGAACATGCTGAATGTATAGTTACCATCCTGCCCAGAGGACCACAGCATGGTATGAGGGAAAACAGCATCTGAAAAACATTTTGCAAGGACAGATTTTCAACAACTACTCCAGACAGACCAACTGTGAAACCTCAAATTCTTCCTGCTCCACAAACGCATCCTTTCCCCTTCTCATTCCTTACCCAGATCTGATGTGAGTATTCCTCAGTTAAGCTCAGAAACATGAAACTTGTAATGCAAATGCAGAAGGAGGTTGTTGGAAGGGATCTGTTTTAATTCTTTCTTACATTTATTGGTACTCTTTTCATAAAATTGTCTTTTTTTGTTGTTCTGTGTTCATGCAGGAATAATCCACAACTCAGAAAAACTAAATCTAGTTTGGAAAATGACTTGCAATTCAAGTGCAAAGGTTTTCTCACACCAATAGAGTCTTCCTCTCTCTTAAACCCCACTCTCTCCTCCATAGAAAACTGTCAAAAATCCCAGTAGTGAAAACAAACTAGAGTATTCAATAATTCTCTATTCTGAGTTCATCCCTCAAGGTTAGCTCACTAGGATAAAACATGCTCTAAGGAGACCAAGATGGAAGATTTAACTTCTATTTAAAAACCAGTTAATATTGCACAGAAGGAAAAAAAAATTACTCTGTTCCAAAGGATACACCATATACAATGGCCATTATAGTGTGCTGCTGGTCAGTTAATGTGTTCTGGATGACCCAGTGCAGTCAGCCCCACTGATTATAAGTTAAAGATGTTCTACTGAAACTCTCAGTTCAGTAGTATAATCTGTCTTGTTTGCCAGGCAATCTCCTACAAAACACCTAGATCCACAGCCTAAAGCTGTATTAGACATTCCCTGAAAAAGGAAGCCCATTTTTGCTCTTTCTCTTTGCACCCCTGCTGCCCTTCCCAAATTCATTCATTACCTTTGGGCTGCAGCTCTCACCTTCTCAGCCTGCCTTCTTCTTGCCCTCAATCTATTGGGCTCATTAGCTGCTTGGGACCAAGATGCTCTCTGAGGGTCAGTCTAGGAGTCACCTCAGGAGGCCCTGGAGTTAGAGCAGAGTGGTGGTCGAGGACTACAGGGAGATGAGTCCCTTTGGCTTCAGCCTCCTACAGAGGGACAAAAGTGCCCAGAGGCTGTAGGGTCTAAGCCCACTGGCACTGCATGGGTCTTTGGGCATGTGGTAGTTGTAGGGACTCCCAAGATGTTGAGCCACTGCAGAAGTTGGTGAAAAGCCAACCATCCTCTTGAGCCAGAATCCTGGCTGCTCTCGGTGAAGGTGCTAGTGCTGCTGGTGGCGCTACTGGAGGCAGACCACCTTAGCTTGGCAAGAATTGCAGGATACCTTGCTTTGCAGATTTCAGGGCACAAATGCTGCTCCAATTTAGGGTCCTTTCTGAGGTTCAGGGACCTGGAGGTGAATTTTTAAAACTGCATCATGTGTTCACAAATTTTTTTTTTTTTGGTATGTTCTTAATTTATACTGTTTTCTCTGAAGACTCTTAGCTGCATCCCGACAATGTAAGATGTCCCAACTTTTTCATCCTCTTTCACAGAATGAATCCATTCTTTTTTTGGAGGGTTTTTCCTGGTCTCTGTTCCTCCTCTGCTCTCTTTTCCTGGGGTGCTCCTGCTGCAACTTCACTCTAGCTGTTTCTTAACTCTGGCTATCTTGAGGGCCACCTGATTCCCTATACAACACCCATCTAGGATCTTTTGGTTTCTGATTATTCACCAGCTGTTTGAGACAAATACACTATCCACTGGGAATAGCTGAGAATTAAAAGTCACGTTTCCCCTTCTTTGGAGAACCTAGAGCCCCGAGTCTGCTCTGGAAGCCTCTTCTTTCAGATTCCTGTCCCTTAGCTGAGGGCCTTTTAGTTCCCTACTTTGTGACAGTGTCCTGATCAGTAAATTTCTATTTGACAAAGAAAAATCTACAGCTCTCTCAATAGCCCCTATTCTTTTCCCCCAATGTGTTTTTCTTCAACTGTGTTATAAACATGATCAGATCACAGAATTAGTATTTATTATAGAATTGAGCAGAAAAAAGAAAATACAAGATCACTCAAAATTATGTATAGACCTGCTACCTTCACATTCTGATCTTGTAGGTGTGTATGGAACAACTTCTGTAAGTACCTTTACTGATCCCCTGGGCTAGAATAATAGGCAGGAAAGGTATTTACACTGTTTATGCCTATTGTCTCCCTGGGATTAGAGTAATGAATTCCTTGACCCTAGAATTATCAAAATATTCATGTGAAACCTCTTTTCAGAAAATAGGTAAGCGGACTAGTTTCCTAAAACTCCAGTTTAGTATTTTTTCCTCTCCTTTTTTCTTACTGAGAGATGATAATGGATTATTTCAATGAATTGCATTTGGGGACTCCCCAAACCTTGATGGCACAGGCTCTGCCTGGAGTCAGATTGGCCTGAATTCAATGAGAAGTGTAATTTTAAAGAGGTCCAAAGAATGTTGTGAGAGTTCAAATGTAAAGCTACTTCTACAACTTGACTCTGTCCCCTTGTTTGTCTTTCAAAAGTTGAGTATCCTCTGTGGTGAATGTAACAGGATATTCTGAGTGCCATAAGTATTGATAACTCTGAGGCATTCTGGTACCTCTTCATCAGCTATTTCCTCTGCCATTTATCCACTATCAATCAATCAAGGCAACAATGTACAAAGTGCATGTATTCTTGCAATAGGATTTATAGGATGAGGAGGGTGGAGGAATTCTTACACCTGAAAGAATGGCTTCATTTCCCTAGAGTAGATCCTGTGGTTATACACTTCTCACCAATTTCTCAAATTCACCGCACATGCACATGCCATCAATTTTACATTTGAGTTTTTTTCTTTAATGCATGAAATTTTATTTGAACCAGTTTTAAATCTGTGTGCTGGTAAAGTTCCTTCTTCCCCCAAGTACTGACAGTATTCTCATGGAACTCCTAGGGATTCTACTTTTAAAAATTTTTAACATTTTCCTACATTTTAAAAACACATTTTAGAGAGAAAACACAGATCTCTCACTGAGAGAGATTTTCAATCTGTATTCAGACAGTTTTTTCTCTGGATAGGATCTTTCATTACTCCTTCAGAGTAGTAGTGGATCATTGTACTGCTAAGAATAGCAAAGTCATTTGGTCATTGTAAAAACTTTGTAAAGACTTTTCAGTTTTTTTTCTGAGCCTTCTGCTCATTATTTCCCACAGAACAATAATATTCTATGACAATCACATACCACTATTTCCAGTTTTTTGCTCTGAGAAGAAAACTGCTACAAATTATATACATATAGGTCCAAGTAGTATTATTAAGGGTATATTTCATATCTTTTGATTATCAATTGAGGTATGGCGTTTTATAAATTTGAATCAGTTCCCTCTGTTTGTGAAATAAAGCCTAATCAGAGAAACTTGCTTCAAAATTCTTTTTACAATTACTATTGCTAATTATATTTTCCCCTTTATTCTATTCTCTTTCACCTTGTCTTTCAAAAATGTTTGCTATTGATCACTCTCTCCCACAATGTGTCCTCTTTTCTATCAGTCTCCCCACTTTCTCCTATTTTCCCGAAGGGTAAGACAGATTTCTATACCTATATTGTGTATGTCATTTCTTCTTTGAGCCAATTCTGATGAGAGTAGGGTTCTCACTCCCCCTCTCTTACCTCTTTCCCCCTCCACTGCAAAAGCCTTTTCTTGCCTCTCTTTTATGGCAGATAATTTACACCATTCCACTTCTTTCTTTCTCTTTCTTCCAGTACCCTTCTCTCATTCCTTAATTTCATAATTTATTTTTAGATGTTATCTTCATGTTCATTCACACCTGTGTATACTCCTAACTGCCATAATAATGAGAAAGTTCTGAGTTACAAGTATTATCCTTCCATGTAGGAATGTAAACAGATAAATTCCTTTCTCTTTCTTCCAGCAACCTTCTTTCACCTCTTAATTTCATCATTTATTTTTAGATGTTATCCCTTCATGCTCAATTCACAACTGTGTATATATACTCATAACTGCCATAATAATGAGAAAATTCTGAGTTACAAGTATTATCCTTGCATGTAGGAATGTCAACAGATAAATTTTAAAATATCACTTTCCTTATCTCCTTATGCTTCTCCTGAGACCTGTATTTGAAAATCAGAATTTCCACTCAGCTCTCATCTTTTCATCATGTTTGAAAATACTCTATTTCACTGAATTTTCACCTTTTCTTTTCAAGGCTTATACTCAAATTTTTCTGGGTAGGTGATTCTTGATTATAGTCTTAGCTCAATTGCTCTCTGGAATATTATATTCCAAGCCTTCTGTTCCTTTAACATAGAAGCTGCTAAATCTTGTGTTATCCTAACTGTGGTTCCATTATACTGAATTTCTTCTTTTTGGATGTTTGCAATATTTTCTCCTTGATTAGGGAGTTCTAGAATTTGGCTATAATTTTCCTGGGAGTTTTCATTTTGGGATCTCTTTCAGGAGGTTATTAGTGAATTCTTTCAATTTCTATTTTACCCTTTGGTTCTAGAATATCAGGAGAGTTTTCCTGGCTAATTACTTAAAAGATGGTGTTCAGACTTTTTAATCATGACTTTCAGGTAGGGCAATAATTAAAAAAATTTCTCTTGTAATGAAACATTTCCTATTTCCCCCCCATTTTTTCATTTTGGGGTTTTGCTTTATTGTATCATAATTTAAATTGGCTTCCATTTGCTTAATTTTTTGTGTTTCCTTTTGCATCACTCTCAATTCTCTTCCTAATTTTCTCTCTATCATACTTTTAAAAATCCCCTTTGAGCTCTTCCATAGCCTCAGACCAATTCTTATTTTTCTCAGACGCTTTGGATATAACAGCTTTGACTTTTGTTTTCTTTGGAGTGTGTGTTTTGATCTTCCTTGTCACTATAGTTACTTTCCATTGTCAGAAACTTTTTCTGTTGTCTGCTCATTTTCCTAGCCTATTAATTGGTTTTTGATTGTTAAAGTGGGCTCTGTTGTTTCCAGGATGGAGGTTATAGTTTTCTAAGCTTTAGAGATTTTGGGCAGCTGTTTTCAGGGATCCTTTTAGGAATATGACTACAAGCACTCTTTTTTTTTGCACCATAACTGTTGAATGTGACAAAGATCCAATGTGCTAAAGCAACAAAGTACTGTTTTGCTGACTGTGGAACCAGTGCTGGGGTTAGGCCTGTACTGGGATTGTGCACTGGGCTCTCATGCTGGTTCCAAAGACCTTTCCTGTTGACCCTCCAAGTCATTTTTGGTGTCTGGGATGAGAGGCTTAGAAACCACCAGTATTGATGCTGATTCAGAGATCCCTAGACTCACTCCTGTTTTACTGGTGTAGGGCTGGCTTGGTCAGCACCAGAACTTACACACCACCTGGCTTGTCACAGATTTTTGACTTTCTATGTTGCCTTTGGCTGGAAAATTGTTTATTTAATCCTAATTGCGTCAGCAAAAAAAAGCAAAAACAAAAAACTTCTAAAGATTACCATTAGTGAGCTTCTTTGTCCTTCTAGCCAGGACTTGTGCCAAATTTTACAGAATGATGACAAAATTCTCATAGTAGCTCCCCAAACTTGTTTTTAAGAGCACTGATTGCAGTGGGCTTCATTTTTCAGTAGCCAGGGCAGCTAGAAGATTAGCTATTCCTAGATCTGAAAAAGGAAAGGTTAAATTTCATAATTTTGCAATTCTCTACATTGCTAACCCAAGAACTCTTTATATTACAGGAAGAGGTTGAGAGCTCTTTATAAAGTTTATGAATAAATTTATCCTTCATTGGTTATATTTTCTAAAAGATGGAATTGCTATTGAAATCTAAAAACATTTTCAATTTTTAATCTGAAATAGTAATATTTGACTTTAATTGATGTGATCAATCACATAAAAGATTGGGGACTGCCTGGGACTCTGGAAATATTTGGCCAGAGTATCAATATTCAAGCACTGAAAATTTCTAGTATAAGTTAATACTGAAAACTAGTGTGCTTGGTTTTTTTTTTTTGTTTGTTTGTTTTGTTTTTATTTTTCATAGTGAGGTAAAGATTAGAACTAGACATTGATATCACATTTTAAAGAGCATAGGAAAAGTTGATTCTTTATTGACAGTTTAAAAAAGAAAAGAAAAAGGCAGATCTTTAGTCATTTTAATTCTACTACTTAAAACATGAGATTCTTCCCATGCCATAAATGAGAAATTCTATCTACATATACACATTCTCTTCTTGGTAATTCTGTGTACCAACTAAGTCTGTGTGATAGGAAAAAGGCAGATTAATAGAAATGGCTCAATAGATAACCAAAATTTTAGAAGTGAACCCAAATCCATTATGCAAGGAATCTAAAACAATGAGTGGGAAAAGGATTTTTTTTTTTTTAGAAAAATAAACCAAATAGAAAAGGAGACCAACTAGAAAAGGAGATTAAGAGTCTTAAGGAAGAAAATGACTCTTTGAAAAATAGAATTGGGCAAAGTAAAGCCAGCAAAGTCCTAAGAGACCAATAAATAATAAAACAAAATAGAAAGAATGAATATAAATGGAAAAAAATAGAAGAGAATGTGAGATATCATAAAAAAGCAATAGATCTAGAGAATAGATTGAGAAAACATAAGAATAACTGGACTACCTTCAAAGCTACTAGAAAAAAATGATACAATACTCCAAGAAACAATTAAAGAAAATCATCCTGAAGTGTGAGAAGAGGGGAAAGTAGAAACAAAAAAATCCAACAATCATCATCCAAAAGAGATCCTATGAACAAAACCTACAGGAACATGATTGCTAAATTTTGAAACCCCTAGATCAAAGAGAAATTTTACAAGCAACAAGAAAAACAACAAAAAACCAATTCAAATATTAAAATCACATGAGACCTAGTAGCAGATACAATAACAATCCAAAGATCTTGGAATATTTTATACTGAAAATCAAAAGAACTAAGGTTGTGGCAAAAATATTGTATCCAGAAAAATTAACCATCATCCTAAACAAAATAAAGATGGATATTTAACAAATTGCCAGATTTTTAGGATTTTGTTGCAAAAAAAATCTGAACTTAATAGAAATTTGACACATACAAAATATAAGGTAAACATCAAAGATTAAAATTTCAAGGGACTCAATAAGAACTATTGTTTTATACATGAAAATATAAACCATATGTCTAATAATGTTATTAGTAATTGGGTAGTTCAAGGAGTAGAGTTAGATATATGATTCTATAAAGCAAAACCAAATAGGAAAAGATAAAAACAATAATTACATCATATGAATGAGACATAAGAACAAGAACTGACATAGGAATCAGGTGGGGTAAGATATTTGGTAATTCTGAAATCATATTGGTAATGAATTCAAGATGGAACAATAAAAATGTATAAAGAAATAAGGGGTATAGAATAAAACAGATAGAAGGTTATATAGATTAAGAAGAATGGGATATAGTGGGAGGGAAAGGGTAGAGGGAGAAGATAAAAGAGGCATCCTTTGGATGAAGGTGAAGGTGGGGGAGGGAGGTTAAGTTATTATTATTGCAAAGCTAGCAATAGAAGTAAAATGGAAGAGCCAGCAAGGATAGGAAACAAGAGACCATAATGATCAGGAGTAGAATTTATTAGAAGAAAAGCAGAAATAGTAATCATTGATATAAGATAAAATTAAAGTAAAAATAGATTCACTTCCAGAAGAATAGGGAAACTACATTATATGTCAGCCTTATTAGTATTTTTTTAATGTCAGCCTTGTTAATATTGTTTTAAACTAATCATAATCATAATGATCAGAATTAGAATTTAACAGAAAAAAGGCAGAGGTAGTAATCATTCATCTAAGACAAAGTTAAAGTTAATAGATTCATTTTGAGAAAAATAGGGAAATTACCTTATATTTTAGCCATATTAGTATTGTTTTAGACTAATCAAAACAATTAGTGTAAGATTGGAATATTGTTGTGGCATAGAAATTGTGAATTAGTGGATTTAGAAAAATATGAAAAGACTTGGGCCCAAGACTTAAGGTAATGTCATCTCCCTTCAGAGAAACAAAGGACAAAGAAGCATAGTAAATGCAAACATATGTCAATGTAATACAATTATAGGTACTCATATATATGCATGTGAATGTGCATGTATATACATAAGTATAGATATGTGGGTGTGATGTAATGACCCCAGTAAAAGGCCATGTCCTTCATAGCAACCAGGTGTCTAGGTGGCCCTCAGAGAAGTAGACTGACAGAATTACCTCGTCCCTAAATGAGCCCTTGTTGCATTTCTTGTATTGACAGAATTATTTTGTACAAATAGAGCTATCTTGAACTGATGCCCACAGTTACTGAGTATAATTAGGAGGCCAAACTATAGATGTCAGCCCCCAAGGTTATTTTGTATAAATACCTCTTAATCAACTAGCAAAGTTAGCCTGCCTTGCTTTGAGTCCTTTCCTACAGAAAGACCTGTCTTTTGCCTTGTAAATTGCTGGGTCTGCTAGGGAACTTAGCCTGCCTTATGACATCATAATAAAGCTTTTTGCCCCTTGACTCAAAGATGAGCTGAATCTGTGAATTCTTTCTAGATGACTCCCCATCTTCATGACTTCCTGTACCCATCATATGTATATTATGTATGTATACATAAATATATTCAAGTAACTGTAGGCTGCTTAAGGAAGGTGAGGGGAAAGAAAAAGGGAAAAAGAATAAAGTAAAAACTGCACAGCAAAGAACAAAAGAAAACCTACAAGGAGGGCTCTCACCATAGAGAGCTTTTATGGAGAGAAAAAAGGGCAGACCTCAGATCCTGAGGTTCCTAAAGGGAAAGCAATGCCAGAGGAAACCACAAAGGGAGACATGAGCTGGTCCCCCTTCACAAAGCTTTCCTGGAAGATTGCATAAAGAATCTCAAAAGAGAGTTAGATGATAAATAAGGAAATGAATTGAGATCAGTGCAAGAAGGATATATAATGCCTTGCAACAGAGATATCAAAAGACACCAATTCACTGAAAACTGGTGAAATGGAAAATGACACCAACTCACAGGAAAACAAAATTGGTGAATTGGAAAAAGTCACCAACTCACTGAAAAACAAAAATGGTGAAATGGAAAAAGAATGCAACGAACAAAACATTTCCATCCCAATTTTCAACCACCAGAAGAGCAATGGAAGTGAACATCACTCTATTTTTGAGCTCTTATGAAAAGCATTGGGTCTTGGAACTCTCTAGTTAAAAGTATTTCTCCTCTTTTGGTTTGCTTTTCCAAGCATTGCACTTATCTGGACAAGCTCCAGAAACCTATCTCAGCACCAATGTGTTGATTGCTTGATTGGGACTAAAGGATGTGGGCATAAGGCAACCCTTTCAAAGACTCCCAGTTTTCTCCTTGTCCCCCATGCTTTACAACCCCAAAATTCTTGAGGATATCAGTGAGCCCACAGCCCAGAGAAATGGAAGCACACATTGTCTCAAGAACCGCATGAAAAGAAATGTCCCAGGAAGAAAGCAGCACCTACCTACTTGGCCACAAATGGCTGAGACAATCACAGATGATGAAGAATAATAAGACACCCAAAAAATCTTCCCCAAAACATGACAATGTAAAATAGCCTTCATGGCCCATCCACTCATTAACAGTCCAGAAGCCAAATGCCCTATTTTTATATCTCAGCTTTTTATCTCTTAGCAACTCTTGATTCTGTTTCCAAGGGGAAAAGGAACCACCCCATAATGCCTGATGATGTCATCAACACACATTTGTTCCTCTGCCCCACCTTAGCAGCCAGGGCAAAGATTCCTATTGGATGTGAACTCTGGAGCTCAAGAGGGGCACACTTATTTTTTTTTTTTTCAGGAGCTCACAATTTAATGTTATGGAAGTAGAATCCATAATACATAGTGAGGAAAGAGTCGAAGATGACTGAACTTGAGTAACTACAGGGAAAGAGAGAATGTAGAGGTGGGAGATAGGAAGGGAACAAAAATTGTTTTAGACAAGTTGAGTTTGAGATGCTTACAGGATATACAGGAGGAAATATCCAGCAGACAGATGAAGATAAAGGGAGCTCACCTAAACCAATGTAGATGAGTCTGTCTTCTGTATAGATAGGGAGAACTTCCTGGGGCACGAAGAGACAAGAGCCTGGCCCAGGGTCACCCAGTCAAGTCTGTGTCAGAGGCAACATTTGATCCCAGGTGGCCCTGACTCTAAGGCCAACCTTTTACTGATTATTGTATATCTCATTACAAAATGAAGCTTAATGGAAGAATCCAACACAAGAGGAATAGAGAACAAATACAGCAATAACAAAATCCCAGTCACTGGTATTCTATAGTGGGAGGGATGATGACCCTCGTCTGGGGAAAAGGGAAGTCTCATGGCCTGAAGAACCCTCAGGTAGTCACCCCATTCCTTCTTTTTTCCCTGTGGGTGCTGAAGATTCCATGCTGGTATTTGTTGTTCATGGCCCCATTTGGTGTTTTCTTGGCACAGATACTGGAGGGGTTTGCCATTTCCTTCTCCAGCCCATTTTACAACTAAGGCAGAGTTAAGCGACTTGCCCAGGGTCACACAGCTAGCCAGTGTCTGAGGCTGGATTTGACCTCATGAAGCTGCATCTTTCTGACTCACAGTCTGGCACTCTCTCCAGACCAGGGACCTAGCTGTCCCTGCGGTATGGGATATACCATACCTCATGGCAATATCCTTAGGATCATGGGACATACCTTTAGAGGAATGAAGGATAGAAACTTTAAGACATTGCCCGAGGACACACAGGACATAGGCAGAATTTGAACCCAGGTCTTCTGGTTGTGAATCCAACACTATTGTCCCTACAATACCATTTCCTGCTGCAGGGGATGGGACTGTGGCCTACAATCAGCTCAGTGAATTACTTTCCTTTTTGAATGCTCCCATTCCATTACTGTGGAAAATTGAGAGCTGACCAGCAGGACAATTTCAGAGAGGCCTGGAGAGACCTGCATGAACTGATGCTCAGTGAAGTGAGCAGAACCAGGAGATCATTATTCACAGCAACAACAAGACTATATGAGGATCAGTTCTAAGGGACATGACTCTCTTCAACAATGAAATGCTTCAAACCAGTTCCAATTGTTCGGTGAAGAAAGCCATGTACACCCAGAGAGGGATGTGAAATGTGGACCACAACATAACATTTTCATGCTCTCTATTGAGGTTTGCTTGCATTGTGTTTCCTTTATCGGATTATTCTTTCTTGTAGATATGATTTCCCCTGGAGTTCTGAAGTTCTTTGAATCAGCAGCACCACGATCTTAGCTCCTATCAGTATAGTACTTAACAATTCCAATACACCTTTATATCCAGTCTTTTATGTGAGACTCAAAACACACCTGTGAGTGCTCTGCCCAAAGGAATATAAATTTTCTTTTTTGATCACTGAAATCTTCCAAATTATCTTGAGGGGCACACTTTGATACCCTGGGCCCATGTGGCTTTCATCTTCTGATCCTCTCAGGGGCCTTGGGCTCTATCCTTCCTCACTCACACATGTGGGAAATGCTCTCTAAAGGAACCTTTGCTCTTTCAGCCTTGAACTTATTTCATTCACCTGGGTG
>JAJPUD010000482.1:438769-469825 GCA_023553655.1 Myrmecobius fasciatus
CTTGGGAGCCCCAGACCCATCCATCTCCATTTCAAGCAGAAAGGCTCAAAGACTCTCTAGAACCAGGATGAAACTTCATTCATCTGCTAGAATGGCTTTTCTATTCGGTGCCCTAACCAACTGTCCTTGCTTGTCAAGAATTACCCAGCAGATGCATCTTCCCTTCTTTTCTCTCTAGGAATTATCATACAATCTGAAATGGGGGGTTGGCTAAAGTCTTCCCCTACCTCCCACCACCCACACATTGGTTCTCCTAGATTGTGACCTTACATCTTCGCTCCTTGTTTCCCCTATGCACAAACGCCTTTTCCTTCACTGTCTAAGCCATCTTTCTCCTTTTCCTTGTAGCCCAACTTCTCCATTTGGTCCTCATTCTGAGACCTTGTGTGCTGGTGCTGAGTCATTGGCCAATTCCCATGGACAATATGGGAGCCTTACTTCTTCCTCCTCTTGGGCTTAGCACTGCACTTCTTCCTGCAGGCCTCCTGGATCAGTCCTGAGACCCTACTTCCTCTGTTTCTCTTGAGTGACCTGAAGGTGTTTTTGCTTATTTGAAATTTCCATCAATTTCCTCTGTCCCATAGAGCTCCCAAACTCCAGAGAAAATTCCTGCCAAAACCAGTTGGACACTGGCTTGCTGACAGTAATATCCAGTCATGGCCTCAGGAGCTGCTTCTGTCTGCTTCAGCTCTACTCCATCACTTCTCTCCATCTACTTCCATCACATGCACATGCAAAGAAATGGATTCTCTTGGTTTTCCAGAAACAACAGCCCACTTTCTCAAAACCAGCACAAGCTAGAAAAAATATCTGGAGACTCCCTTCATCCCCAAAAGAGACCATACCATTGAAAAAAATCTGAGTAGCACTCTACTAATTGGCCATTTTTCTTTTCTGAAGATTTTGGTTCATTTGGGTAATGAAGAAATAACTAATCTGACACCTGCAAGATGTACATTTCCCAATTGTCCTAATTATACTATCCTAATTATCAATCAGAAAGAACATCAAGAGGATAGAGCTCTCCATGGATACAAGGTGATGATGTATTTGTTTCATCAAATGGAAGTGTTCCATCCAAACAGATCTTCCAGGCTTTTTCTATGAAGTAGCAGTTGGAATGAAAATACTAAGAAGTCTATAATCAACCCAATTATCCTGGCTTTTAACATGCTCTCTAAGACTCTTCCTTATTCTCCAGATCAAATGAATGAATGGATTTGGGTGTGAGGAAAACATAAAATCTTGCAACAGAGGAGGTAGCATTTATATCAATAATTTTAAATATCAATGATATGTTTTCCTATTTGGGGTCAAATTTCCTCTTGTTCCTCCCTTTCCTTGCCTTTTTTTCTTCTCTTCCTCACCACTTCTCTAGACCACATCATTATCCAACTTTGCTAACATTTACATGTCTTTACCCTCATTTAAAGAAAAGACACATCTTTTTCAGTTTTCTCCAGCATGAAATAAAGAAGAAAAGACAACCAGTCTAAAGGACTTTTATCCCAAGGATCCATTTTGATTGTCACATTTGCATGTATTGAAACATGCATTTCATTTACTGATTTCTCTCTCTCTCTCTCTCTCTCTCTCTCTCTCTCTCTCTCCACACACATACATACACACACACACACACACACACACACACAGAGCCACATGCTGATGTTTGGGATAGAGGGATTGATGTTATGTATTGATTGTAATAACATTAATTCTCAGTGAGATTAGAAAAGTCATGCTAAAAATATGAGTCTATCAATTTAGATTGATTCCTTGATGTGATCTTTTGCTTTCAAACTAATATAATCAATTCTGGGTATTGTTTGTCTGTTCTTTTGGAAGAATTCTTGTTCTTGAATACAAGTGAATGAGATAGGAAAAAGATCATGCAGTCATGAAAGAGTAGGGATTTTCCATACTGACTAACCTTGCTCAAGTTCCCAACATGACAGGAGAGCAAAGAGATTGATCCAGCCAATGTGCTTCCTATTTTACATAATATTTCCATTCCCATTTCATATTCAACCAGCAGGGTGGTGATGGAAGTGAACATCACTCTATTCCTGAGCTCTCTCTTATGAGAATCTTTGAACCCTGGAGGTCTCCAGTTAAAATTATTTCTCCACTTTTGGTTTGCTCCTCAAAGCATAGCACTCATCATCTGGGCCAAATATGGAACCTCTTGGCAGCAATGGCCTGAACACTCACCTGAGTTTGAAGGGCATGAGTATGAGACAACCTTTTGGAGACTCCCTTCATTCTCTTTGTTCTTGCCATGCTTACAGCCCAGAGAAATGGAACCACACAACCCTTAGCTTGCCTAAAGAACAGTATGAAAAGAAATGTCCCAGGAAGAAAGCAGCACAAATCTACTTGGCCACAAATGGTTGACAATCACAGATGATGAAGAATAATGAAATCCAAATAAGTACCCCCCAAACACAACAAAAAACAGCCTTACTGGCCCATCCACTCATTACCAGTCCAGAAGGCAAATGCCCTGTTATGTCTCAGCTCTTTATCTCTTAGCAGCCCTTCATTCTGTTACCATGGAGAAAAGGAACTACTCCATAATGCCTGATGATGTTATCAATACACCCTCCCTCCCCCCATAGCAGCCAGGACAAAGACTCCTATTTGACATTTTCCTTGCTGTCCCTGCCAAGTTCTCCACTGGGATCCCCAGAGTCTGAGCTTTCCCCAAATGACACCTCCCTTCCCTGGGGGTTTGCCAACAGGATTGCTCTCCAGCCTCAGTCATCCCTTGGATCCCTTTCATCTCCCTTGGGACTACTCTCACTTCTCAGCCCCTAGAGGACCACTCTAAGCTAAGCTTCTCCCAGCCAGACAAACTGGAAGACCATCATCTTCACTTGCTGCTGACCTTTGCCTTTGCTGGCTTGGCACATTGTTTCCTAGATCCTATCTTGGGAGGCCCAGATGCATCCATCTTCATTTCAAGCAGAATGGCTCAAAGATTGTCTAGAACTAGGATGAAACTTCATTCATCAGCTAGAATGGCTTTTCTATTCAGTGCCCTATCCACTGCATCCTTGCTTCTCAATGATGATTGATGAATCTTCCCTTCTTTTCTCTCTAGGAATTGCCATGCAATATGAAATGGGGAAGGGGGGTTGGCTGAAGTTTTCCAATACATCCTATCACCCACACATTGGCCTTGGTGATTGACCTTACACCTTTGCTCCTTGCTTCTTCTATGCACAAACACCATTCCTTTCACTTTCTAAGCCATCTTTCTCCTTTTCCTTGTAGCCCAAATTCTCCATTTGGTCCTTATTCTGAGACCTTGTGGGTTGGTGCTGAGTCACTGGCCAATTCCCATGGACAATATGGGAACCTTTCTTCTTCCTCCTCTTGGGCTTAGCACTGCACTTCTTCCTGCAGGCTTCCTGGATCAGTCCTGTGACCCTACTTCCTCTGTTTCTCTTGAGTGACCTGAAGGTGTTTTTGGTTATTTGAAATTCCCATCAACTTCCTCTGTCCCATAGAGCTCCCAAACTCCAGAAAAAATTCCTGCCACAACCAGTGCGACACTGGCTTGCTGACAGTAATATCCAGTCATGGCCTCAGGAGCTGCTTCTGTCTGCTTCAGCTCTACTGGTACTGGGGCAGGTTCTCTCTGGCTCTGCCAGTGCTCCCAATCTGCCTCAGCCTGGTATAAAATGGATTGATTGTCTCTGCCTTCTATGGATCTGGCACACAGGCCATTACCTACATGAAAATGTGTTCAGCAAAATCCCATCAACTCTTGTGATTGGTACTTGGGCAGATCCAGCAGTTCTGTGGAACAGCCAAGACAAATACTTATCTAGCACCTAGAATTGTATGAAGATACAAGTGGAGAAACTCTTTAGTCAGAGTATAAAAGGGAGGTGGACACTTTAGAGGGACCAGAGAAACTAGGAGATGGTTTGTGGATTTCCTCGTCTACAAAGGGGAGTAGACTCATCAGGTCTCTATGAGGTGGGCTGTGCTGATGCACTATTCTTTTTTTTTTAAATTAAAGCTTTTTATTTACAGAATATATGAGCAATTTTTCTACATTGACCTTTGCAAAACTTTCTGTTCCAAATTTTTTCCTCCTTTCCTCCACCCTCCAGATGGCAGGTAGCCTAATACATGTTAAATATGTTTAAATAAATAGATAAATCCCATATATGTATACATATCTATACAGTTATCTTGCAGCACAGGAAAAATTGGATCTAGAAAAAGAAGGAAAAAAAACTAAGGAGGAAAACAAAATGCAAGCAAACATCAACAGAAAACATTAAAATGCTATGTTGTGGTCCATACTCAGTTCCCACGGGCCTCTCTCAGGATGTATATGACTTTCTTCATTACTGAACAGTAGGAACTGGTTTGAAGCACCTCATTGTTGAAGAGAACCATGTCCATCAGAATTGATCATCATCATATAATAATCTCCTGGTTCTGCTCATTCACTTAGCATCAGTTCATGTAGGTTTCTCCAGACCCTCCCCTTTTAAAGCACCTTTCCCCTAATTCTTCTATTTTCCCTTAAATTAGTCTTTTCCTTTCTTTTCCCCCTTTCCTTCCCATTTCCCTATAAGATGGGACAAGTTTCTCTGTGAAACCAAATATGTTTGATATTCTCTCTTAGAGCCAAATCTGATGAGTAAGATTTACACAATGTTCACCCCTCCCTTCTTTCCCTCAATTATGTTTTCATTGCCTCTTTGTGAGATGTAATTTTCTTTATCTCCTTTTCCTCTTTTTCTAGTAAAATCCCCTTTTCATTTCTAGTTTCTGTTTCATATTATCAAAATAAACTCAAATTATACCTGCATTATTTAAGTATATGATAATAGAAATATAGTTCAACAGTTCTTTCACTTTTACCTTTTTATGTTTTTCTTGAGTTTTGTGACTGAAGGTCAATTTTTTGGTCATTTCTGGTTTTTTCATTAGAAATAGATGAAATTCACCTTTATCATTAAATGACCTTCTTTCCTGAAATATAATGCTTATTTTAGCTGGATAGCTTATTCTTGGTTGCAATCCCAGTTCCTTTGCTTTTCAGAATTTCAGATTATAGGCCCTTTGATCCTTTAAGGTGAAAGCTGCTAGGTTCTGGGTAATCCTAATTGTGTCTCCTCAGTATTTAATTTTTTTTTTTGCTTCCATTATCTTTTCCTTGGCATGATAGTTCTGAAATTTAGCCACAATATTTCTTGGGGATTTAATTTTGGGGTTTCTTTGAGGTGATCAGTGGATTCTTTCAATGGCTATTTTACCTTCAGATTCTAAAATATAAGGGCAGTTTTCTTTTATGATTTCCTGTAAGATGATGTCTAGGTTCTTTTTTCCTCACAGCTTTCAGGAAGCCCTATAATCCTTAGATTGTTTTTCCTAGATCTATTTTCCAGGACAGTTGTTTTTCCTAGGAGATATTTCATATTTTCTTCTATTTTTCATTTTTTTTTGTTTTTGTTTGACAGATTATTGAAGTCTTATTGAGTCATTCACTTCCATTTGTTCAATTCTAATTTTTAATGTATTATTTTCTTCAGTTACCTTTTTTAGCTCCTTTTGCAACTAGCTAATTAAATTTTTTGTTTATTGCATTTTTTTGCAATGATCTCATTTCATTTTCCCATATATCCAATTAACTTTTGTTCTATTGTCTCCTGGCTTTATATTGCATGTGATTTTTATTGTATCATGATCTGAAAAATGTATTTACTATTTCTGCCTTTGTGCATTTGATTTTGAGGTTTTTATCTCCTAACACATGGTCAATTTTTGCGTAAGTTCAATGAACCCCTGAGAAAAAAGTAAACTCATTTCTGTCTCAAATTTTCTCCAAAAATCAAACAGAAATGACTTTGCTTACATTTTGTTTACCTCTAACTTTATTTTATTTTATGTATTTTGTGGTTTGATTTATGTAGTTCTGAGAGAACAAGATTGAGATCCCCCACTAGTATAGTTTTGTTGTCTATTTCTTCTTGCATCTCTCTTAAGTTCTCCTCTAGAAATTTGGATGCTATACCACTTGGTTTAGTATTGATATTGCTTCATTATCTATGGTAACCTTTAGTAAAATATAGTTTCCTTTCTTATCTCTTTTAATTAGATGTTTGCTTTTATTTTGATCTGAGATCAGGATTGCTACCCCTGCTTTTTTTGTTGTTGTTCACATGAAGCATAATAAATTCTGCTCCAGCCTTTTACCTTCACTCTGTATGTATCACTATGCTTTAGACGTTTCTTGTAAACACAACATATTGTAGGATTCTGGCTTTTAATCCAGTCTATCAGCTTCCATTTTATGGGAGAATTCATCCCATTCACATTCACAGTTAAAATAACGAATTCTGTATTTCCATCCATCTTATTTACCCAATGCTCTTCTCTTTCCTTTCCCTTCCCTCTTTTGCAGTATTTTGCTTTTGATGACCACCTCCCTCAAACAATTCTCCCCTTTAAAGCCCCCCTTATAACATCTTCCCCCTAATTCTTCTATTTTCCCTTCTATTAGTATTTCCCTTTCTTTCCCCCTCTCCCTCCCACTTCCCTATAAGGTGGGACTAGTTTTTCTGTAAAACCAAATATGTCTGATATTCTCTCTTAGAGGCAAATCTGATGAGAGTAAGATTTACACAATGCTCATCCCCCTACCTTCTTTCCCTCAATTATAATAGGTTTTCTTTGCCTCTTTGTGAGATGTAATTTCCCTTATTTTACCTCCTTTTTCCTTTTTGCAGTATGATCACCTTTCCACCTCTAGTTTGTTTCATATTATCAAAATAAAATCAAATTATACCTGCATTCTCTAAGTATAACCATAATAGAAATATAGTTCTCAAGAGTTCTGTTTTGTCTATAAAAAGTTTTTATTTACAGAACATATGAGTAATTTTTCTACACTGACCTTTGCAAAATTTTGTTCCAAATTTTTCCCTCCTTCCTCCCACCTCCTCCCCTAGATGGCAAGTAGTCTAATACATGTTAAATATGTTAAAATATGTGATAAATCCAATATGTGTATACATATCTCTACAGTTATCTTGCTGCACAAGAAAAATCAGATCTAGAAAGAGAAAAAAACCTAAGAAGGAAAACAAAATGTAAGCAAACATTCACAGAAAGCATTAAAATGCTATGTTGTGGTCCACACTCAGTTCCCACAGGCCTCTCTCTGGATGTATATCACTTAATTCATTGCTGAACAATAGGAACTGGTTTGAATCACCTCATTGTAGAAGAGAACCATGTCCATCAGAATTGATCATCGTATAGTCTTGTTGCTGTGTATAATGATCTCCTGATTCTGCTCATTTCACTTAGCATTAGTTCATGCAGGTCTCTCCAGGCCTTTCTGAAATAATCTTGTTGGTCGTTTCTTACAGAACAATAATATTCAATAAAACTCACATACCATAATTTATTCAGCCATTCCATTCAGTTTCCACCCCAAAAAGGGCTGCCATAAACATTTTTGCACCTGTGGGTCCCTTTCCCTCCTTTAAGATATCTTTGGGATATAAGTCTTGTAGAAATACTGCTGGGTCAAAGGTTATGCACAGTTTGATAACTTTTTGAGCATAGCTCCAAATTGCTCTCCAGAATGGTTGGATCTATTCACAGTTCCACCAATAATGTATCAGTGTCCCAGTTTTCCCATATCCCCTCCAACATTTATCATCTTTTCTTGTCATCTTAGCTAATCTGACAGGTGTGCAGTGGTATCTAGAGTTGCTTTAGTTTGCATATTTCTCTGATCAATAGTGATTTGGAGCACCGTTTCATATGACTAAAAATAGTTTCAATTTCTTCATCTGAAAATTGTCTGCTCATAACCTTTGACCATTTATCAATCGGAGAATGGCCTTAATTCTTATAAATTTGATTCAATTCTCTGTGTATTTTAGAAATGAGGCCTTTGTCAGAAGAGTTCTTTCATTTTTTAACTTTTTCTGTTTTTCTTTAGTTATGTGTTTGGAGGTGAAATTTTTTATTCAGATCTGGTCTTTTCATTTCAAATAGGTGAAATTCACCTATATCATTAAATGTCCATCTTCTTCCCTGAAAGATAATGCTCATTCTAGCTGGATAGCTTATTCTTGACTGTAATCCAAGTTTTTTTTGCCTTTTGGAATATCAGGTTCTAGGCTCTTCTATCCTTTAAGGTGGAAGCTGATAGATCCTAAGTGATCCCAATCATGGTTCCTCGGTATTGGAATTGTTTCTTTCTGGCTGTTTGCAATATCTTTTCCTTGGGGCAATAGTTCTGAAATTTAGTCCCAATATTCCTTGGGGATTTAATTTTGGGGGTCTCTTTCAGGAGATAATTGGTGAATTTTTTCAATGGCTATTTTACCTTCTGATTATAAAATATCAGGGTAGTTTTCTTTTATGATTTCCTGGAAGATAGTGTCTAGTATCTTTTTTTAAATCATGGCTTTCAGGAAATCCAATAATCCTTAGATTGTCTCTCCTAGATCTATTTTCCAGGTCAGTTATTTTTCCTAGGAGATATTTCATATTTTCTTCTATTTTATTTTTCTTGTTTTACTGATTCTTGAAGTCTTAACGAGTCATTCACTCCATTTCTCCAATTTCAATTTTCAGTGTACTATTTTCTTCAGTTACCTTTTTTAGCTCCTTTTGTAATTGGCCAATTGAATTTTTTTGTTCATTGCATTCTTTTTTCGTTTCACAAATTTTGTTTTTCAGTAAATTGATATGTTTTTCATATTTCTTTTGGAGGACACATCATATGCTTTTTCCATTCCTTCTTGCAATGATTTCATTTCCCCATTTCTCTTCTCTCTTTTGAGATTCTTTATGCAATCTTCCAGGAAAGCCTTGTGAAATGGGGACCAGCTCATGTCTCCCTTTGTGACTTCCTCTGGAGTTTCTTTACCTTTATGAACCTCAGAATCTGATGTCTATTCTTCTCACTCTCCATAAAAGCTGTCTATGGTGAGAGTTCTTTTTTGTTTTTTATTCTTTTTTAAAGGTTTGAGCTCTGTTCAATGCAAAGGAATCACAACTGCTATAATTTGCCCTGGGGCAGTTCTGTTGATTGATTTCTGGTGCTGGGTAATGGCAGCTAGGTCCAGGGTTCTTCCCAGGCTTAATGATTTACAATTTACTTTTTACAAAATGCAAATATGTTAACACCCACTTGCAAACAGGGCAGAGTGGCCTAAAAGGCTCACAGAAGCTTCTCAGGTGCTTAGAAACTGCAATGTTCTGATTCTCAGACCTGGCTTCCTGCTGTGCAGTCATCTTGGCAAATTGTCCCCCTGCCTGATTGAAACAAATCTCTTTTGTAGTTCTTCCAAGGTAACTTCTGGGAATGTATTGTACTCCAAATATTTGTGGGCTCTTTGACTCCAGAACCAGTTTAGAGACTTAATCTGCTGTTGGTTTGAGAGAAGGTCAGAGGAGGTCACAGAGAGTCTGGTCTGCTCTCTGCCATCTTGGATCTGCCCCTCTAGAGGACAACTCTAAGCCAAGCTTCTTCCAGACACACACAAAGTGCCAAGACCATCATCTTCACTTTCTGCTAACCTTTGCCACTGCTGACTTGGCACATTGTTTCCTGGATTCTGTCTTGGGAGCCCCGACCCATCCATCTCCATTTCAAGCAGAAAGGCTCAAAGAGACTCTAGAACCAGGATGAAATCTCATTCATTTGCTAGAATGGCCTTTCTACTCAGTGCCCTAACCAACCATAGTTGCATGTCAAAAATCACTCACGGGATGAATCTTTCCTTCTTTTCTTTCTAGGAATTGTCGTGCAGTCTGAAATGGGGGGGTTGGCTGAAGTCTTCCCCTACCTCCCACCGCCCGCACATTGGTTCTCCTAGATTGTGACCTTACACATTCACTCCTTGCTTCTTCTGTGCACAAATGCTATTCCCTTCACTTTTTAAGTCATTTTTCTCCTTTTCCTTGTAGCCCAACTGCTGTATCTGGTCCTCATTCTGAGACCTTGTGTGCTGGTGCTGAGTCATTGGTCAATTCCCATGGACAATATGGGAGCCTTACTTCTTCCTCCTCTTAGGCTTAGCACTGCACTTCGTCCTCCAGGCCTCCTGGATCAGTCCTGAGACCCTACTTCCTCTGTTTCTCTTGAGTGACCTGAAGGTGTTTTTGCTTATTTGAAATTTCCATCAAGTTCCTCTGTCCCATAGAGCTCCCAAACTCCAGAGAAAATTCCTGCCAAAACCAGTCGAACACTGACTTGCTGATAGTAATGTCCAGTCATGGCCTCAGGAACTACTTCAGTCTGCTTCAGCTCTATTCCATCACTTCTCCTTCTAGAGTTCTAGAGTAGGCTGCCTGTCACTGGGGCTCCCTATTATGTGCTGTAGGTTCTCTCTGGCTCTATCACTGCTCCCATCCTGGTACAAAATGGATCAATTGTCTCTGCCTTCCGTGGATCTGGTACAGAGACCATTGCATGCCTGAAATGGTATTCAGAAAAATCACCTCAACTCTTACAAGTAGTACTTGGCAGATTAAACAGATGAATTTTGGAAATCCAAACAGATCTTCTAGGCTTTTTCCATGAAGTAGCAGTTGGAAAGAAAGTACTAAGAATTCTATAATCAATCCAATTATCCTTTCATGCTCTCTCCCTAAGATTCTTCCTTGGTCTGCTGATCAAATGAATGGATTTGGGTGAGATAAGAAAACATAAAATCTTTCAACAGAGGAGGTAGCATTTGTGTTTATCAGTAATTTTAAATATCAAGGATACCTTTTCCTACTTGGGGTCAGTTTTCCTCCTTTTCCTTCTTCCTTTTTTCCTTCTATTCCTCCTTCCTCTCCCTACCTTTTTTCCTTCTCTTCCTTACCACTTGTTTAGACCACATCATGATCCACCAAAAATTACATGACTTTACACTCCTTTAAAGAAAAGACACGTTTTTCAGTTCTCTCAGCATGTAATAATTAAAGAAGAAAAGACAGTCAGTCTGAAAGACTCTGTGTTGACAATCCCAGTTCTTTTATCCCAAGGATCCATTTTGATTGTCACATTTGTATATATTGAAACAGGCATTTCCTTTATCTATCTATCTATACACACATATAATACATATATATACATACACATATGTATATATATGTGCAAACATTTAAGACTGATGTTTGGATTGTGTTTTGATTGTGATACCATTAATTCTCAATGAGATTAGAAAAGTAATGCTAAAAAATATGAGTCTATCAACTTAGAATGATACCTTGATGTGATCTTTTGCTTTCAAACTAATATAATCAATTCTGGGTATTGTTTGTTCTTTTGGAAGAATTCTTCTTGTTCTTTAGTAGAAGTGAATGAGATAGGAAAAGGATCATTCAGCCATGAGAGAATATGGATTTTCCACACAGGCTAATCTTGCTCAAGTCCCCAACATGCCAGGAGAGCAAAGAGCTTGATCTAGCCAAGGTGCTTCCTATCTTGACATAACATTTCCATTCCCATTTCATATTCAGCCACCAGGGTAGTGATGGAAGTGAACATCACTCCATTCCTGAGCTCTCTCTTATGAGAATCATTGAGTCCTGGAGATCTCTAGTTAAAATTATTTCTTCACTTGCGGTTTGCTCCTCAAAGCATGGCACATCATCTGGGCCAAACCTGGAACCTCTCTTGGCATCAATGGCCTGAACATTCAACTGGGTTTGAAGGGTGTGAGTATGAGACAACCTCTGGAAGACTCCCTCCTTTCTCCTTGTCCCCCATGCTTTATAAGTCCTAAACTCTTGAGGGGCCAGTGAGCATACAACCCAGAGAAAAGGAACCACACAACCCTTAGCTTGTCTCAAGAACAGCATGAAAAGAAATGCCCCAGAAAGAAAGCAGCACATACCTACTTGGCCACAAATGGCTATGAAGAGCACAGCTGAGGAAGAATAATGAGACTTCCCCCAAACAAATTAATCAAAACAGCCTTACTGACCCATCCACTCACTAACAGTACAGAAGACAAATGTCCTGTTATGTCTCAGCTTCTTACCTCTTAGCAACCCTTCATTCTGTTACCATGGAGAGAAGGAACTAGCCCCACAATGACTTATGATGTCATCAACAACCCTCCTCCCCCTCCATATAGCAGTCAGGGCAAAGACTCCTATTGGATGTGTATTCTGGCCCTTAAGGAGGTCAGAGGCCAGACCTAGATATTCTGGGCCCATGTGACTTTCATTTCCTGATCTTCTCAGCAGCCTTGGACTCACTCCTTGTTCAGTCACACACAAGGGCAATGCCCTCTAAGGGAATTTGCTCTTCTAGTCTTGAATGTGTTTCATTCACTTGGGTGACATTTTCTTTGCTGCCCTGCAAAGTTCTCCTCTGGGATTGCAAGATTCTGCACTACACCCAAATGTCACCTCCCTCCAAGGATTTGTTCCCAGCCTCAGTCATCTCTCTGCTCCCTTTCATCTCCCTTGGCACTGCTCTCACTTCTCAGCTCCTTGAGGACAACTCCAGGCCAAGCTTCTCCCAGTCAGACACAAAGGGGCAAGACCTTCATCTTCATTTTCTGCTGACCTTCACCTTTGCTGGCTTGGCACATTGTCTCCTAGATCCTATCTTGGGAGATCCAGACCCATCCATCACCATGTCAAGCAGAAAGGCTCAAAATTCTCCAGTGTCAGGATGAAATACAAACTTTATTCATCTGCTACAATGGCTTTTCTACTCAGTGCCCTATGCACTGCATCCTTGCTTCTCAAGAATCACCCAGGTGATGAATCTTCCTTTCCTTTCTCTCTAGGAATTGTCATGCAGTCCGAAATGGGGGGGCTGGCTGAAGATTTCCCCCACATTTCATCATCCACACATTGGTCCTCCAAATATGTGATCTTTACATCTTCGCTCCTTGCTTCCTCTGTGCACAAATGCCATACCCACTTTCTAAGTTATCTTTCCCCTTTTCCTTGTAGCCCAACTTCTGCAATGATCCATCATTCTGAGACTTTCTTGTTGGGTGCTGAGCTATTGGTCAATTCCTAAGGACAATATTGGAACCTTATTCTCTAAACTTATCCTCATCCTCTTGTTCACCACAGCACTGATTTTCTTTTTATAGGTCTCTAGGATGAGTCCTTGGACTTCCTCTGGTTCTCTCCAATGATCTAAAGGTGTTTTTCTGTTACTTGAAATTTCCATCAACATCCCCTTCCACCTAGAGGTTCCAAACTCCAGAGAAAGTTCTTGCCAAAATCAACCATTGGCTTGCTGACCTCAGGAGCTGCTTCAGTCTGCTTCAGCTCTACTCCATCACTTCTTCTACTAAGGGTTCTAGATAGGCTGCTTGTCACTTTGGCTCCCTAGCATGTGCTACAGGTTGTCTCTGGCTCTGCCAGTGCTCCCAATCTGCCTCAGCCTGGTTGCCTCTGCCTTCTATGGATCTGGCACACAGGCCATTATCTACATGAAAATGTGTTCAGCAAAATCCCCTCAAGTCTTGTGACTGGTACTTGAGCAGATCCAGTAGTTCTGTCGAAGTCAAAACAAATACTTACCTGGCATTTACAATGGCATGAAGATACGAGTGGAGAAACTCTTTAGTCAGAATATATAAGGAAGGTGGGCACTTTATAGGACCAGAGAAACTAGGGGATGGCTGGAAAATTTCCTCATGAACAAAGGGGAGTAGACTCACCTGGTCGCTGTGAGGTGGGCTCTGTTAATGCACTCTCCACAATCAAAAGACAGAAGCAATGGTGGAATTTGTTGTGGAAATAGAGGAATGACTCAGTGAGAAGCTGATAGGAATCCTTCCTTTTATTGGAATCCTGACAGGCCATCCCTTTGTACATTTAAGGAAATGGATTCTATTGGTTCTCCACAAACAGTAGCCCACTATCTCAAAACCAGCACTATCTGGAAGAAAGGTCCTAAAATCCCCTCAAAAACAGACTGCTGGGAAACTAGATCTTTCTGAGGAAAACTCCACCATATTGGTCACATTTTTCTTCTGGATATGTTGGCTCTTTTGGGGAAGGCAAAAACAGCTAATCTGCCATCTGCAAGATGTGCATTTCCCACCACCTAATTATCAAGCAGGGAGAACATCAAGAGGATTGTCAATGAATATAAGGTGTTGATATATATATGTTTCTCCAAATGGAAGTGTTCAATAAACTTTGGAAAAACCAAACAGATATTTTAGCAATTGGAAAAAAAAAAACTTCTAAGAATTCTACAGTCAATCCAATTATCCTTTCATGTGTTCCCTTTTCATAAGCACTCTCCCCCTAAGCTTCTTCCTTGGGTTGTAGATCAAATGAATGAATGGATTTGGGTGAGATAGGAGAACCCAAGATCTTGCAGCAGAGGAGGCAGCATTTGTGTGGATCAATAATTTTAAATATCAAGAATATCTTTCCCTAATTGGGGCCAATTTTCCTCCTGTTCTTCTCTCCATCTACCTTTTTTTCCTTTTCTTCCTCACCCCTTCTCTAGATCATATTACCATCCAACTTAGCTAACAATTACAAGACGTTACCCTTATTTAAAGGAAAGACAGGTCTTTTCCTGTTGTCCCCTGCATATAATAGTCAAAGATGATGACAAGACAGCCAGTCTGAAGGACTGGTGTTGGCAATCCCAATTCTTTTATCCTAGGGATTAATTTTGATTGTCACATTTGTATATATTAAAACATGCATTTCCTTTAGCAATACAAATATATATGTGTATATATCCATATATATACATGCACATACAAACATTTAAGATTGATGGTTGGATAAAGGGATTGATATTATGTATTGTGATATCATTACTTCTCAGATTAAAATATATTTGTTTCAATTTATAAGGTTGATTCCTTGATGTGATCTTTTGCTTTTAAACTAATATAATCAATTCTGGGTATTGAATGTCTATTCTTCTGGAGGAATCCTTGTTCTTGAATACAAGTGAATGACATAGGAAAAGGATCATTCAGTTTGTGAGAGAATAGGGATTTTCCATATAGGCTCACCCTGTTTAAGACCCTCAAATGACAGGAGAGCAAAGAGCAACAGTATTTCCATCCCATTTCATATTCATCCAGCAGGGTAGTGATGGAAGTGAACATCACTCTATTCCTGAGCTCTCTCTTAGGAGAATCATTGGGTTCTGGAGGTCTCTAGTAAAAGTATTTCTTCACTTTTGGGTCGCTCCTCAAACCATAGCACTCATCATCTGGACCAAATCTGGACCCTCTCTCAGCATCAATGGTCTGATCACTCAACTGGGGAAGAAGGGTGTGGGTAGGAGACAACCTCTCAAAGACTCCTATCTTTGTCCCCACATGCTACAAGCTCTAAACTCCTGAGGGGGCCGGTGAGCCTACAGCCCAGAGAAAGGGAACCACACAGCCCTTAGCTTGTCTCAAGAACAGATGAAAAGAAATGTCCCAGGAAGAAGCAGCACATACCTACTTGCCCACAAATGGCTTTGATAATCATAGATGATGAATAATAATGAGATACCCAAACAATCTTCCCCCAAACAGCCTTACTGACCCATCTACCCACTAGCTCTCCAGAAGGCAGATGTTCTGTCATTCCTCAGTTTCTTACCTCTTAGCAACCCTTCATTCTGTTACCATGGAGAGAAGGAACTATCCCCACAATGACTTATGATGTCATCAACAACCCCTCCCCCCACCATAGCAGCCAGGGCAGAGACTGCTATTGGATAAAGACTCTGGGGCTCAAGGGGGCCAGACCTAGGTACCCTGGGCCCATGTGACTTTCATCTCCTGATCCTCTCCCTTGGGCTCCATCCTTCATCACTCACACAGGTGGGCAAGACTCCTTAAGGGAACCTTTGCCCTCCAGCCTCACTTGAGTGACATTTTCCTTGCTCTCTGCCAAGTTCTCTGGAATTGCAAGATTCTGCACTTCACCCAAATGCCACCTCCCTCCAGAGGTTTGCTCCCCAGCCTCAGTCATCTCTCTGTTCTCTCGCATCTCCCTTTGCACTGGTTCCCAGCTCCTAGAGGACAACTCTAAGACAAGTTTTTCCCAGCCAGACACAAACTGGCAAGACCTTCATCTTCACTTTCTGCTGACATTTGCCTCTTTTTCCTTGGCACATTTTCTCCCAGATTCTGTCTTGGGAGCCCCAGACCCATCCATCTCCATGTCAAGCAGACTCACTTAAATTCTCTGTAGAATCAGGATGAAATACAAACCTCATCTGCTAGAATGGCTTTTTTACTCAATGCCCTAACCAATCCCTCCTTGCTTCTCAGGAATCATCCAAGTGATGAATCTTGTCTCTTTTCTCTGTGGGAACTGCCATGCAATCTGAAATGGGGGGTTGGCTGAAGCCTTTCTCTACATCTCACCACCCACTCATTGGCCCTCTGAGTTTGTAACCTTACACTTTTGCTCCTGGCTTCCTCTATGCACAAATGCCATTCCCTTCACTTTCTAAGTTATCTTTCCCCTTTTCTTTGAAGTCCAATTCTGCATCTGGTCATTATTCTTAGACCTTCTGGTTTGGTGCCGAGTTATTGGTCAATTCCCATGGACAATGTTGAATGTTACTGTTAAATCCATTTCCTTCCTCCTCTTGGGCTTAGCACTGCACTTGTTCCTCCAGGCCTTCTGGATGAATCTTGTGACCCCACTTCCTCTGGTTCTCTCCAATGACCTAAAGGTGTTTTTTGTTCCTTGAACTTTCTATCAATTTCCCCTTCCTCCTAGAGGTCCCAAACTCCAGAGAAGTCCTGTAACAGCCAGTCAATTACTGCTTTGCTGACAGTAATGACCTCAGGAGCTGCTTCAGTCTGCTTCAGCTCTACTCCATCACTTCTCCTACTAGGAGTTGGAGGGTAGGCTGCCTGTCACTGGGGGCTCCCTATCATGTGCTGCAGGTTCTCTCTGGCTCTGCCAGTGCTCCCAATCTGCCTCAGCCTGGTTGCCTCTGCCTTCTATGGATCTGGCACACAGGCCATTACCTACATGAAAATGTGTTCAGCAAAATCCCCTCAAGTCTTGTGATTGGTACTTGGCAGACCCAGCAGTTCTCTCTTCTGTGGAATAGCCAAGCCAAGTAATTATATAGCACATTGAATGGCTTGAAGATACAAGTGGAGAAACCCCCTGGTTGGAACCCTCCATTTAGCACATACAGGAGGTGAGCACTTTATGAGAAACCCGGAGATGATTTATGAATTCTCCCATGAATGAAGAATGATGGATTCACCTGGTCTCTATGAGGTGGGCTCTGCTAATGTACTTTCCCCAGTCAAAAGATACAAACAATGATGGAATTTGCTGTGGAAATAGAGGCATGACTCAGTGAGAAACTGATAGGAATCTTTGCTTTACTGGAATCCTGACTGGTCACCCTTAGTACATGCAAAGAAATGGATTCTATTGGTTCTCCAGAAACAACAGCCCACATTCTCAGAAGTGGAAGAAAGGTTGTAAGACCGCCTCAAATAACAGACCTCCGGGAGACTAGGGCCTATCATATCAGCCACCTTTCTCTTCTGGAGATAATGGCTCCTTTGGAGACTGAAAAAACAGCCAATCTGATACTTGCAAGAGGTGCATTTTCCTACCTTCTAATTATCAATCAGGGAGAACATCAAGAGGACAGAGCTGTCAATGGATACAAGGTGTTGATACGTGTTTCTCCAAATGAAAGTGATAGATGAACTTTGGAAATAGTAGCAGTTGGAAAAAGATTTCTAAGAATTCTACAGTCAATCCAATTATCCTGTCATGTTCCCTTTTAACATGCTCTCTCCCCTGAAGCCTCTTCCTTGGGCTGCAGAGCCCAAATGAATGGATTTGGTGAGATTGGGGAACATGGCGTCTTGATTAAGGGAGGCAGCATTTGTGTATATCAAGAATACCTTTTCCTAATTGGGGCCAATTTTTTCTCATGTACTTCCTCCCTCCCTCTACCTTTTTTCCTTCTCTTCCTCACCCCTTCTCTAGATCACATCCAATTTGACCAACAATTACAAGACTTTAGCCTCATCTTAAGGAAAGACAGGTCTTTTTTCCCAGCATGTAATGCTCAAAGGAGAAACAAAAGACAGTCTGAAGGACACACAATCAAACACATATTTAAGTTTGATCGTTGGATAGAGGGATTGATGTTATGTATTAATTGTGATACCATTAATTCTGAGTGAGATTAGAAAAGTAAATGCCTAAAAACACGTGTCTATCAAGTTATCAGGCTGATTCCTTGATGTGATCATTTGCTTTCAAATTAATATAATCAATTCTGGGTATTGAGTGATTGCCTGATCTTCTGGCGGAATTCTTGTTCTTCTGGAGTATAAGTGAATGAGAGAAAAAGAATTTTCCCTATGGCCTTACCCTGCACAAGTCCCCAAAATGCCAGGACAGCAGAGGTCAATCCAGTCAAGGGACATTCCCATCCCAATTTAATGTTCAACCAGCAGGGTGGCAACAAAAGTGAACATCACTCCTGACCTCTCTTATGAGAACCATTGGGTCTTGGGGATATCTTGTTAAACGTCTTTATTCAATTTTATTTTGCTCCCCAAAGCATTGTACTCCATCTGGGCAAGTTCCAGAAACTTCTCTGGGTACCAATGACCTGATGGCTCAACCCAGATTGAAGGGTG
Organism: Myrmecobius fasciatus; assembly: GCA_023553655.1. NCBI lineage: Eukaryota > Metazoa > Chordata > Mammalia > Dasyuromorphia > Myrmecobiidae > Myrmecobius > Myrmecobius fasciatus. Next base: position 457,396 of record JAJPUD010000482.1, read on the forward strand.
TGGACATAAGGCAACCACTTCAAAGATTCCCTTCTTTCTCCGTGTTACCCATGGTTTACAAGACCTAAACTCTTGAGGGGATCAGTGAGCCCAGAGCCCAGAGAAATGGAACCATACAACCCTTAGTTTGTCTAAGAAATGGCCCAGAAAGTATCTGCATAGAGATACTTGGCCACAAATGGATGTGACAATCACTGAGACACCCAGACAATCTCCCCCAAAAAAGACAATACAAAACAGCCTTACTGGCCCATCCACTCATTAGCAGTCCAGAAGGCAAATGCCCTGTTATTCCTCAGTTTCTTACCTCTTAGCAACATTTCATTCTGTTACCATGGAGAGAAGAAAACGCCCCTACAATACCTTATGATGTCATTAACAGACCCCATAGCAGCCAGGACAAAGACTCTTATTGCATGTGGACTCTGGGGCTCGAAGGGGGAGGACTAGATACCCTGGGCCCATGTGACTTTCATCTCCTGATTCTCTCCCTTGGGCTCCATCCTTGTTCAGTCACACACATGGACAATGGCCTCTAAGGGATCCTTTGCTCTTCCAGCCTTGAACTTGCTTCATTCAGTTGGGTGACATTTTCCTTGCTGTCCCTGCCATCTCCCCTGGAATCCCAGGAGTCTGCACTTGAACCTTGCTCCTGATGGGGTTTGCCCACGGGATTATTGCTCAGCCTCAGTCATCTCTCTGCTCCCTTTCATCTCCCTTGGCACCTCTGTCGCTTCTCAGCTCCTTGAGGACAACTCCAGGCCAAGCTTCTCCAAGACAGACACAAATGGGCAAGACCATCATCTTCACTTGCTGCTGACCTTCGCCTCTGCTGGCTTGGCACATGGTCTCCCAGATCCTATCTTGGGAGTCCCAGACCCAGACATCTCCATTTCAAGCAGAAAGGCTCAAAAGACTCTCTAGTGTCAGGATGAAATATAAACCTCATTCATCTGCTAAAATGGCTTTTCTACTCAGTGCCCTAAGCAATCCCTCCTTGCTTCTCAGGAACCACCCAGGCAATGAATCTTTCCTTTTTTTCTCTAGGAATTGCCATGCAGTCTGAAATGGGGGGTTGGCTGAAGTCTTCCCCCCACATCTCAGCACACACATTGGCCCTCTGAGTTTGTAACCTTACACCTTCACTCTTTGCTTCCTCTATGCACAAATGCCATTCCCTCCACTTTCTAAATTATCTTTCTCCTTTTTCTTGTAGCCCAACTTCTGCCTCTGTTCTTCATTCTGAGATGACCTGGTTTGGTGCTGTCTCTGAGTCATTGGTCTATTCTCTTGGACAATATTGGAATCTTACTGTTAAAACCCATTTTCTTCCTCTTCTTGGGCTTAACACTGCACTTCTGTCTCCAGGCTTCCTGGATGAGTCTTGTGCACCCATTTTCTCTGATTCTCCTGAGTGACCTACAGATGTTTTTGTTCCTTTGTCTTTCCCTTCCACCTAGAGGTCCCAATCTCGTACATACATACATACATACATACATACATATATCTATATATATATATCAGCTTTACGAGAGTAGGGTATATTCAGGGAGTACTGATTGGGACCATTCCTGAGGTACTCCCTGAATACACCCTACTCTTGTGAAGCTTATATCACTCTGATGACAGAAAATGAAGAATTTTATATTTTTGGGCTCTAAGATCACTACAAACAGAGATAGTAGCCATTAAACTAAAAGACTCTTGCTCCTTAGTAGGAAAACTATGGCAAAAGTGGACAGCAGACTGAAAAGCAGAGATATCACTTGAAAAAAAAAAAGCTTCCAAAGTCAAAGTTCTGATTTTTCTGATATCAATGTATAGTTGTGAGAATTGGACTATAAGGAAAGCTGTGAGCCACAGAATAGACATTTTTGAATTGTAGCACTGGAACAGAAACTTTTTTTTTAATTATTAAATCTTTTTATTTGTATAACATATGTATGGGTAGTTCCTCAACATTGATCCTTACAAAGCTTTCCATTACAAATTTTCCCCTCAGTCTCCTCCCCTCCCCTAAATGGCAGGAAGTCCACTACATGTTAATTATGTTAAAATACTTGACAAATCAAATATATGTATGCATATTTCCACACTTATCTTGCTGTGCAAGAAAAATAGTATCTATAAGAAAAAAAAATCAGAGAAAGGAAACACAATGCAAGCAAACATCAATAAAGAGCACGAAAATGTTATGTTGTGGTCCACATTTCATATCCCTCTCCCTGGGTGTATATGGCTTTCTTCACTGAACAATTGGAACTGGTTTGAAACATTTCATTGTTGAAGAGAGCCATGTCCATCAGAATTGGTCATCATATAGTATTGTTGTTGCCGTGTATAATGATCTCCTGGTTCTGCTCATTTCACTCAGCATCAGTTCATGTAAGTCTCTCCAGGCCTCTCTGAAATCATCCTGCTGGTCATTTCTTACAGAAAAATAATATTCCATAACATTCATATACCATAATTTATTCAGCCATTCTCCAATTGATGGGCATCCTTTCAATTTCCAGTTTCTAGCCACTACAAAAAGGGCTGGGGGCAGCTAGGTGGCACAGTGGTTAGGGCACCAGCCCTGAAGTCAGGAGGACCTGAGTTCAAATCTGGTCTCAGACACTTCCTAGCTGTGTGACCCTGGGCAAGTCACTTAACCCCAATTGCCTCAGCAAAAAGCAAAAAAAAAAAAAAAAAAAAAAAAGAAAAAAAAAAAAGGCTGCCACAAACATCCTTGCACATGTGGGGCCCTTTCCTTCCTTTATGATTTCTTTGGGATATAAGCCCAATAGAAACACTGCGGGGTCAAAGGGTATGCACAGTTTGATAACTTTTTGGGCATAGCTCCAAATTGCTCTCCAGAATGGGTGGATCCATTCATAGTTCCACCAACAACGTATCAGTGTTCCAATTTTCCCACATCCCCTCCAACATTCATCATTATCTTTTCCTGTCATTTTAGCCAATCTGACAGGTGTGTATTGGTACCTCAGAGTTGTCTTAATTTGCATTTCTCTGATCAATAGTGATTTGGAGCACCTTTTCATATCACTAGAAATGGTTTTAATTTCATCATCTGAAAATTGTCTGTTCATATCCCTTGGCCATTTATCTATTGAAGAGTGGCTTGAATTCTTATAAATATGAGACAATTCTCTATATATTTTAGAAATGAGGCCCTTATCCGAACCCTTAAATGTAAAGATGATTTCCCAATTAGATGCTTCCCTCCTAATCTTGTCTGCATTAGTTTTGTTTGTACAGAAACTTTTTAACTTAATATAATCAAAATTATCTACCTGGTGTTCAATTAAGAGTTCCAGATCTTCTTTGGACACAAATTTATTCCATCTCCACAGGTCTGAGAGGTAAACTATCCTATGTTCCTCTAATTTGCTTATAATATCACTTTTACTTATTAAAATCAGATTTAAATAATTGGAAAAATATTAATTTTTCATCAGTTGGCAGAGACGATATAGTATATATAAAATATAATAAGATGACAATTTTATTTATTCAATGTCATCCCAATTAAATAAAATAAAATTTACTGAACTAGAAAAAAAAACAAAATTCATTTGGAAGGACAAAAGGTTAAAAATATCAAAACATCAAAAATGAAAAAAGCAGACAATTTAGCAGACCCAGATCTTAAGTTATATATGTGGCAGTAATTATCAAAACTCTCTGCTACTGACCAAGAAATAGAAAAATAGATCAGTGGAACAAAGCAACCATACAATACACAGGAACAAATGATTATAGTAACCCTATGTTTGACAGCTGTAAAGATCTAATCTTTTGGTATAAGAATTCATTATTTAGTAAAGAAAAATTGTTGGGAAAGCTGGAAAACAGTCTGGCAGAAACTGGACATAGACCAGTATCTTATCCCATTTACCAAAATAAGGTCAAAATGGATGCATAATCCAGATAGGAAGGAAGATATCACAAGAAAATTAGAACACAAAATATAATCTATTAAATTTATGGATAAGAGAACAAGAGAGAATATTGTGAGATGTCATGGATAATTTTGATTATATTAAATTGAAAAGTTTTTGTACAAATAAAATAAATGAGAATCAAGATCAGAAGACAAACAAAAAATTGGGGAAGGAATTTTTATAAAGTTTGTCAGATAAAGGTTTCATATTTAAAAAATATAAAAAGGGCAGCTAGGTGGCGCAGTGGATAGAGCACCAGCCCTGAAGTCAGGAAGACCTGAGTTCAAGTCTGATCTCAGACACTTAACATTCCCTAGCTGTGTGACCCCGGGGAAGTCACTTAACCTCAATTGCCTCAGCAAAAAAATAAAAAAAAAATATATATATATATATAAAAGTTTGTTAAATCTTTAAGAAGACAAATCATTCCCTAATTGATAAATGGTCAAAGGATCTGAATAGGTAGTTTTTCTATGAAGAAATCAAAACTATATATAATTATATAAAAGTAATTTAAATCACTATTGATTAGAGAAATGCAAATTAAAACAATTTTGAGATTTCATCTCACACTTATCAGAGTGACTAACATGATAGGAGAAAGTAACTAATGTTTCAGGAGATATGGAAAAAGTGGGACACTGAATCACTGTTGGTGGAATTGTGAACTCATCCAACCATTTTGGAGACCAATCTAGAATTATGTCAATGAGTTATAAAACTGTGTACAACTTTTGACACAGCAACAACACTGTTAGGTCTATTTCTTAAGGTGAATAGGCAAAAAAGAAAATGAATTATTTTATTTTTTATATTTTATTTTTATTATCTATATTATTTTTATATTTTAGAACATGATATGCATAGCAGATCTTTTTGTTATGACAAAGAACTAGAAATTAAGGAGATGTCCATCAATTGGGGAATGGCTAAACAAGTTGGGATATATGATTGTGAAGGAATATTATTATTATGGTATAAGAAATGATGAACTTGATGACTTTAGAAAAACATGAAAAGGCTTGCATGAAATAGTGAAGAGCAAAGTGAGCAGAACCGTGAGAATGTTGTACACAGTAATAGCAATGTTGTTCTAAGGACAACTTTGAATGACTAAGTTATCTTGAGTATTATAATCAAATTAGCTACAAAGGAACTGTGAAGGAAGATGCTATCCACATGCAGAAAAAGAAGTAATAAATAAAAGTTTGTATAGTATGCTTTTGGAACGGACCCCAGCAGGGTCTCTGTTTGTACTTAGGGGCAGGGGAAGAAAAACAAGTTGTTGTTGCCCATCAGAGCAAGTGCAGGAGGGTTGAGTTGTGGTAAACGGGACATAGTTAACCACACACCCAGGTGCAAGGAGCTTAGATCCTAGTAGACAGAATGCTAGGAAACTTGCTATTTCTTGTTTTTCTCAAAATTTGGCCAAAGAAAAAGTGAACATGTCCTTTGAGAGGGTCTAATCGACAAAGAGTAAACATCTCTCCCCCCTACCCCTACATTTTCCTATAAAATACCCATCCTGAAATATCTCCCTAAGACTAACCAGTCCCCTACTGCTGTTTGGTCTCCTTGCTGCTTTATACCGCAACAAAACATTTCTCACCTGCTCACTCATTGCATTTCTATTGGCTCGGAAAAATGGGAAGGGGTAGAGCTTAAAGGCAGGTCCCTTGTACTCCTTCCTCCTCCCCCAGGACTGTTTTCTCACCAAGATCAGTAAGTCCCTACCTTCTTCCTTGTTTCCCTGTCCCTTTCTCCCCCTTGTCTCTACAACTTTGGGAGCTCCTGTAGGAGCCTCCGCTCCAGAAGCGACTAGGCAGAGGGTTTGGGGGACTTGAAGAGCCTGTGTGTGCCCTGTGCAGTCTGCCTTCCGATATACCTTTGGGATCCCAAAGTCCCCAGTACTGAAGTCAGAGATGGGACAAGGAGCCTCCACCCCCTCTGATTCTCCCTGGGACGTTGTCTGATTTGGAGTCCTCCTGTCCCGGGAGTGACTGGGCAGCACTTGAATTGCCTGCCCTGCACGCATCTTGTGCAGTAAATTTTCAGGGCAAGATGTGAGGAGGAAAAGTGTGTCTTTCGTTTGTAATACTGCCGGGCTCCAGTACAATTTAGAAAATCAGGGAAAGTGGCCTGAACATGGTCGTAATGCTCTTAGCCCCCTTTAGTTATATCTCCTTCTTGCCCCTCACGTTCCGGGCTCAGGATTCTTGCATTCCCCTCCTTCTATTCCTTCTGCTGCTTCTGCTCCAGGGTCCCATGATGGACTCCGGACTCTTGTATTCCCCTCCTCCTTCTACTCCTTCCCTACAGGCTCTCCCTCTTTGGTGTCGCTCTCAAACTCCCGATTCCCTTCTCTCACGGTCTCTGGTCCTGCAACCCCAAACCTGAAGCAATTCTGCTGCTCCACCCTCTTCCTTATTTTCAGGGAGCCGGGCAGGGCAACACCCCCAGATTAACCTACCGTACTCACCTGGTCCCAGCAGTCCTTCTTACCCCACATAACTCTGGCTCTAGCAACCTTACCCAGACCCAGTCAGGCCCCCTCCTCACACACCTGGGCTTCGAGCTTCACTCCGGCAGCTTCCTTGGAGGGATCAGACGGAGGGTCCCAGGAGGTCCTCAGGTGCGAAGTATAGGGTGCACACAGGTGCGTCCAGGCTTCTGCAACCTCGAGGGCGCTGGAAGGGCCCGACACCTGCACTAGGGACCGCTCTAGGGACAGCAGACGTATCAGGATCTCTCCAGGCAGTAGCCCAGGTCTGTGGGCTCCAGCAGGTGGATAAATTCCTGCTGAGGGAGGAGACTTTGAAACGGCACGCCCCCCAGGGTGGGGCAGACTGAAATACAGTCCAGATCCCCCAGCGGGAGGGAGGGGAAGGAGACCAATGATGTGTACCAACATTAAACATTAAACATAATGAATATATGTAGCCAGCAGAGGAAAATTGTGTAGTCCGAATAAAGGTTTTTGGAGATTACAAACAGAAATAGGAAAGAATGGAGAAGAGAATATGGAAGGCAATAAGGGTTTGGGTTTTCAAACCATAAGAAAGATATACCAAAAATGAAAAGATTTAAGCATGTTTAGAAGGTTTGAGGAAGTTACAGAAAGCTAGGAAAAAACAGGTATTTATTGGATTCTTTCCAAGATTGCGAAATCCCTACTTGAACTAAATTATGATATATTCTTAAGTGTGATATTTGGGGTGGATTATTGTCACATTTAAAAATCATTGGCTGTAGATTGGCTGGAAATAGTGAATCCCATAACATGGAAATGTGTTCAAATTGGAAAATAGCTGAATTAAGAACTTTTAAGCTAGGAACTAAGGCTACCTAACAGCCTACAAAGCTCAGAGAAAATACTGGCCACTTTTAGGGACAGATTCTGGGACACTATGCAAGTTCACCAACTGTCATCCTGAATCCCAGGCAGGGGTCACAGTTCTGGTCACACATTTTATTTCAAATTTAGCTGGAGAAATTCACCAGAATCTCCAAAAACTTGAAAAAGATCCTTTAAACTCCCCTTTAGGAATTCCTTTACAGGCCTTTAAGGCCTGTAATAACAGGGGCAAGGCACAGGCAAAGAGGGATCAGAGGATTAGGCAGAAGGCTCAGGCTTTGGTCATTGCTTTAATGGCAGAACCATAGCTCCCATCTCACTGACTCTTGATTTAAATGTAAGAAGGATGGACATTGGTCCCGAGACTGTCCTCACGTTGTCTTGTCCATGGCAGTCTCTTGGACTCTGTCCCCTTTTACCCAGGTGTGACACTGGAAACAGGACTGCTCCCAGGGTAGGTGTGCAGGAGGCATGAAGCTACCTATACTCAGCTTCCCACACCACCTGAGACTCTCAAGACTCAGACTGACCTTGGGGAACCCTGGCTCCCTCCTTGAACATCTCTCTGGCTGAACTAAGGGTGATTTGGGACTTTAAGGGTAAGTCTCTCCTCTTCTTGAGACTATAGAAGCATTCTTCCCCTCTACCCCTTGTAGCCTTAGAGGCAAACCCCAAACTAGGAGATGAACAGGAACTTTGGTCTCTTCTTATAAGGACTTGCTTTCTTTCCATCAATTTTTGTTCTCCAAATGCCCGTATCCCTGCCTGGCCAAGACTTTATGTCTAAGCCTGGCTGTATTTTTGTTATTCTCCCAGCTGGTACTCCTTGCCATCACCTGCCTCTCCCTTTCTTTCACTTTCCAACATCTTATAAACCCGGAGGTTTGTGAAGATGGCAATACCTGGAAGGACCTTAGTGCCACATCTGTCCTTGTATGTCTAAAAGATTCCACAATATACCCCCACCAGAAACAACATCCCCTTAAGCCCTATCCAGAACTGCAGCCATCCTCTCCATTCTTTCCCGGACAGTCATTAAGAGACAACTAAGGACTTTTCTTGGCATGGCTGGATATTGCTAGGTCTGGATAGAGGGTAGCTCTATTGCTACTCCTCTCTATAAAGCCATCCATGGATCAGATAGTCCCCCCTTTGAATGGGGAACCTCTCAGTAAACATCTTTCTGAGATCTAAAGCTTCACCTTTCTTTAGCACCAGCTTTAGTTCTCCCAATGTCCCAAATCCTCCTGTTTTTATGTAGATGAAAAGCATGGCTCTGCCAGGTATCCTTGTCTAATTCCCAAGCCCAGACACTCATTCTATGGGCTTCTTTTCCAAAGCCCTGGATCCAGTTGCCTTCCTGCCTTCAGTAGCAGTAGGAGCTACAGCTCTCTTATTAGATGAGGTTTCCAAGATAGCCCTTGGACAATTCCTTACTGTCTATATACTACATCGGGTCCAGGGCATTCTAGAGGTAAAGGGATCTCTAGTAAGAACCTAACCTGATACCAGGCCCTCCTCCTTGGCTCCCCAGCCTTACCCTAAAGACCTGCACCACGCTCAATCCTGCTCCACTACTCCCACTCTCACAAGACTCATCCCTTGATCACTACTGTGAAGAAGCCATTGATCATGCTTACCTCATGAGACCAGATCTAAATGATTCCCCTTTCCCCCTGATGCTCTCTGGTTTACTGAAGGCTTTAGCTTTATGCTAATGAGACCACTGAGTTGGGCATTCTCAGCCCCTCTGTTCCAGCTGAACTTAGAGTTTTACAAGGGTGCTTACACCAAGGAAGGATAAATGCTTCAATAAATAAGCTGCTTTTCCATATTCTCCATGTTCATGGGGCTACTTGGAAAGAACAAGGCCTCCTCCCCTCCAATGGATCCCCTGCTAAACATAGTCCTCAAATTATGGACATTCTCATCATATTTCTAAGGTTTCTGTCATACATTGTAAGGGACACTAACTCTGTGGTGTCCCATGGCAATCACCTTGCTACCCAGGCTGCCCAGAATGCCACTTTAGGACTTTCTTCCATCTTTCCCACTCTGCCCTCAAAACCTCTCCCCCTTCCCTTCCAAGGTTAGTTGCTTCCCCTACATATATATTCAAGAAGAACTTGCTATGGCCAGAACTAAGGGGTTTCATGTCTCTGATTCTGGCTGACTTAAAGATCCCACTGGTCCAGTGTTTATTATCCCGCTTCTACAATGAAAGCTTTTCCATTCCCTCCATCCTTTACTTCTAGTGACCAACAACATTCTAACCTTACTGTCTGTGGGCTCTATCCTGGCAATTCTAATTCCATAAGGATAGTCATCTTATGAGTGTGTGTGTGTATGGGAAGATTACTCTAAATCTCACTAGCTACCTTTTTAAATACTCAAACTGCATATTATGCTTGTGGTCTAAAGATTTGTGCAAGATTTATGAACTTCTTTGCTGAGCTTGGCAAACTTGGGATCACTTTTCCAGGACTTTCCAGGTCTCCTGTATTCTCCCCCTTCTCACCAGAAGTCTCACTCATTTTGTTTTCTAACGAATGCTAAAGATGAGGCTCCCATGAGCAACCTTTTTAGGAATTCTTGTCGACTACTACTTTTTCTGCAAAGAATTTCCTGTGATAAAGCAGCAGCTGCCTTTTGAGCATCTTGGAAAACATATTGAAGATGTCCTATATGCCCCTCTTGGTCCCTGGTCAGCTGAAGTAGTTACAGAGGACACAGCCTGCATCCCTATTCATTGATTCCCATTACCCTTCCCAAAACAAAAAGTGGGGAATGAAACAGATCCTAGCAGAACCTCTGTTTGTAGTTAGGAACAAGAGAAGAGAAACAAGCTACTCTTGCTTACCAAGTTAAGTGCAGGGGCCTGAATTGTGGTAAACAGGACATGGTTAACCATGCATCCGATTGCAAGGAACTTGGGTCTGGTTACATGTTTCTATTCCTTGTTTTTCTCAAAATTTGGCCAGTACTTAAGAAGAAAACATCTCCATTGAGAAGCTCTAATCAATAAGTAAAGAGTAAGCATCTTTTCCCCTTACCTTTCCCTATAAAATACCCATCCTGAAGTATCCCCTTAGAACAATAAGTCTCTTGATCCTGCTTAGTCCTATGCTGCTTTCTACGACAATAAAATCTTTTTCTTGCAGTTCTTATCTCCCACTGCATTTTACATTACACATTATTCACCCCTCTCCCATCACGTATATATTTGTGTCTCATGATGGCCTTTTCTGTGGTGGGCTGGGAAGAGAAAAAGAGAGGGAAAAAAGTGCACAGCAACGAACAAAAGAAAACCAAAGAAAGCACAGAAATGCAGGGTAGCCTTGAAAATGATGTGCAATATTGATTACATAACTTTTCAAGAAAAAAAGCAAACCATGTGAAAAGAAAATTTGTGGCTTTATAATGAATCAATTCCCTTGTATATTGTACAGTATACATGGAAATGATGTCTTTTTGTATTTAAGCTCAAAATTAATTGAAAAAAATTTAATTGAGAAAAAATTAGCTCAAAATCAGAAACAATAAAACTCAATAACAGACTGATAACAAATCACTTAAGAAAAAAATCCCTATTCTATAAGAACTTCTAGGAAAACTGGAAAGCATTATGGAAGAAATTAGACTTAGGCTAACATCTTACACTTGCTTCCTTGATAATCTTAAAATGGATCTGTGACCTTACATAGAAGAGAAATAGATCAATCTATACTTAGCTTTGGATAGGAACTAGATTATTTACAAAGCAAGGGAGAGAAGTTAATACGAAAGGAAGGCTAGACACTTCTGATTACACAATATTAATAAGGTTCATTACAATCTAATTTCATGCATCTAGGAACATGGAATTTGGGGGTGAAATCTTTATTATCAGATTTTTCAGATAAGTGTTTGGTATGCAAGATAAATAGACTTAATCACACATACATATATATTCCCATATGTGTGCATATATGTGTATACATATATGTGTGTTATATGTATACATATGTGCATATATGTGCCAAAAAGCCATTCCCCCCAAAAACAAATGGTTAAAAGGGTTAACAATAAAAACAAATTATTTTTGAAAGTGTTTCAAATTGTTAATGACTATATGAAAGAATTCTCCAAATTACTCATAGTAAGAGAAAGGAAAAGCAAAACAATATTGTTTTACCTCACACATCCCTAAATTAGCAAAAGATGACCAAAACCAGGAATAATCAATATTGAAGGAGTTGTGGGAAGATAAGCACATCAGTTAATTATTGGTAGAGTTGTATAGCAGCACAAACATTTTGGAAGCCAATTTGTAATTATTCATACTCTTTGGCTTCGAGTAGTACTATTAGTCATTTACCCCCAAGTAAGTCATCGAGGAGAAGAAAATCCTTATATTCACCAAACTATAGCAGAAGATAGCAGCTAGATGACACAGTGGATAGAGCTCCAGTCCTGGGTTCAGCCTCAAATAGAGTTGGAAATACTGAATAGCTATGTGACCCTCAATGATAAACAAGCAGGAGAAGAAAAGGGCAAACCACTGTAGTATCTTTATTTAAAAGAAGACAAAACACCACCCAAATGAAGTCATGAACAGTCAGGGAAGACTGAAACAATTTGACAATAAAAACAAATTTATAGCAAAATTTTTCAAAGCATCAAAGTGCTGAGAACAAGAAGATGCTCATTGATTTAAAAATAACTAAACAAATATTGACATATTAATATAATAGAATATCTTTGTAGTAAGTAATTACAAAGAAGATGAATAAATAGAAGAATGAACTTACATGAAATGATATAAAATGAAGTAAGCAGAGCCTGGAAAGCACTCTACACAATGACTGCAGAACTGAAAAGAGAAAGAAAACAACCACAAAACATTTTTAAGTGAATGGCAGAATTCCAAAGAACAAATCCCAAACAAACTCAAAGAAGAAAAGATCTGCCCACTTTATTCCTTTTTAGAGGAGGGGGTCTATTATGGGGAATGGTGAATGTTTTCAAACATCTAGAATGTACTGATGAGATTTTCCTTATTTTTTTCTTTTTTTACCTATTCTAATTTCTTATTTCCTTCTTTCCTTCCTTCCTTCCTTCCTTCCTTCCTTCCTTCCTTCCTTCCTTC
>JAJPUD010000482.1:469835-559804 GCA_023553655.1 Myrmecobius fasciatus
TTCCTTCCTTCCTTCCTTCCTTCCTTCCTTCCTTCCTTCCTTCCTTCTTTCTTTCTTTCCTTCCTTCCTTCCTTCCTTTTCTTTCTTTCTTGGCAACTGATGATGCAGGAGACAGGAAGACAAGAGTTCAACCCCACTCTCAGCCACTTTCTAGATGTACAATCTTGTACAAGTCACTTGACTTCTCTCATCCTTAGCCACCTCATCTGTACTTATGAGGACAAAGGGACATATTTTCCAATCTTAAAGTATTATATGAATGCGATTCTTATTGTAAAACACTATTTGTTACATGTTATGGCTCTTTGAGAGAGAGAGAGATACTTTCACAGTAGGAAAAATTTTAGCAATGCAGAAATAAAAAATCTCAATACAAACCTATTATTTTTTAATAGAATTGAATTTGATTTGTTCTGTTACTGTTTTGAATTTCAATTTAAGGTTACTAGGATCCCTATTCAATTGTTATCTTATTGGACTTAGCTCCATGCTCTAGCACCAGCTCTTCAGCTGCTCACCAAATGATGTGAGGAGTGATTTTGTCTCTTCAGTCAGCCCCAACTTTCATCTTTGTATTACTGGAACATATATGATCCACAGCTTGGTCTATACAATCAGTGAAGTTTTAAGAGAACAAAGTCAAGGTAGCTTGGGATGAGAAGCTTAATTTGCAAGTGTCCCTCAGAACTCAAACTTATTTTACATGCGCCTGAGGCAGTTCTTAAAAGGGTTCCAGGTGTACTTCTCAAGCAAGAACTGTTCTAAAATCATTATTAATATCAGAACGAGGTAAGAGGGAGATGGGAGAGGACAAGACAGTTATAAAAGTCTCACGATGGAAAATGTTATCCACATTCAGAGAAAGAACTGATTTATCCTGAATGTAGATAAAAACATACTATTTTCATTTTTTCATTTTTTTTCCTTTTGCAAACTAATTGTTTTGGGGAATTATTTCTTATTTGATAATATGACTATAGGTTTTGCATGATTGAACATATATAATCTATATCAAATTGCTTACCAACTTAAGGAAGGAGAAAATTTGGAATTCAAAATTTTAAAAATGAATAATAAATTTAAATTAGTTAAATATTTAAATTAGTTAATTATTATAAAATAATTACATAAGTAATAATTAAATTATTAAATTTGTTAAATATTCAAATTATTAAATTACAAAATATTAAATACAAATTTAAATTATGAAAATGTTTAAAAAAATTGAATGTCAGGGGCAGCTAGATGGCACAGTGGATAGAGCACCAGCCCTGTAGTCAGGAGGACCTGAGTTCAAATGTGGTCTTAGACACTTAACACTTCCTAGCTGTGTGACCCTGGGCAAGTCACTTAGCCTCAGCAAAAACAAACAAACAAAACAAAACAAAACAAGAATGTCAATGCAAATACAAGATGACAGAAAGAAGCCAGGAACTGAGCTGTCCCCAGTTTTTCTTAGAAACAATGTTAAATCAAGCCTCTAAATGGATTCTGGACTGACAGAACCCACACAAATTCAGAGTAAAACAATTTTCCAGCTTAAGATAATTTAGAAAGTTCGGGGAAAGGTCTGTCTCACTTGGATGAAAGGGGAGTACAGGTGCAGGTTCAATGCAGAGAATGTAAAGAGAGTCTCTTAATCACAACACAGATCATCAGCAGAGGCCCTATATTCCTAAGCATGGCAGTGGCTCAGCAGGCCAGCTGTGAGACCCACAGCTTCAATATAGAAAGCTAATTACCCGCCACCCAATAGGCTAAGTTAACCCAGTGCAAAGGAAAAGCTGCAAGCACCTCCAGCCCCTGCATAGAAAGCCAGTGAATAGGACCCTGTTCCCCTGCAAAAGAATCGTGAGACAGTGTCCACTGGGCCCTAGGAGCAGAGTTCAACTTAAAAATATGCTTCCTCCTACCTCAGCCCTTGAGGCCCTCATGCCTACCTCAGGGAAGCTGGCTCTCCCTGGTCCAGCCTTCCCCAACCCTTCCTCCTGAGGACTTGGGCTCTGACTTTGAGAACATGGAGATGGTGCGAGAGCTGAGTGAGGCTAACTAGTACTTTTGTGGCTAGTGGAAGGATAACAACCATTCCAGGAGGAGGAAATTGTGGCAGAGAAGTTTAGGAGAAGTAGTGAGGAGGACTGGGGGAGGAGGGGATGGGGCAAATTCCATTGAAGACCTTTCTAGAATTTGTACTCAAGAACCTAGTGGAGCTAGTGAAGATCCCCTCCTACCCCATTTAATGGCTAATGGCAGCTGGGCCCCCCAGTCCCATTTCCCATCCCAGCTGATCCCCCTAAGATGTTTGTCTGAGTTACTGGCACTCTTGGAGGTCATGTGCTAAGCCTCAGTTCTGCCTCCAAATCTCCAAAATTGCTGCCTTCAAGATCATTCATTTTTAGCAAACTGGGGCAGGTGTTTGTGAAAATGGCAGGGGAGAGTGAGTGAGTCTCATCTCTGCCAAAATGCCCCCATTAATTCTTCTTACTGCCACTCCAGCTTGGGGTCTCACACCTGGGCCCTTGCTGAGTGTGCTTCTCATGGTGGGAATGATGAGCCCCCACCTCTACCTTCCCCCTCCCTGACCCTGGTGCTGAGCAGTGGACCCCTCAGCCCCGCCCCCAGCCATTTGAGTCAAGAGAGTGGTCCATCTTTGCTGCCCACAGTCCCTCAGCAACACCCCTCAACAAAGCTAGATGAGAAGGGGGAGTTCTCTGAGTACCCCACCCCAATCAGAGGCAACCTTGCCCAGTGCATCGAGCAGCATACAGATGAAACCACCAACTGTACTGGGATTCCTGGACCTGGATGCTCCTGGGAAGCCTAGTGGAGGAGAAAGTCCCACGACTTTTCCTGATCAGTCCCCGTAGCTCCCAGTGACAGAAAACTCGCTGATGCCCCTCCCCCCCAACCTGCTGTTTGATCCCCAGTGGCACCAGTACTCAGGTGAGACATCAAATTCAGAGGATGATCCACCATCTCCTGAGGACAAGGAGCATCAGGGTCCCACCTTCCCTTTAGAGATCAGCAGTGAAGATGGTTCAGAACGGAAGCTGAGAACCTGAAGCCGACAGGAAGCACCTTGATTGAGAAGGTCCAAGAGTCCCCAAGTCACGCCCGGCTCAGGCGTCTCTCCTGCGGGATGAGCCGTGTGCAGCTCTGGGGATTCACCAAGATGCTGTGATCTTCCTGGCTGAGGGTCCGGCGCGGCCACCACTACAAATCCCATCTAGGGAAGGGGCAAGAAGATCCTCTCTGAACCCCTCCTTCTCCGCCTGGGCAGAAGCCCATCTCGCAAATGCACCTTCGGCACGTTTAACACCGCATCCCAGCATCGGGAGCTGCCTGTGAGGAGGAGCAGAAGGGGCGGCTCAGGTCTACCAAGCTTGCCCCCACTTTGGAACTGCCCTTGGCCACGCTCTTCGGGCACCTTGAGAAGCCATCCAAAGAGGCTGTGGAGGTCCGCGGATCACCTCCTTCACCGCCGAGGTTTGTTGTGTAAATGCAGCATCCATGCTCTTGAGTTGTTATCTGAGTACTTGGCCATTGTCACCTTCTCGGTGCTCACAGACAAGCGAGAGAAGTTCTGTGATGACAAAGGAATCAAGTGCTACTTGTTCCGCGTGGTAACTTTACGGGGTGGCTGCCGCCACGCACGGGAATGCTGCGAGTTTCATCCGTCACTCGTGTGAGCCCACTGCTTCTCCCAGGTGATCCACCCGGAGGGCCAGAAGCACATCATGATCTTCGCCCTCCGGGGGCATTCTCTGGGGGAGGAAATCACCTAAAACTATCCAGGATGCCCACAACAAGCTGCCCTGCAACTGTGGAGCCGAGCGGGGTCATAGCTTCAACTGACCGGTTCTCTTCCCTCTTGGCTCAGGCCGTTGTCCCTGGTCTGCCCCTCAGGGGACCCCACCCACATATTTTGCCCTCTTATTTCACTCTCATCCTGGAAGTACAAGGCCCTCCCTTTCCCACAAACTAAACATGTCCCCAGGGCTCACTGCCTTCCCTATTCTAGTTATCCCCTGCCCACAGAGTCCAGAAAAATATATTGTTCAGAGATTTCTATGCACCTTTTTATTTAACAAGTAGGATCCCAGAGAGGACTCCCCTTCTCCTCCCCCTCCCCAATAAAGTCCATCAATGTTTGGATACACACACACACAAAGAGCAAAAATGCAAAAAGAGCCCTGATCATAGAAAGCTACTACGAGGACAGGTAAGATGGGAACACAAACTCAGGAGAGGACAGCAATGGCAAAATGCCCACAGGTGACGCCTCAAAGGGGAATATGAATTGGTCTCAAACTCAAAGGGATCTCCTGGAAGAGCTCAAAAAGAATTTCAAAAATCAAGTAAGAGAGGTAGAAGAAAAATTGGGAAAAGAAACAAGAGCTTTGCAGGAGAATTATTCCTTTTCCTTGGAAAAGGAAGCATAAAAATTGACAGAAGAAAGCAACTCCTTAAAAATAGATTTGACAAAATGGAGAGGAAATATACTGATGAAAACAATTCTTTAAAAATAGATTTGGAGAAACTGGGGGAAAAAATCCATTGAACACAACAACTTCTTTAAAAGTACAATTGGCCAAATGTAAAAAGAGGTAAAAAAGCTAACCGAAGAAAATAGCTCATTAAAAATTAGAATTGGAAAAAAAAATTTAGAATTGAACAAGAAGTGAATGATTCAATACAACATAATCAAATTATATTTAAAAAATAGAAGAAAATGTAAAATACTTCATTAGAAAAAAACAACCAAAACAGAAAATAAATCCAGAAAGGATAATTTAAGAATTATTGGATTACTAAAAACCATAATCAAAAAAAGAACCTGTCCCTCATTGAGCTAGATATATGGATGTGGGAGTTAATTTGCATAACATTCAAATTCGTGGGAGGTGGGAAGGAGTGGGGGGAGAGAGAGAACTTCAGTCTTCTATCACCAATTACCTATTAGCCAGTTCAGATGGAATGTCCAGAAATATCTTAAACTCAAAAAGAACAAAACGAAACTCAGGATCTTTTTATGCTAATACTCTTCTCTTCCAAACTTCATTCATTATGAATTATTTTTCCAGAATCTCGAGTTTATAAGCTCTGCCTTATCTTGCCCTCTTCATTCCCCCTTACTCCAGATGTCATTGTCCCCAAATCTTACTGCTTCTACCCTTACAACATCTCTTCCCCTTTAGACCCTCATCATCTCTCACCTTGATTATTCTAACACTCTCCTAACTGATCTTTCTACTTCAAGACTCTCCCCAGTTCAGCATGTCCTAATCCTTGCTGTCAAATCACTGTTTCTTAAATACAGCTTGACCATGTTACTCCCTCTCCTCCATCAATATTGTCTGCTCTCTATTCACTATTCACTAGATACTCCTCTGTCTAGCTGTCAGAGCCCTACCCAGCCTGGCCCCAGATGATTATTTTAGCTTCACTGGGCGTTGGTACTGGCCTGTGCTCTACAATGCAGTTAAATCCTCTTCTATAACATTTTATCTCCTACCTCTAACTCTTTAAACTGGCTCCCTTCCATGCCTGGACTGCACTACCTCTTGATTTCTGCCTCGTAGAGTCCCTGTTTCCCTTTAAGATTCAACTCAAGCACTATTTTTCATATGAAATCTTTCTGAATTTCCCAGTGAGGGTCCCCTTGCCCAAATACTTGGAATTAAACTATACTGCATGTACATAGTGTCTTAAAAATCTAGTGCAGATTTAACTTTTGTAGCTTAACACTATGAATATTTATTAATATTTATATTTATTCACTGTATGTTCATGATCTGTACTTGATGTTGTCTCCTCTATTAGAATGTTCTCTCTCCTTTCAAGCAGACTGTTCCATTCTTTATATCCCCAGCACCTGCCACCCAGGAAGTGAAATTTACTTTGTTTAAGGCTGGGACCCTGAAGCCCTTATAATGCCAGATCTCATCAGAGACCCAGGCTCTCTTCTCCCTCCTGTCTGTCAGAGCTGAGGATGCTGGCAACTCCATATGCATTTACTCTGTCAGAGCTCATCAATATCCTCACCTGGTTACAGGTGAGGGAAGACAAGGCCAAGAGCACCTCTAAGTAAAATAATCTCCCACTCCCCAGCACAAGGGCCCTGTAGGGCCAAAGGGGACTGTGCTCCTGAAGAAATCTTTACTTTGGAAATTTGTAGAATTCAGAAGTGCCCTAATAGAGAGATGAGACCTTTATAGACAGAGCTGACACATCTAGGAGAGAGTAGGATGGAGAGGGAAGGAGAGGCAGAATGGGAGTTAGAAGTAGAATTGTCAAACTTCAGAGTTAGAAAAGGGCTTTCCCTTGCACCAACAATAATAGAACCTGAGTCCAGATTAGGGGAAGTTATTTACCTGAGGTGAAAAAAAAGGTGGAGCTAGAAGCAGGCCATATTGTGACCTTTGGCATTAGCCTAGGTCTTGAGCCTTCTTGAGGATTCACTATTGACTAGGTGAGAGATTAAGGGACTCATCAGAGATCAAAGTTGATCTTCCTCTAATCAAAAATCTTCATTGAAAGGGGGAAAGTAAAAACAAAAATGTATATTAAGCACTTGCTATATGGCAGTCACTGTACCCTGGAAATACAGATGGAGAAGAAAGTCAATGCCTTGCTGTCAAGGATCTTACAGTTTAATGGAGGAGACAAGCCAGCAAAGAGAGGTCAGCTGTGGGGAAATGGAAATGCCCAAGGACTAAGGGCTAAGCAGAGGGGACTTTAGTTGACATCAGTAAAGACTCCTGTTAGGGATCTTTAGGGCAGCAAGTACCAGTGGTCCTCCAGCTCACCTGAAGGAATAACATTGGTGGCTCTTATCTCACCAAGGCCCTGGGAGAAGTAGAGCTCATATGGGCTTAGAGCTGCCTTGTCAGAGAGGTAAGAAGGAAGGCTAGGGGAAGAGAGGAAGGGAGCTCAGAATAGTAATAGGTTTTCCAGCTGGCCAGTCCTCCCGGATGGGTTCGGGGATGACCTGGGGCTAGGAAGAAGCAATGGAGGGAAACTGAGGAAGGACAGGATTTGGGAATTGGGAGATAGAGAATCCTAAAACAAAAGTCTCCTTCTTTTGGAATGATCGGTTAGTTGGAAGGGACCTTTGAGAGCATCATGTATCATCCCTGATAGAGGCCTGAAGGAAATTGAAGAAAAGTTCACATCAAAAACTGTTATCCTGGGAGGGGAAGGTATTTCTCCAGGAAGCCCAGCAAGGCTAGGCCATGAAACCAGATGATAAGTGTATCATCTTTCTCTTGAAAGTTCTCTTCCCAAGCCCTTGCTCTCAACCCTTCCAGGTCCTGTGATAGCTCTAGCATGGCATGTCATACTCCAGTGCCAGCCACCAATCTGGTCCTCTCTCTGGGGATCGATGTTTGCACTGATGTCCCTGAGTCCTTACAGCAATAGAAACCACCAGGGAGTCTTTTCCTAGCTAGGTTCTGAGGGCCCTGGATTCAGGGAACTATACTTGCATTTACTACTATTCAAAGACACTTCAGCACAAAGTGTCAGAGCCCAGTGATTCCCTGGAAATCTGTGTGTTTGGTGAGGAAGGGAGGCAAGAAGATTGGAGTACATGACTGCTAAGCATGAGGGTACTCAGAAGCCAGGTCTGAGAGAAAGGATTTAGGAAGGAGATTTAGGAAGAGTGGTCATGAATCAATTCAATAGGTAAACTGAAGTTAGTGTGCTGAGCAAAACTAATTTATTAACAATGATCTGTATAACTATTAACAAATCAGCCAGACTGACCACCTCAGTAGGAGGTCTGGGGTAATTAGGAACATTACAATTGACTATATTGAGAAAAGTGGATTGGCATTCAGGTGTGGCTAATCACACCCCTCCCAAACAATAAAAGAATGTTAAAGCTCTTGTGGGACTCATCTGCCTCTTGTAATCTTTGTTAGGGGTTACTCTTCTATTGGAGAAGATCAAATTTCCTCTAATTGTACAAGGGCAAGTAAGGACAAATACATCTTTTGGGGAAAGGCATCAAATTAAATTGTCTCTTGTCTGTAAGACATCCCAGGAGTTAATGTGAATGATAACATCCCTTTTCAACCTTTTAAACTAACTCAGAGGAAAAATTGCAATCCTGAGTTTAACTCAAGAATGGAGAAATGTGGCTTGGAAAAATGGGTCAGTATAATGCAGGATAGGGTCAATTATGGAATAGAATCAATTGTTAAATACCAAAATAATTTTAATTACCTCAAACTTCAAGTGAGGAAAGTGGAGGTAACATTAAATAAAGGCTCCTTATTTAAGGGGCAGGTATAATCAGAGAAAGAAAATGGGGATGTGGGGAGTATCTTCATTGTCTTTATCCATTTAAGAATTGCAGAATGACTTACATTCTTATAAATTTGACTCAGTTCTCTATATATTTGAGAAACAAGACTGTTATCAAAAATATTTGCTATTAAAAACAACTTTCCAAGTTTTCTGCTTTCTTTCTAATTTTGGATAAATTGGATTTGTTTGTGCAAAACTTTTTTTAAATTTTATATAATCAAAATTATCCATTTTACATTTTTTAATGCTCTCTATATCTTGTTTGATCCTAAATTCATCTCCTTTCCATAAGTCTAACAGGTGAACTTTCCTGATTTGCTTATGGTGTTACTCTTTATGTATAAATCATGTACCCTTTTTGACCTTATTTTGGTGTATTTTGTGAGATATTAGTCTATTCCTAGTTTCTTTTCCTAGTACTTTTTGGTAAATAATGAGTTTTTGTCCTAAATGCTTAGATATATCAAACACTAAATTACTTTGATCATTTACTCCAATGTATTATGTATGTAATCTATTCCACTGATCCATCATTCTATTTCTTGGCCATTAGTATATAGTTTTGATGATTACCACTTTTTTTTCTTTTTAGTTTGAAATCTGGTATGGCTTCCTTAATATTCCTTCCCCATTGGTTCCCTTGATATTCTTGATCATTTGTTCTTTCAGATGAAGTTTGTTGTTATTTTTTTTAGCTCTATGAAATACTTTTTGATAGTTTAATTGGCATGGCATCATATAGGTAGATTAATTTGGATGGAATTGTCTTTTTTGTCATTTTTATTATTATTTATATTGTATATTATGATGTTATATATTATTTATTATTATTATTATCAGTTTACTTATGAACAATTATAATTTCCAATTGTTTACATCTGAATTTGTGTGAGAAGTGTCTTGTAATTGTGTTCACATAACTCCTGGATCTATCTTAGGAGGTAGACTCCCAAATACTTTATATTGAGTATGATTATTTTTTAAATGGAATTTCTCTTTCTATACCTTGCTACTGGTCTTTGTTGGTAATATATAGAAATGCCAATTATTTTTGTGGCTTTATTTTATATTCTAAAACTTTTTAGAATTCTCTGAGTATACCATGTATCATCAACAAAGAGAGATAATTTTCTTTCCTCACTGCCTATTCTGATTCTTTATTTTATTTTTCTTCTCTTATGCTATTACTAGCATTTTTATACAATATTGAATAATAGTGGTGGCAGTGGGCATCCTTGCTTCATCCTTGATCTTCCTGGAAACACTTCTAGTTTATCCCCCTTGTAGATAATGCTAGCTGATGTTTTAAAATAGATATTATTTTATCATTTTAAGGAAAGTAATAATGGGTGCTGTCTTTTGTTGAGAGCTTTTTCTGCCTCTGTTAAGATAGTTGTGTGA
Source organism: Myrmecobius fasciatus (assembly GCA_023553655.1). Taxonomy (NCBI): domain Eukaryota; kingdom Metazoa; phylum Chordata; class Mammalia; order Dasyuromorphia; family Myrmecobiidae; genus Myrmecobius; species Myrmecobius fasciatus. The sequence goes on from JAJPUD010000482.1 coordinate 479,550, forward strand.
CTTCTGTTGATTTTGTCATCAATATGGTCAATTATACTGATAGTTTTCTTAATATAGAACCAACCCTTCATTCCACTATGACCCGTCTGGTCATAATATATAATCCTTGTGATATATTGCTGTAATCTGGCTAGTATTTTATTTTGAATTTTTTGCATCAATACTCATTAGGGAAATTGATTTATAATTCTCCTTTTTCTGTTTTTGCTCTTTCTGATTTAGGTATCAGCACTATATTTGCATTGCAAAAGGAATTTAATAGAACTCCTTTTTGTTTATTTTTTCAAATAGTTGATATGGTATTAGAATTAATTGTTCTTCAAATACTTGGTAGAATTCATGTGTGGATCTATCTGGCTCTGGGGATTTTTTTCTTAGGGAATTAATTGATGGTGTAATTAATTTCTTTCTTTTTTAAAAGATGGGTTTGTTTAAATATTCTATTTCCTCTTCTATTTAATTATATGCTTGTAAATATTCAACTATTTCCCTTAGATTGTCAGATTTATTGTTATATCATTGGATAAAACAGTTTATAATAATTGCTTTAGCTTCATCTTTATTGTTAACTAATTCATCCCTTTCAGTTTTGATGCTAGTTATTTGGTTTTTTTAAATAAATAATTAACCAATGGTTTATCTATTTCGTTGGTTTTTCATAAAACCAATTTCTACTTTCATTTCATTTTTTGCTTTTAATTTTATTAATCTCTTTTGATTTTCAGGATTTCAATTTGGTGTTTAATTATTTAAAAATTTTTTTCTAGGTTTTTTTAGTTGCATACCCAATTTAATGATTTGCTCTTTCTCTATTTCATTCCTTCCTTCTCTCCCTCACTCTGCCAAATATAATGATCTTTGCACTCCAAAGGATAGAATGCAAAATGATTAGAAGGAAATTGGTGCACTAAGTTAACAAAGAAGGAGAAAGAACACTTTGCTACACTAAATGAGTTCAAGTCTCCTGGCCCAATGAACTATGGAATGCTATCCCTTCTCATCTCTCCCTTCTTTAAGTCTCAGCTAAAATAAATCCATTTTGCCTAATTATCAGTTTTAGTGCCTTTCCTCCTTATCTTTAATGTGTCCTGTATAGATCTAGTTTGTACATACCTGTTCCATGTTTTCTTTCCACTTTACCTTTAGATTGTAAGATCCATGGAGGTAAGGACAGGTGTTTTGTTTGGGGTTTGGCATGTGTATATATATATATATATATATATATATATATATATATATACACACACACCAAACACTTAGCACAGTGTATAAATGTTTATTGCCTGACTGCAAGATCCAGTGGATGGGATGACTGGACCATTGTTTAATATCTCTGCAGCATCAGGTTGAATGAATGCATAATGATGGGTCTAAAGAACTTAAAAAAAAAACATTAAGAACCCACTATATATCAAGCACTTTGCTAAATGCTGGAGATAAAGAAAAAGGCAAAATACATATCCTGCTCTTGAGGAACTCACTCTAATGAGGGAAACAACATACCAAACCCCTCTCCCCCCATACATAAAAACAAGACAAGATGGTGCTAGTTAACAGGAGGAAAGTAGTAGTGCAATAATAAAGGCCTTTTACCAAGAACTCTACAGACCAACTTCATGGACTTGTTGAACCCTAGATAGGTTTTGAATCCATGATATAGAGAAGAAAGAAGAGAGTTTAAGAACTTCTTATTTAGGGAATGGGAGAGGAAGTTGCCAGCAAATGTCTAACCTAAACAGGAAAGATGAGCTTTATGTGTGTGTTGGATTAAGGCAACTGACAATTGTAAACATTCTAATTGTTTATAAGTGTGTTGATGTGTTGCATGGTAACTTTTTTTTTCTTAGCCACTTTTGTGATTTCATTGGGCCATGAGGCTTCCAGGGAAGAATTCCCCCAAATCTTTGCAGCCTGTTCTGTAATTAATAGGCTTAGAGAAGTTTCATGGAGAAACTGAGAAATTTAATGACTCGTAATCATCCAACCTGGATGTATCAGAGATGGGCCTGGAACCCCAGACATTATGAATTTGAAGTCTGCTCTCTATTCAGCATCCTGAACTGCCTCCCATGAAAACTGTAATTTCCTGAAAAAGAAGCCTTATCCCAGAATTGTCTTTGAATTAAAATGAGAGATTTTATTACTTAAAAATTAATTTCTTCAAAAAACCACCTATTGAGATGCAATACCTCAGGCCAATAAGGATGAGATAGAATGCTACCCTTAAAAACACACACAGCAATTAATGTCATAGTGTTTTATTTATTTTGCTAATTATGGTTAAGACAAATTCTAGTTTGTCCATCAAGCCTGCAAACAAAGAAGCTTTCTCTGAAGGCCAAGGCTCAGACTTCATTAAAATGTACATATTAATTATTGTTTACAATCTTTGCCCCTGTAGTTGATTACTTCTAACAAAAGGCTCAACACATGTACATCTTAATTGCTGTCTGTGATTATATGGCAGCCCTGATGAAACCTGAAATACCCTTTTGCAACTTTTCAAAAAGGGAAGAAACTTGAATGTAAAGAGAAAATATTTTTTATCATTGTACTTTTGATGGAAAAACAATCTGGAAGAGAGCAGCCACAATTTCAACAACCAGAAGGTATTTACTACATGATAAAATTTCTGTAGTATTTGGGAAGATACATTTTGCTGAGGAGCTAGGAAATGACAGGAGATACCTCCTCCCCTCCCTATATTTTGTGCCTGATGTAGCAATTATAAATCAAATAGTAACTTAGAATCTGTCATATGGGAAGGGTAACTAATTATTAATTTATGACCCATTTTACATTTGGCTAAGTATTCATCAGTCTGCCTACTTTCCTTAATTCAAATCAATTCAAAAATTATTTGTAAAGAACTTACTATGTGCTAACACTGGGAATGAAACAGTCAATGTCCTCAAAGAACACAGCTCTACTGTGGAGCAACAATACATAAACAGATAAACAAATTAAAAATAAAAACAAAGTAATTTCGGGAGAGGGCAGCTAGGTGGGACAGGGGATAGAATGCCAGGCCTGGATTCAGGAAGAACTGAGTTCAAGTCTGGTCTCACACACTTACTAGCTGTATAATCCCGAACAATTCACTTACCCTTATTTGTCTCAGTTTCCTCATCTATAAAATGAGCTGGAGAAGAAAATGGCAAACCATTCTGTAGAGGTAAAAGGCACCAGAAATGATAATATAGAAATAGATTCAGGAGAGCAATAAATTGTAAAATAATGTTATATAAGAATAGTATAATAACTTCACAGGCAAAGGAGGGATCAGGGAGGTTCCAGATGGAATCCACCTGATTGACCAAGTTCCAAACTTGTCCAAAGATAGGTAATCAAGATCTCAAAGGTTATTTAAAGATGCTATCTAGACAGTCTCAGAGTGGAGTTCTAGACAATGGTTATACAAAAAGGACAGTCTGGGACTTGATTATGGTTGATAATAGCCAGATGGGCTCCTTCCTGCCGGAAAGAGAATTAGCTGTTTTCAGAATCTATTCCAGTATCTTTGCCAAGAAAAACCCCAAAATTGGTCATGAAGAGTTGACATGACTGAAGTGACTGAATAATAATTTCTGTGTGTGTGTGGGGGGGTCACTAGCAGTGAGGAGGATCATGAATCATATTTATCTACTTCTTTTATTATCTCAGCTTGGGTGAGCCACTGCTCCAAGTCTTAGTTTCTCCATCTGTCAAAAGGCTGAAGATTGCAAATGCCTGTTCTAACTATCCATCTCCAAAGAAAGAACTGATATTATTTGAAAACAGACTGAAGCATGCTATTTTTCGTTTTCTTTCATTCTTTTTAAAAAATGAATATATAACAAAATGACTAATATGGAAATGTTTAACATAATTGCACATGTATATTGAAATGCCATCAGGCTCAAGGAGGGAGAAGGAAGGGAAGTTAGGGAAAGAAACAATTTGAAATTCAAAATAAAAAAAAAGTAAAAATTGTTTTACATGTAATTGGGGAGAAAAAATAAAATAATATATTTTAAAAGTTTATGATTGAGATGGAAGTTTAATAACTTACTACTATTTTTTTTCATAGGTGCGCAAGAATAGCATTTATATGGTACTTATAGTTTACACAGTGTTTTTCTCATAATAATCCTGTAAGAAAAAAGGTATAAATATCATTACTCCAGTTTTACAGATAGGAAGCCCAGAGAAAGGCCTAGATAGGCCTCTTAGACAGAGTGAAATAATTTGCTCAAGAACCCAAGTTCTTGAGCCCATAATAATAGCCCATCTGGCTATTATCAACCATAATCAAGTCCCAGACTATCCTGTTTGTATAACCATTGTCTAGAAGTCCAAGTTCTAGAGCAAGAACCCAAGACACTAAACCAAAGTAGCAGCTCAAAACTATTCTTCAAAGAAGTGTTTACAGTTTTGTCCGGGAGCTATAAATAACATTGTCATCTTTTGAGAGCTCTATCCAGAATTAGAATTTAGAATTGAAAATTTCCCCTTGCATCATCTAATAAGGCAGACAGACAAAAAAACATTTGTTAAATGCTTATTATGTGGCAGGCATTCTGCTAAGCACTAGGGATACAAAATACAAACAAAAAAAAGATAGACCTCATCCACAAGAAGCTTATATTCTAATGAAGGAAGACCATACAAAAGGGAGCTGAAGGGTTATATAATTGAATCAAGACTTGACTCTGCCACTAATTAGCTATCTGACAATTATAGAATTTCAAAATTAGAAGAGAAACCTCAGAGGTCATGTAGACTATTTATTTAGTGTGTGTATTCACAATGAAACATATATTTGTTTTCACTATTGTTTCACAAGGCAAAACAATGTTCCACCTTGCTGAAGGAGCTCCAATTGTCCTAAAAAGGAGAAATAGATGAGATAATTGGGAATGGAGGAAGCTGTTTACAGGCAAGCAGATTCTTATGTTCCCCATTTTTTCTTCTTGTGCTCTTGAAAGAAACTTACTGTTAGTCAGCTTTTCTTCCCATGTGGTCAAAAGTCAAAGAACTGATACACAGAGTTGTGGGTTGGAGTATGTGATCACTACCAGAAGCTTGTTATATTAATCTTAGGGCTGCCATTATCCCTGAGCTGTTACAGCGTTAGGTAGGATGCACAAAGATAGAATTGGATCAGATGCTGGAGAGCTGGGATGGTGAGACTTACTAGCAAACAAAAGAGATGAAGATAAACTCTATTGGTAACTTCAGTGAGACTTCAGCAGCTGAGCAGGACATTGATCTGATTCTAGATACTTTCTTCTTCCTTTCTGCTTTCTCCATTTTTTTTTTTTTACTGAGGTATTCAGTTCCAATGTATTCCAAATACCTAAGACTTTCTTTAATTTTTCTCCTGTTCTATAGGCTCAGTTCAAGAAATTTGGGTAAAGTACTTTACGAGAAGGATGTTGATATGGAGGTCGGACAAGTCAATCAAGATTTCCATCACTTTAATATTGCAGTCATGTCTCATTTCTTTTTTATACCACTAGGGGCCAGTGCTACCATACTTGAAGCCGTATAAGTTTGACAGAATAGAAGGGGAGGGTAGAATAAATGTTTGCTGGCTAGCCCCCTCTGGAGGAAAGCGAAAATACTGCAACTTTCGAGAAAGCATTAATGAAACCACTTGCCCGGTGACTCAAATGTAGTACCACCTTCTGGCCATATAAGGTACTACATTCCCTTGCTTTTTAATTAAAGTGACAAGACATTTTTTCTGTAGGCTGTAGAAAACAGGAAAGGAGGATGGTGTGGGCTAAAATTCCTTCTGCAGCATTGCAACCCCTGAGATAACCACCTAATTCAAACTCACCTGCTGCCAATATTGTACATATCTCATCAGAAATTTTCTGTATTACTTTTGCAAGTTTCCAGCTAATCTGTTCAAAGACCTCCAGGAACGATTAATTTCCTTTCTACATGACAGTACTTCAATATATGGAGACAGCTTTAATGTTTCCCTCCCCTCTCTCCACCCAAAAGCTTCTTTTTTTCTAGGCTAAATATCTCTAGTTTCTTCAGTCAGTCTTCCCCTTAAGTGTGCTCATCACACTGGTTCCCTCCACCCTTTCTCCCCAACAACTATTCTTGTGTGTGCTACAGCTGTCAATGCTCAGGATTTAGTGTCCGAATCAAACACAACATTCAAGATGTTGCCTGACCAGGACACTGTTACTACTAATGTGTAACCACAGCAAATTGAGAAACTAGAGGAATCAAGAAATCTTGGATTCCAATCATGTTCTTCACATATTATAAGAAACTCACTTAACTCTCACTTCCCCAGATAGTCTCTGAGTCTTAGGGAATAACTTTATGTTGTATTATCCAATGTGCAAATATTTGAAGAATTTCCTATATCCATTAAATCATAGACATAGAGCAATCTCCCTTCCCCCCAATAACTTACCCCAAACATTGCTTGAACTTTTTCATCTCCTCATTATGTTGCTTCCTCATACTAGGTTTACAATTTACTAAAATTCCCAGGTTTTTTTTATTGTCTAACCACCCTCTTTTTTGTCCTGTATTTGTATAGTTGATTTTTTTTTTACTTTCAAAAGTGTAAGGACTTAAAATTACTTTTATTAAATTCAGCTTCACATTCTAATCTGTGAAATATTTTGGTATCCTAGTTCATTCACCCAATATGTTAACTTGTCCTCCCAGCTTTGTTTCATCTCCTGGTTTGAATATTTAATTGAACAAGGCCAAGGTCAGATTCAGCTTTCCACTAAAACTTCCAAGATGAAAAGTTGAGTTGGATCTATTAATCATTATTCTTTACTTCTAACCTTTTCAATCTATTCCAAATTCATGTAATTATATTATAATCTAGTTTTTATCTGCACATCTTGTTTACAAGGATATTGTGAAAGAATTTTTAAAAATGTTGAAATCCAGATGTTATAACTATTGTATTCATCTGATGAAGTCTATTAATCTTTTTAAAAGGTAAATGTAATTAATTTTTATGACCCTTATTTGATGACTTAAGGTCTTTGGGCCTCAATTTCTTCCTTTATAAAATGAAACAAGTCTAGATAAGAGCTGTTTAAACTTTTTCCACTTAAGATCTTTTTTCCCCTGAGAAATTTTGATATGATTTTAGGTATATAAGTATACAAAATAGATATAAAAATCATTCAGAAATAAGAACTCACTATTTGACAAAAATTGCTGGGAAAATTGGAAATCAGTATGGCAGGAACTAGGCATTGACCTACATCTAACACCCTATATGGAGATAAGGTCAAAATGGGTTCATGATTTAGACATAAAGAATGATATTATAAGTAAATTAGAAGAACAAAGGATAGTCTACTCCTCATATCTGTGGCGAAGGAAGGAATTTGTGACTAAGAAGAACTAGAGTACATTACAGAAAGCAAAATAGATATTTTAATTACTTTAAGTTAAAAAGGTTTTGTATAAACAAAACCAATGCAGACAAAATTAGAAGGAAGGCAATAAACTTGGAAAAAAATTTTATATCCAAGGGTTTTAAAAGGCCTCATTTCTAAAATATATAGAGAATTGACTCAAATTTGTAAGAATTCAAGCCATTCTCCAATTGATAAATAGTCAAAGGATATGAACAGACAATTTTCAGATGAAGAAATTAAAACCATTTATAGTCATATGAAAAAATGCTTTAAATCATTATTGATCAGAGAAGTGCAAATTAAGACAACTCTGATGTACCACTATACACCTCTCAGATTGGCTAAGATGACAGGAAAAGATAATGAAGAATGTTGGAGGGGATATGGGAAAACTGGGACACTGATACATTGTTGGTGAAACTGTGAATGGATCCAACCATTCTGGAGAGCAATCTGGAACTATGCTCAAAAAGTGATCAAACTGTGCATACCCTTTGACCCAGCAGTGTTTCTATTGAGTTTATATCCCAAAGAGATCTTAAAGGAAGGAAAGGAACCCACATGTACAGGAATGTTTGTGGCAGCCCTTTTTGTAGTGGCTAGAAACAGGAAACTGAATGGATGCCCATTAATTGGAGAATGGCTGAATAAATTATGGTATATGAATGTCATGGAATATTATTGTTCTATAAGAAACGACCAGCAGGATAATTTCAGAGAGATCTGGAGAGACTTACATGAACTGATGCTAAGCAAAGTGAGCAGAACCAGGAGATCATTATACATGGCAATGACACAATTATATGACGATCAATTCTGATGGATGTGGCTTTTCCACAGTGAAATGATTCAGGCCAGTTCCAATGATCTTGTGATGAAGAGAGCCATCTGCACCTAGAGAGAGGACTGTGGGGACTGAGTGTGGATCACAACTAAGTATTTTTACTTTTTGGTTGTTGGTTGCTTGCATTTTGTTTTCTTTCTCATTTTTCCCCCTTTTTGATCTGATTTTTCTTTTGCAGCTTGATAATTGTGGAAATATGTATAGAATGGCAGATATTTAACATATTGGATTACTTATCATTTAGGAGAGAGTGTGGAGGGAAGGGAGAAAAATTTGGAACACCAGGTTTGGCAAAGGTGAATATTAAAAATTATCTATGCATATGTTTTGAAAATATACAGCTTTAATAAAAAAAGATATACAAATCAAACATTTACTAATAATAAATCATAATTTTACAACCCCATATTCATTTACATAACACCATATGGGATTGTGTAGCTTTATATGATTTATTTGCTTAAAATATTTTTGTTCATATCTTTTTATATCACCTACATTTCCCCTTGTGTGCTTCCTGGTACCTCCTTCCAGAGAACCATTCCTTATAATAAAGAATGAAAAAAAAAAAGCTCAGCAAAATCAATAAGAATATTGAAAAAGTTCAAAGATATAAAAAATGTTCCATAAGTGTGGAAAATAATCCCTACCTCTATAAAGGAACAGGAGAAGGTTTTTTTTTTTCATATTTTTGAGGGAGGAACAAGCTTGGTCATTATCATTTTACAACATTCATTTTATTTATTTATTTGTTTGTTCTTTACATTTATATTGCTGCAGTCATTGTTTTCCTGGTTTTGCTCCCTTCACTTTCATCAGTACACATAAGTCTTTCCATGCTTCTCTCTGTTCATTATTTTTGTTTCTTATAGCATAGTAATATTCTATTATATTCATGTATCACAATTTATTTAGCTATATTATGTATATATATATATATATATAATAGCTATCTTATTTAAACATATTTAGCTAGATAATGGGTCTCTATGTTGCTTCCAGTTCTTTGACCCCACAAAAATGTATTGCTGTAAATATTTTGATGTCTGAGGAGCCTCTTTTTGACATTGACCTCCTTGGAGCATATGCCTACCAGCAAAATCTCTAGGTCAAAGGATTTAGGAATCCTAAGATTAGATTTGAAGTTCCCTTCTAGCTCAAAGAGCACAGAATCAATACAAGTTTTAGTTTATGGATGAAAATATAAGTCTAACTTGCTATGGTATGACTGTTCTTTGTGTATTGCTGATTTCTCTACTACAATAGTTCATTAAATGACATCAACACAAAATGAAATGTTTCATGCAGAACATGCAGCATAAAAGGAAAAAGCAACCCCCTATGCAGTAAAATGTTTTGTAGTACAAAACCTTTGATGGAGTCAAGTAGAAAATCAATGGAAAAATTTAAACCTGACTTAAATGCAATACATTATTTATGATAACCTTCAGGATTTGAAAGCCACTTAAAGGTAATCATCTAAAAAAAGCTGGGACAAGTTAGCAAAACGATTCCAGTTTACTACAGCTGTTGTACACAAGTGAAAAGAAATGCTGGCAAATAAAGCAAAAGCTAATAAGAAAAACACCTCATTTTTTTCTTTGTTCTCATTATGGCTATTGTATAATAATGATTTCTTACATTTTTCTAACATAGGGGTTCTTAACCTGGAATCTATGAACTTGTTTTTAAAATATTTTGATAAGTGTATTTCAATTAAATTGACTTGCTTTATAAATCTGAATATTTTAAAACATTATTCTCAGAAGCAGTCCATAGGCTTCAGTGGATTGCCAAAGATGTCCATGATACAAAAACTGTTAGGAACACCTGATATAATATTTCATAGTTTGAAAGCTTGGTTTTTTAAAAGCTCTTGTATTAAAATGTTATACTAATGTAGACATAAGAGATAGTGGAGCACAGTGGATAAAGGGATTTGGGATCAGAAAGATGTGGGTTTATGTCCTGTCTCTTACATTTATAGGAATCATGATCAGGGGAAAGTCAGATAATATCTTAATGCTCTAGGCTACTCTCTGAGATTATGGAAGCTATCTGACAGGTAAAGAGGAAAGAGTGTTGAATTTGGGATCAGAGATGACCCAATCTGTTCAACCCGTGTGACCTTAAGCAACACACTTAAATGATCTGAATCTTGGTCTTCACAACTGTAAAATTAGAGAAGCAAACAAAGTGATCATATAGTTCCTTCCAGTTTGAAAACTATGAGTCTAGTGAGATTAACATGTGTCAAAGTGAGTCAAAAACTAACAGATGATGGCTCTTACTTTCTTTACTATTGAGTGAAGTAGGACAGATTCTTTTCAGACTACATCTTTCTGTTTCCAGTAGGAAGCATGGGAGGTTGGACTCTTCCTTGGTGACTTATTCCATCTCCTTGGGGTAAGAAGCAATCATATTCTAAACCATCTGGCTCAGGCTAAACAATTTTAAACTGGAATGGTCCATTCAACTGAATATATTTTAAAGTCATTAATAAAAATTGCCCAATAGGCTCAGTCCCAGCTAGAAATCCTAGAGTTCTCAGTCTGTCACTAAACATACATATTATTATAATAAATAATTATTAAGTTTTATCACTTTCTGCCTGGAAATACAAAGAAAGGCAAGACAGTCCCTGATTTCAAGGAATTCAATCTAAAGCAGAAGATATGTAAACAAATATGTATGAGTAAGTTATATACATGATAGATTAGAAATAATCAATGTAAGGAAAGAATAAAAATTAAATAAGATTGGGGAAAGTTTTCTTTAGAAGGTAGGATTTTTGTTGAAGATATCTAAATAACTATGTATAAGTAAGTTATATGCAAAATAAATTAGAAATAATCAGTGTAAGGAAAGAACAAGAATTAAAGAGATTTGGAAAAATTTCCTGTAGAAGGTAGGATTTTTGTTGGAACTTGAAGGAAGTGGGGAAAGCCAGGAGGTGGAGTTTGGGGAGGAGAACATTCCTGGCATTGAGGAAAGCCAGTGAAAATGCCTGCAGTTGGGAGATGGAATGTCTGGTTTGAGAAATAGCAAAGAGGCCAGTGTCACTAGATCACAGAGAAAGTGGGGGGAGAGAGGATATAAAGTTTAAGAAGACTGGAAAAGTACGGAGGAGAGGTCATGAAGGGCTTTGAACACTAAGAAGAGTTTTTATATTCTATTCTGGAGGAGATAGAGAGCCTCTAAAGTATATTGAGTGTGGGGGTGGGGGAGTAACATGGTTTACTTACCTATTTTTATTCTCCCAGATATTCACTGGCATCTTCACAAGTAAGAAAGAGGCTGTGATCTTCATAACTTTAGGATAAGTATAAGATTTTTTAAAGACACAAATTAAACTATGAGTTATAATTAGACCTGGAGAACAGAGAAATTTAGGAATAAATCTGTTATTATTGTACTGAACTGCACAGTGTAGTAAGGAATATATAGAAAAAGACATAAAGTTCTGCACCCTGAATCAATAAGACTTGAGATCAAATGCAGCCTCAGTTGTGGGACTGTGGGCAAATTATATTACTGCTGTCTACCTCAGTTTCCCAAACTGTAAAATGAGTAAAATAAGAGTATCTATCAGAGTTGTTATGAGGATAAAAATGAGATAATATTTTAAAGTACTTTGCAAACCTTAAAGTCCTATATAAATGTTGACTAGCTCTTATTATTAAATGTTTTACCTCTGCAGGCAGAGGTGGAAATAAAAGGAGAGGTTAAATTTTTATTATTCTTGCATTAATATTCAAGCCATTAGTCAGTTCTGGCCATCTTCAACCTCTAGTGGGGGAAATGACATCAGTGGAGACTCAGCCACCACAGCTAAACCTGCAAATCTGAGCAAATTTCTCTTTCTTCAATTACTATGCCAATATCTCTCTTTTTCCTGATTCTGTTTTATCCCAAAGTCTTTAGCTCAATGATTCTGTTTCCAGCCCTATAGCACAGAAGAACTTTTCCCAGGGCTGGGTGAAAAACAACCTATCTCTTTAGGATACAACTCTCTTTTGTTCTGAATGAGAACTGAAAAAGTCTGTCCTGATCAGTAGATTACTTTCTCTTTGGCAGGTTTGATATCTGGGGGGTATCCAGGATTTTTTCTCCTTGGCAGAGATTAATACTTGAATGATATTCAGTGTAAATTCCCAGTAGAGATCAGTTTCTGTGTAGTATCTGGAGTTATCACTCCTTGGCAGAGATCAGTACCTGGATAATATCCAGGATTGTATTTGGATATGACGATGATAAGTTATAGACAAATTGCCGATCTGCATCAGTGAAGGTAGTTTCTGATAGTTCTCTATAGCATTGAAATCACAAGTTTGAACTATGAGTTCTCCCTCACTCCCCAATCTTGTATATAACTTAGTTATATATAGTTATTTCCATATCTTCAACAAAAACCCTACTTCTACAGGAAACTTCCTCTTCCCATACTTACCATGAAGAAGCTTTTGTTTTTGTTTTTTTTTTTTTAAGACATTCCTTTTGTCTGTGTCTTCTCAACACCCAGAATGGACCAAATTGCTTTAGCATTGAATAATTCTTGCTCACTTTGTGTAGTACAAGGGGAGATTGAATATCAGGAAGGGTGTTATAGGTGGTAAGATTATACTGATTCTAAGATCCTGTTATTTATCTGTCAAGAATCCTCCTAGAATCATTGGTGATTCTCATGTCCCCAAATTCAAATGGCTATGCATTTATTCATTTATAGTTATTATACTGTATGTTAGGAATTGTGCTAGACATTGGGAATCCAAAAATTCAAAAAAAATTACATAGTCCCTGTCCTTAGAGAGCTTAGAGTTTATGGTGGGAAGGAGCAAGACCAATAAATGTAATTCAAAGTAAAAAGTGCATAGATAGCTGATCCAGAAGTGGACTTCCTTATCACAAAACTTTGAGATTAGAGAGACTTATCCAGGAAGTGAGAAGTTTAAAGGAAGCATGGGGGAAGCTGGAAAAGAAAAAGAAATAAGGGAAGGCTTCCTTAACTCATTTTCTTGTGGCTTGTAAACATTGGGCTTTTCCCCTTTCTCTTTTGTGATGCTAGATTTGGTTTAAATGTAGAACTACTGTAGGAAGATCTCACTTGCCAAGACCACCATCAACATATTTTTTGAAGATATTCCTGTGGTAAACATCCAGGCTTATGTTCACATCAAAATACAGGTGTTCATCAAAGGGGCAAATTAAACACCGAATCCTACTTCCCCTGAGAGAATCTTGGGTTAATAGTAATGGCATAAGACTAAGTTAGACTTCATGTTGAACTTCAGGGTTAAAACCATGGATTGCTTTGTAAGACAAGAATTTGGAGGATGTTCACCTTTTTTTTTTTAAAAGCAAATTGTTCTTTTTTTCTTTCTATAATGTGATATCATCATTATAGGAACTGGCTATGGGGGAAAGAATTTGGAGAAAATGGGGATCAAAGCTTTGGGTACCTTGCAAACTCCCTGAAGCCACTCCCCCAATTCCACTCTAATTGGTGGTCTAGGCCTATAAAACGAGACTGATGTTACTCTATTCAGAGTTAAGTGTCTGAGGTTTCCAGGACTGTCACTGATGAGTCCTCACCAATGAACTCCTTATTGATTTTCAACCAATTTTTTTCTCCCTTTGTGTAGTTCTGAATTTTCCTTTAGATATAGCTCTTTGCTAGGCTCTGAGGGTCAATGCATTGTATCTTTTAAAATTTCCTTTTTCTAATGTGTCTTATTTGTCAATGGACACTATTACTAACTGCATCTCCCACTATCGGTCCTTGAACACAGTTACTGACCTCTGTTCCTAGTTCTGATAGCTCTGATGAACTCATTTGGGAGAAGGAAGAGAAAAATTTACTTTTTCCTCACCCCCAGGGATTTATTTACACCTAGTTTTAAATTAATCAAAGTAAAATATGTGTGAATAAGTTTTTACTTTGAAAGTTCATTGGATGAAAGCAGATAATGTCACACAGGAAATTTTTGTGATTAACTGAATCACTCACAACTCTTGGTCTATTGTAACACAGAATGCTAATTAATATTCTAGCTACAGTGAGTTGATTGATGGTCAGGTGAGAGATTCCTGAAAAAGAATTTCCCTGAGAAAGAATTCTCATCCTTACAAGTAGATGTTCAATTTAATTCAGCAAAAATTTATTGAAAATGCCTATTCTATACCAGGCATTTTGTTAGGTGCCAAAGAGTCAAAGTAAAAATGAATCAGTTCCTATTCTCAAAAATCTTGTATTCTATGGGAAATGGAGTAGAAAGTAACACATATAAATAAATACAAAATATGTTATGCAAAAAAATTTCCAGAAGGAGAAAATAGGTATGATATGAAAGACAGTTTTACAATAGAGAACAGGGGTTCAAGAAGTCAAAACTGAAAAGTAGGAAAGAATAGGATAGGGACACATAGAGATGGAGCTAATATGTGTGGGTCTGAGGGACCATGTAGTGATGGTTCTAGGCAACTTACATCTTGGAATCATAGGGCTTCAGAATAAAGTCAAAAGGCACAGATTGTCACATCTCTCACAGTAAAAAAATACAAACAATGAAGAAAGAGAAAGATTTTAACAGAATTTTACAAGAAAGTAGCAAATTCCAAAGGATGGTAGAATCATCCATTCATGGAGCTAATAAAGAAAAGCTATTATTCAAGGATGGCAACTAGGTCACACAGTGGATAAAACATTAGGCCTGGAGTCAGAAAGTGATGTGGAAAAAAGAATTGACAAGAGTTGGCAACTCATTAGCTGTAGAGGTGATAGAAAGTGGAGACTCAAAGATGAATGCAAGTTATATTGGATTGCTTGCCATATAAGGGAGGGAGTAGGGGAAAGGAGGGGAAAATCTGAAATACAAGGCTATGCAAGGGTCAATGATGAAAAATTATCTGTTCATATGTTTTGAAAACAAAAAGCTTTAAAAATATGAATGCCAGTTTTGAACCTGAGTGGTTAGGTTAAACATATTTCTATCAAGAGATTTAGAGAGGGAAGACCTAAATATAAAAGGTCATATAAAAATCTTAAAAGAGCAAAGAAAAAAATGTCTTTTACAGCTATAGAAAAGATAAAAGTTCAAAACTGAACAAGGAATAGATAGGATTATAGAAGTTAAAATAAACAATTTTGATTACAGAAAATTGAAAAGGAAAACAAAATCAATGCAGATAAAATTAGAAAAGAAACAACTGGGGAAATTTTTTTAATAAGTTTCTCTGATAATGATCTTATATTAAAATATGTAATTAAAAGATATAATAATGACAGATGTTTCTCAACAGATAAATGATCAAAGAATATGAATAGACAATTCTCAAGAAAAACAAATCCAATAGTTATGAACATTCATTTAAAAATGCTTCAAATCACTACTGATTAGAGAAATGCAAACTAAAACAACTTGAGGTTCTAATTCACAACCATTTTAGCAAAGATAACAAAAAATGAAAATGAAAATTGTTGGAAGGACACGGGAACTTAGGCACACTGGTGTACTGTTAGAGAAGTTGTGGATTGGTATAGCCATTTTGGAAAACACATGAACTATATTCCAAAACTTAATAAATTATATTATCTGAACCAACAATGTCAATACCAAGTCTAGACTCCCCCCCATTAGGAAAAAAATTATAAAAAATAAAATAATTTTTCATTTTAAACAAAGAATTAGAAATAAAGGGAAATGCCCATCAGTCAGTCAATAAACATTTATTAAATGACCGTTATATAACAGATACTATGCTAAATACTGGAGATACAAAGAAAGGTGATATAATCCCTGTCTTTGATGGGCTCACAAACTAATAGGAAGATAACTAACAATGTACAAACAAGATATATGCAGAATAAAGAGGAAGCAATCCCAAAGAGAAAATGCTACAATGAAGAGAAATTGGGAAATGCTTTCTGTAGAAGGTAGGCTTTTAACTGGAATATCAAGGAAGCTGGGGAAACCAGAAGGCAGAGATGAAAAGAAAGAACTTGGAATCAAGCATGAGGGAATCAAGTATGAGGGAATCAAGCATGAGGGATAGCCAAGGAAAATGCCTCCCTCATTTATGCCATCTATCAGGAGATAGAATGTGCTGTTTGAGAAATAGCAAGGAGGACAATGCCACTACATGGAAGAGTACATATAAGAAAATTGGAGAGATAACTATGTTGTAGACTAGGTTATGAAGAGCTTTGAAAAAACCCCAGAACATTCTGTATTTGATTTTGAATGTAATAGGGTGCCACTGAAGTTTACTGAGTAGGAGGATAATGTGGTTGGATCTGTACTTTAGAAAAATGGTGGCTGAAAGGAGGATAAATTGGAGAAACTTGTAGCAGGTGGACCAACCAGTAGTCTATTGCAGTAGCAATGTGGGACTGTGAGGAGATATGGGACAGAACTAGGGTGGTGGTAAAATCAGAATAAAGAAGGAAGCATATATAGGAGATGTTACAGAGGTAAAATTGATAGACTCTGGCAACAGATTGGATATGGGGATGGTGGTTAAAGAGAGCAAGGAGGTTGTTACTGAGAGAGATAGACAAAGACACAGAGAGACAGAAACACACACAAAGACAGAGACAGAAAGAGACAAAGAGAGACACACAGAAAGGGACAGAGAAACACACAGAAAAACACACAGAGGGATACACTTAGAGACATATAAAGAGAAACAAATACAGAGAAACAGAAAAACAGAAGAACCATTTCTGCTAGAGAGAGTGAAAATGATAGCAAATATTTATTAAATGAAAAAAAAATTAGAGAGTGAAAGTCAACTTGACAGTAAGCAGTTGAAAATTTAGGATAGGAAATCAGCTAAGTGGTCAGGGCTGGAGCTGTAGAATTTTGGATTTGAGTCCATTTAAAGATTTCAGCAGATTTCCTGCAAATCCAGATGAGTTCACAAGCAATGAATCTTTTGGTCTGGCCTGTAGATCTTCCTTTAGCAGTCATCCACTAATCAAACACTGGATCAGCACCTACTAGAAATATTCAGGTAAACATTTTAAGCAATCTCATATCTGGGGATGATTTAAAAAAAAATGGAAACTCTTCATGGTCACCATTTCCTGAATTAGCAGTGTAGATTTAGATGAGCTGAGATGTGATTATTTTCTGCAATTTAAGTGTCATTCTTTCTAGAAGGAAGAGCTTTGTTTATAAACAGTGAGGTTAATAGGAAATGTAGTCTCATTACCCACATTTTTCCTATAGATTTCCATCAGAGCAACAGAGTGTAAATGACATATGGAAGGATAAATTCCAGCTGAAAAATAATCAGCTCTTTGCTCTTATTTTAGGAGACTTAGGGAAGGGTAAAGGAGCTCATTCTCTTTAGCCTTGAAATGCAAATTAGGCTAAATTGGATTAAACCATTACTTTGTGAAATCAACAAGGATTCTGACATTTACGAAGCATCCATGAACACATATATGACTACTATATATTTTTCTTTTTTAGATCCAGAATCTGAACACATTGAACTTCTTTCAGTTCTCTCCATATTCAGGAACATGTTTGCCAAAAAGCAACTTTAATTTAATTTAATTTCCTTTAATTTGCAGAGGTCTTCACTGCACAGCTGAATAGTTGTACAGCTGCATAACTAGAGATTATGGACCATCAAAAGTTAGAAGGAGCATTCCAGGAAAAAGGAAGCTGAAGAGGAAAAGAATGATTTGGCGTGGGCATGCTGTTGGAAAATACTGTTGTGAACTTCTGGGGATAGGTGTCCAGTATTCAGTCAGCCAACATATACCACAAAAGTGATACCTCTGAACAAGTCATCTCAATAGAGCCCAGATGGAGAGAAATAGAAAAGTTTAATCCCCTGATGTGGAAATGAACTAAAAAGGGAGAATTAAAGGGTTCATCTAAATTCTTGGCTTTTTCCCATGTTCTTTTTCTTCTAAGTCAGTGAAATCCACCCCTATTATAGAAGATGATGAATAAAACAGGCCCTTTGGTTCAACAGAAACATTTCCCCTCTTACTCTCCCAGGGGCCAAAAGTTTTGCTTAGGTTTAAGCTCTGCAGCTAATGACATTCACAAACTGTGAGCTCAGGCCAATTATAATGTGGCATTGAAGACATAAATTATAGACATGGTAGTAGAGACAGAGGGGATTATAGCATACTAGTCCAACTTTCTCATTTTACAAATGAGGAAACTGAGGCTCAGAGAGGGAAAATGATTTGCCTACAGTTACAAAATAAATTAGTCCCAGTTTGGGATTCATTCCATTATTACTCCATTACCTTTCTTCTGGGAATAGATGAAAATCAATTAGAATTTTCTTGGGGTTACTGAGTGTTCAGATAAAAGATATTTTGAATATTTATAACATGCTGTAAGGATGGGTCTTTTTGTGCTCATAAATGAGAGTTTATGTTTACCTATAGGAAAAAAAACTTTAAAAATGTGTGTGCGCACATGTGTGTATATGTGTGCACATGCACACATATAAACACAACATATATATTACATATGTGTATTTAAATATATCTACATATGCATATTTACATATACATATCTCTATCTCTATCTTCTCTCTTCTCTCTCTCTCCCCTTCTCCTTCCCTCTTTCCCTCTCCCCCTTCCTCTTTCCTTCCTTCTCTGTTTCTCTCTCTGTCTCTGTCTCTCTCCCTCTCCCTCTCCTTCCCTTCCTCCCTCCTTCTCTCTCTCTCCCTCCATCTCTCCCCTCTCTGTCTCTCTCCATCTCCATCTCCTTCCCTCCCTCCTTCCCTCTCTCCTTCCATCTCTCTCTCTCTCTCTCTCTCTCTCTCATTCTAAGCAAAAATAACAGAAGCATGAAAGAAGCTTGAGGGAGAAAGAAAAGACGGCTTATGCCAAGAAAGTCAAACCACCCCATCACTTCAACTACTAGGGTTCTTTCACACCTCAATGTAGATACCCTAGGCCCCTGAACTGAAGAATCCTGGCCTTTATTGTCAGCCCTACTTTCAGCCTGGATCCCACAGCCATCATCTGAGGAATCAACTGTGTCTGTAATTGTGGCTGCTATAATCATCAAGACCCAGAAAAGAAAGTTCTCAACACCCAAATCTCTGACATTGTCAGATGGTTCAGCATTGGAAATGGATATGATTTTATCAATAGGAATGACATTAAAGAAGAGGCATTCCTATCTATTTTTCTGTTGCATCCTAATAATCATGGAAATTTCCATTTAACTTGCAACTGAAAACTGTGATATGTCTTGTTTCCATCCTTAGAATGAAAACTTCTTGAGAGCAGACACTGTCTCTGCTTTTCTATTTGTATCCCCAGAACTCAGCACAGTGATTTACACATAGGGAAAGATGAATAAATGCTTTTTCATTTGCTCATCTATCTATCTAAATAAATTTGTATTTAAAATATAAAAAATATCAATTATAATATGTAAAATATCAATTATATAATTAAATATAAATAATATGAAATAAAATATTAAACAATTTATATCTAAATTAAAAAATAGCATTTTCTAAGAAAGACCACTCAATTAATGTTAGATTATTGTTTTTTTTTTAATTGAAAGAAAAGGAAAACATTCTGGATGACAGGAGTTTTGCATCAAGCATAGAGTAATGAGACTTTTTTATAGTTTATAAATCTGTCATTGTAAACTGTATATATATATACATATACATACATACATATGTATATATGCACACAGCTTACTATATATACTTTGAAATGATAATAAACAGCTTATAAATATCTAATTGTAAACTATATATCTTATATGTGCATACAGATTTTACAATTGTCTTTAATGCTTACGTATAAGTATGTGTATACATACACACAGTTTTACAGTGAATTTCATATACACTTCATACTGAACCCCAAATCGATGGCTTTCCTTCCCTAGATGTGTTCTCTACTATATACTCATCTGATAAAAGGTAAAGAGGTATTCTGATAAACAATCCCAAATCAGATTTAATATGAATCCAGCCTAGTATGTGCCACTCTGCTGGTGTAACATGAGGTCCCATTGATGAAATGCTGATTAGCTTGCTTTGTGCTGAACAATGGGCTCATGGGCCATTCTGTTTCTTGTCAGCTTCAAACAGCCTGAATGTGTTTTAACTCCACTGACCCCCAAATACTTTTTGTCTTTATCAGTCTCTATTCTTATCTTTTCAAAAGTGGACTTGCTTGTCTTTTTCCTGTTTCCTCATATTTCTCTCAAAGATGTTTAGGATTCAGGAAAACTCTAAATTTAGGTTCCTTTCCAAATACCTATCTGTGGGAATCTTCCAGTGTCTTCAATACTTCCTGTATCTCACAACAAGGAATTTGAACCAATTTTTTGATTGGAACAATTTGATTTGATTAGATTCAATTCCATTGCTTCAATTCAATTTGCATTTGTCTTGTGTCCACTCTGTACTCAACACTGGACAAACCTGCTGGGAATACAAAAGACAAGCAGAGGGATTGATCCTTGTCCTAGGTAATTGAATTGAGCATGATAATCTAAGAAAAGCAAGAATAAGTCAATAATTTACTTCTGGGCCCTTGAAGTCACTTATTTAGCATAATTATCAGTTAAAGCAAATTACTGAAGACCAAAACCAAAAAA
This sequence comes from Myrmecobius fasciatus, assembly GCA_023553655.1. Lineage (NCBI taxonomy): Eukaryota > Metazoa > Chordata > Mammalia > Dasyuromorphia > Myrmecobiidae > Myrmecobius > Myrmecobius fasciatus. The sequence goes on from JAJPUD010000482.1 coordinate 500,402, forward strand.
GGACCAAATAGTTCCATCAGGATTATATTTGACTCAGATCCTGATATACTCTGTGCAAAATTCTACTTTAAGAGTAATTTTATTGTTGAGTTGTTTCAATCTGGTCTGACAAAGATCTGGAGTAGTTTACCATTTCCCTCTCCAGCTTATTTTGCAGATAAGAAACTGAGGCAAAAAGGGTTAAATGACTTACTTGGGATTACAAAGCTAATGAGTATCTGAGACCAGATTTGAACTCATGAAGATGAGTCTTCTTAGCTCAATGCCAGTGCTCAGTCCACTGCATCACCTGACTGCCCTCGTAAGAAATATCTAAATAACACACCAAAAAGAATTAAACATTTCTTAGATTTTGAAGGTTTTAAGCTCCTTTCAAGCTATTCAAAATTGCTCTTACTCTGGCATAAGAAAAACAATCAGTGTAAGAGTTAAGAGGGAACTTTGCTTCCAGTCTCAACTTCTCTAGGATATTGCTGGGTGATGTTGGGGGATCCAAATGAAAATTTCTTTATATTTCAGATAGTAATATTTGTTCTTATATTTCTTTTTTTATTAAAAGCTTTTTATTTAAAAAATATGAGTGATTTTTCTACATTGACCTTTGCAAAAAACTTTTTTTTCCCAAGCTTTACCCCCCCTTCCCCCAAAGTCCCTCCCACCCCTAGATGACAGGTAATCTAATACATGCTAAGTATGATAAATTATATGACAAATCCAATATATGTATACATATCTATACAGTTATCTTACTGCACAAGAAACATCAGATCTAGAAAGAGAAGAAAAAGAAAACAACCTAAGAAGGAAAACAAAATGCATGGAAATATTCACAGAAAGCATTAAAATGCTGTGTTGTGGTCCACACTCAGTTCCCACAGGCCTCTCTCTGGATGTATATGATTTTCTTCATTGCTGAACAATAGGAACTGGTTTGAATCACATCATGGTTGAAGAGAACCATGTCCATCAGAATTGATCATTGTATAGTCTTGTTTCTGTGTATAATGTTCTCTCCTGGTTCTGCTGATTTCACTCAGCATCAGTTCATTCAAGTCTCTGAAATCATCCTGCTGGTTGTTTCTTACAGAACAATAATATTCCATAACATTCATATACCATAATATGTTCTTATATTTCTAAAATTTTTTTATCATTCTGAACTTGACAAACAGAATCTAACATAAGCTTTTCATATATAGCACAAAATCATAAAGAGGATGCTATTTAAAACTGTAAATCTATTACATGCAGCTTTAAAAAAAGAAGAGAAATTTATATTGGTTTTTTAAAAGTGTTTGTCTCTCTCTCTGTCTCTGTCTCTGTCTCTGTCTCTCTTTCTCTTTTTCTCTTCCTCCTCTATCTTTTTTTTCTCTTAATTTTTTTTTCTCTTCTGTGTCTTTGAAAATACTTTAAAAAGTGGTCTCTTTTCCCAGTCCCACTTTTGGGATGCATTACTGTAACTATCTTCTTTCTTGCTCCAAACCTTCTCACTTAATTACAAAAACAAACAGAAAACCCCCTTCCTTCTTTTATAACAAAGTCATGCTTAGTCAAGTAAAATCAAATCCACATTTTGGCCATGTATAAAAAAAGTATATCTCTTTACTTTCACGAAGTCCATCACTTCTCTGCCAAGAAGTGGGAAGCATGATTAATCACTAATACTCTGGAGTTGAAGTTGGTCATTGCCTTTCAAAGTCATTTTTAAAAATAACCATTGTAATCATTGTATAAATTGTTCTGGCTTTGTATTATTCTATACTTCGTCATATCAGTTCATATAAGTCTTCCTAGGTTTCTTTGATTGTGTCATTATATAATTTTTTATGGCACAATAACATTTTATTAAATTTGTGTGCTACAATTTATTAACAACTCATCAATTGATGGACACTTTCTTAGTTTCCAGTTTTCTGCAGTATAAAGGACTGCTATATTTTTGTGCATTTAGGTCCTGGTAATTAAAACAAATCTTTGAGGTAGGTATTTAGTAGCAATACTGGTGGGTCAAAAGGTATGACTTTTGGGCTTGATTTCCAAATCACTTTCCAGAATGACCAATCTGCAATTCTCCCAATAATATATTAGTGTATCTGTCCTCCTAATGTCTCTTTAATAATTATCATTTTCCTCTTTTGTCATCTTAGCCAATCTAAGAGGAATAAGAAAGAACTTTAGAATAATTTTGAATTTTTCTTATTATTAGCAATCTTCAACATTTCATATAGTTGTTGATAGATTTTGCTTCTTTTCTTAAAAACTCCTTTTATACTATTTATACTCACTGATCATTTATCTATTGGGAAGTGGCTCTTATTCTTATATATTTGATCAATTCCTTGTATGTCTCAGATATTAGACATTTACCAGAGAAATTTACTGCACAAACTCCCTCCCTCCAGTTAACAGTTTCCCTCTAATTTTGACTTCACTGATGTTGTTTATGCAAAACCTTTTCAATTGTGTGTAATTAAAATTTTTAAACTATCCTATGATATCCTCTATCTTGTGTTTGATCAAGAACTTCTCTCCTTTCCATAGTTATGAAATGCATCTCTTTCATATAATTTCTTATAATTTGCTCCTATAATTTGATTATGAGATGACTTTTTGTGCCTAGGCCATACTCCTATTTGGAGCTTATTGTGCTATATGATGTGAAATATTGGTCTAAACCCAATGTCTCCCAGATCATTTTCAATTGACTCACTGTTTTTTGTTCTTGTCAAAGAGTGAATTTTTACCCTGGTAATTGGGGTCATTGGGTTTATTGGACACTGTAGATTTATTTTTTAAAAATATTGTATAGCTAACCTGTTCTACTAACTGACTTTTCTATCTTTTTAACCAAATCATTAAACTATGGTAAAACTATATTGCCGCACATATACAAAACAAAACAAAAAAGAGGATTTCATGTAACACAACAAATCTGCTTTTTTGGTTAAATATACAACAAATTCAATATGTTATTTTCAAATCTTGGGGTTTGCATTTCAAAGTTTCTATTCCTTCCTGATCTTTTCATCAGGTAAGCTTGAAAGTCTCGTGCTCTAATGAAGATTCAATTCATGGCATCCTTGTGGCCGAACTCTTCTTCTTCTTCTTTTTTTTTTTTTTTTTTTGAGCCTCTGCTTACACTTGTGGAGTTACTCTCTTCTACTAACTCAATACAGTAATAGCTTCTTTAAATTCACAGGTGTGTTTGTTTGTTTTTATTGTGTTTGGTATAGGGTTTTTTTAAAAAATTTTTTGCTTATTTTGTTTGTTTCTCTGTTGGGACTTTGCTTTATGGTCATACTGTGTTTCCTTTCACATTCTTGAATGGAGTAGGCAAACCTTCTTTTCCCTGTCCCTTCTATAATTTGGGTGCAAAAGCCTCTGAAGTTCTAGATCAGGTGTCTGGGTCTTCTAGACCCAGCCTTTGCTACAGCTCTTGACTCCTCTTCTAGTGGTCCAGTGCAGGTTTTTGTCAGCCCCATTCTCCCACAGGTGAGTTCTTCCTTGGGTCTCCATTTGTGAAAAAATGCAGTCCAGCTACCTTTGTTCCCTCCCTAATTCTGGTCTTGACTTTCCAGACTTCCATATCTTTCCTCTCCCTCTTTGAACCCTTACTCAATTTTTCAGCTCCCTTTTGTGTGTTGTCTTCCCTTGTTAAAATGTAATTTCTTTTTCCTTGCATTTGTATTCCCAGTATTTAATATAATACAAGGCACAAAGTAAGCATTGAATAAATGCTTGTTTCCTTCCTTCTAGTCTCTTCTGAAAAGGGCCAGGGAAATTAAGTAGTATGCCCAAAGTCACATAGGCAAAAATTATCAGAGCTGAGATTTGAACCCAGGTCTCTACTTTTTGAGCCTGTGCTCTTTTTTAGAGGTAGAGAGACATTAGTGGATAGAGTGTTGGTTTTGGAAGTGGGATGAACTATATTCATATCTTGCCTTTGACACTTAACTTATTATGTCATAGAAGCAGGCAAGTAGCTCAGTAGATAGATTGTTGGGGCCTGGACTCAGGAAGACTTACCTTCCTGAGTCTCACAAATCTTGTCTCATTCTCTTACTAGCTATGTGACCCTTGGAAGTCATGTAAACTCTGTTTGCCTTAATTCATTGAAGAAACAAATGACATACCTCTTACCACTCACTTATCTTAGCCAAGAAAAGCCATGGGCAGTATTGGTCTCCAGGATGATGAAGACTCAGCCATGACTAAAGACTCAACAATAACAGCAAAGCTGTTAATCTTTTTATGTCTCAATTTCCTCAACTTTAAAATGGGGATTGTAATAACTATAGTACCAGCAGAGATAGCTAGATGTTAGGAAAACTTGTATTCAAATTTAGCCTCAAATACTATGTAACCCTAAGTAAGTTATTTGCCTTCTGTCTATATCTCCTCAGTAAAACTGGGATAATAATAGCATCTACTTCTCAGGATTGCTGTGAGGATCAAATGAAATAATATTTATAAAGTGCTTAGTACAATGCCTGACATATAGTATGCACTTGATAAATGCTCGATTTATTCCTTCTTTCTTTTTTTTGCAAGGTTATTGTAAGGCTCAGATAAGATACTGTATATAAAGCATTTTGTAAACTTTAAAGAACATATGTCAGCTATTATTTAGTAATCCAATACTGGGCATACTTGCCAAAACTCACTAATAAGGCAGTCATTCCTAAACAAGACTTGATTAAACTGTCTTAATGTGGCTAACGTCAATAATTTAAATGAAATATTAAGCATTTCTCTTTAGAATTTGCAATCTTCTTCTCTTTGGATGGTTTATTATTGTCTGCTGAAGCTGGAAGGTAACTGGACCAAAATGAGCAGAACAAAGTTAAAGTGAACGTCCCATCTGCCACTTAAACCATCTTTGTTGACTTCAAAGAGAGTTCTTTGCACATAGGGAAGAGACACCTGAGGAGTGAGGGAAATGAAAATCAGGCTCTCTTGTGTCAAATTTGTTTTTCCAGGATTCAGGTCTATAGATTCATTCTGTCATTTACAAAGTCATCCCCCATCAATTTTTGTTTGAATTCAAGAAATTTTCTCCTCCTCTCCTCACCCAAATACCCCTACACACCCCCCCACACTTCCCCCCCCCCACACCAATGACTGTTTGAAGTAGATGTGCTACTCTTCACACTGATGCTTAGAGGTGCAATGAGTTTAGAGGAAGTTAACTCCCTGTTGGGGCAGGCATCTTAAGTCTTAATTATCACTGTAACCCATCAGTCTCTTGCAGAGTGATAATGGTATTCTGGAGTTTTCAGCAGGGATTCTTAAGCCTTTAAAGAGTCTTAGCTAATTAAATAGACAAGCACATCTCTGGGAGCTAAGCAAGGGCCAAAGACTCTAATGAAAGCATGGTTTGAGTTCTAATCCAGATTTTCCTTCTGATTTAACAATAGCAGGACTATTAATAAGAAGTATAGAATTGAGCCAATACTTAAAATAATACTCTACATTGGTGACATTCTTGGAATCTCAAAGTCATGTGTGTATGTGTGGTGGCTGTTAATTACCAGTGTAACTCAACTGACTATAGGTATAAACTTGGCCCTGAAGACCCTTGGCCAAACATAGGACCTTCTCAATTTCTCAAAATATAATAATGAGATTTGTCTTTTTTTTTGACTACACCCTTGGAGTAATTTTAGGGGAATATAAAATACTACATAGAGAAGAAACAAGATAGAAAGTGAAGTGGCTAGAGTATGGGACTTGGAGTCAGGAAGTTCAAGTTCTATCTCAAATACTTGCTTGCTATAGCTGTGTGACCCAGACAAGTCACTGTGGTGAAATTTGCTCATCTGCAAATAGCTTATAATAATAGTACATGTTTCACAGGGTTGTTGTAAGGATCAAACGCACTGACATGTTAAAGTGTTTTGCAAATCTAAAACTATATAATGTTTTGTATACACATATATAAATTTATATATAAAACTAAAACTATATAAATGTTACATATTTTTTTCTTACCAGTAAAAATAAAATTGATCTTAAATGTTACTATAGCCTAATTGCAACATTTTTATAAATTTCAAATGCCAATTTGAAGGAAAATAATTAGAAAAAACAATTGCAAAGCACCAACTCCCAAACTACCTAAGTATTATAATTTTGTGTCAGTCATGCGCTTGGTCATTTATTTGATTGTGTTGTTCTGGGCTGACTGACTCAGGCCTCTCTCTGAAGTTCAATACTGTAATTGAACGAGATTTTCATTGGTCATTCAACAGTTAACAAAAGAAAATTTACTTAGCCATAGCAAGAGAAGGATATTTAACAAGGATATACATTGAGGACCCCTGTAGTTGAGTGAGATAAGCAAAGCCCCCTCACCTGAGTTGCCCATTGTGGTCTGCCTGCTAAGCATCAGAGTGTATCTGATACTCCTTATAGCTATTTTATTTTCACTCCACCAGGAAGTACTATAAACAGCTTGAGTCTTTTTAGTTCTCTGAAGCAGTCAAGTCTGAAGGATGGTTTCAATAGGGTTTTTTTTTTTTTTGGTGGTAGAGGAAGGGATAGTGAGGTAATTGGAATTAAGTGACTTGCCTACTGTCATATAGCTAGTGTCTGAGGCTGGATTTGAACTCTTGATTCCAGGGAGGGTACTCTATTTCACTGTGCTACATTGGAGCCCCTCAGTAGCTTTTTGAACAATTTTTTTCCTCCAATTACATGTAAAAACAACATTTTTGGTTACATTCTTTTTTTTTTACATATTTCCTTGTGAATCATGTTGCTAGAGAAAAATTGGAACAAAGGAAAAAACTGTGAGAGAAAGAAAAAACAGAAGGAAAAGAAAAAAGTGAACATAGCATGTGTTGATTTATATTCAATCTTCATAGCTCTCTTTATGTATTTGGGTAGCATTTTCTATCCAAAATTTATTGGGGTTGCCTTAGATCACTGAACCTCTAAGAAGAAGTGAGTCCATCATAATTGATCATCACACAATCTTGCTGTAGTTGTGTACAATGTTTTCCTGGTTCTGCTTGTCTTGCTCAGAATTAATTCATGTAGATTTTTCCAGGCCTTTCTAAAATCAGCCTGTTTATCATTTTTTATAGTACAATAATATTCCATTACTTTCATACATCATAATTTATTCAGCCATTCCCCAATTGATGGACATTTACTCATTCTCCAATTCTTTGCCACCATAAAAAAGAGCTGCTACAAACATTTTTGCACATGTAGGTCCTTTTTACTTTTTTTTAAAAATTTCTTTAGGATACAATCTCAGTAGTGGAACTGCTGGATCAAAGGGTATACACAGTTTCGTAGCTCTTTGGGCATAGTTCTCAGTAGCTTTTTAAAAAAAAAGCAGCCTAATATGTGGGGGGCAAAAGTTAGGTTATCCACCTTACCATATATGTCTTTTAAATTGCAATTTTGTTCATACCATTCAAATGTGGCATTTATTGTCTAAAGAAACTTGTTAGGGTCTGAGGTCACCAGGATCTCAACTTTGGCCTCTCGGAGGAAAGAGCCAGAGCCCACTGATTGCTACAGAGGGAGACAGATCAGGCAGTGCTCTCCGAGAGAAAAAGTAAAAGAAAAGACTGTCCCCTTCTCACATTCAAGGGCTGGAGGGACTTTGCAGGAGACTTAAGCCCAGCTAATCTCCAACAACTATTTGGATAATTTCTGGGCCATAGCAAGGGACAGAATCTGGTTGGGGACTGTGCAATGGGAAGGAATTGATACCAACACCTACATTAAGATACCAGTAGAAAAAAAGGGAAGTGTGGTAGAGAGAAGGTCCCATTCAGAATTTTTTTGTTTTGATTCTTTTTATTTTTTATTCTGAGCCTAACCATCGAATACAAAGAGTATTTTCATATACAGAGCAACACATAAAAGAAGTTTCTAGTGGAATAGCTTTTTCTGGAAATTCTACTATTAAGGCTATAACTTGTTTTTATTTTTAAATACTGTATTTATTTCTTCCACATCGAAGGGATCAGGGACACCATAACGCCATGATTAGAAAAATCCATGTAAGAATTTTTGATCTTCCCTTCATACCAGAGAAATCTGAATTATTTTGGTATTAAAAGATAAAATATGTTGATATTATAAAATACATACATATATTTATGCTTTTCTGAGATTTAGAAACTCTTCTATCTTGTCTGTAGTGTCCACTTCCCCAAATTCCTATCTAATTTCTTATGTCGACCCATGATATATTGAAACGTTGATGGGGAAAGTTGATATGTGAAAGCAATAACCGTATAAAATGAATTCACCATGTAACTTTCATAGCTGTCCTGTTTGTCCTTTCCCTTCTATACCTTTCTGTGCATTTAAAGAAAATGTTTCATTGACTCTCATTTCTATTTTTCTTTTTCTATATTTTTTGGTCCGTGCTATTGTTATCTCCGTTCCTTTCTACCTTCTTTCCCCTTGCCTCTACTGAAAAAGATGAAAAACAAAACCCTTTTTAAAATAAATATGCATAGTCAAGCAAAGCAAATTCCCACATTGGCCATGTCTAAAAATGTCTTGAGTCTGTCACCTGTCTGACAGGAGGTTGGTCAGTAACATGTTTTATTATCAGTCATCTGGAATCACACCACACAGAATTGCTGCAGCAGATATCCTGACTGTAGAAAGGATGGAAGCAGAGAGGACTGGTCCACCCTATTTAAGAATATGGGAGGGAGTTGTCCTAATACAGAAACTGAGGCTAGTAATAGTAACAAAGAAAAGAAATTCTCTGAATTAAATACTCTGAAAAAAATACTCTGAATGGTGTTCTGGGTTATCAAAAGGGAGCAAGCATTTATTAAGCACCTACTGTGTGCCAGGCATTGTACTAAGTGCTCAAACATTATTTCATTTGATCCACACAACTACTCTGGGATGCAGATGCTATTATTATCCTCATTTTATACTTGAAAAAACTTCAAGTTTACTTGAAGAAACTGAGACATATAGAGGTTCATTTATTGAACTACTGTGGCTCAGGATCCGAAGTAGTAAATGTTTGAGGCCAATTTTAATTCAGGTCTTCTTAGTACTTTATCTTACTCAGATGCTTCAGGAAAATACAATTTCACAACAAATACAAATAGAATCCTTGATTCAGTACTATCACTTCTAGGCATCTACCACTAAGAAATCATAGAAAGAATGAAGGGATCCATTTGTATAAAAATATTTATAGTGACACAATTTTCTTTTTTTTAATTTTTAAAAAGTTTATTATTTATTTTATTCTGAACTTATGAAATAAAATAGGGGCAGCTAGATGGTAGAGCAGATAGAGCACCAGTCTTGAAGTCAGAAGGATCTGAGTCAAATGTGGCTTCAGACACTTAATATTTACTAGCTGTATGACCCTGGGCATGTTGCTTAACCCCAATTGTCTCAGCAAAAATAAAATAAAACAAGCATTTTAATAACATAGTAGAACATAAAAATAAGATAATTTTATATGTAAATCTATTATGTACAACTTGCTATTTGTTTTATTTTTTAATTTGTAGAATAAAGCAAGCATTTTCATAACAGTATAATAAAAAGATGACTATATGAAACTGTAAATACATAGTGTCCTTTTAAAATATTCTTTTCAAATATACAACAAAATTATCATGCAAATTTCTTCTTTTCCTTCCCATGTGCCCCTCTAACCCTAGAGATGACTACCATTAGACAAATAGTTATGTATACACATATATATGTATATATCTATGTAGATATATATGCGTGTGTAAAATTATTCTTTACATATTTCTATTTATTAGTTCTTTATCTGGATACAGAAACATATTTTTTTTCATGTATCCATTATAGTTAATTTGGGTATTTACAATAGAAAAAATAACATTCTCTCAAAGTTGTTTTTAAAACAATATTGCGATAACTATATACAATGTTCCCTTAATTTTCTTGCCTGATACAGCAGTACTTTTGCTTTAAGTAAAGAACTGGGGGGAGGGTGAGATGTTCATCATTTAAGAAACTGACAACAAATTTTGGCACACAAATATAAAGAACATTATTACATTGTAACCAATGATGATAAAGATAATTTGAAAAAAAATCGGTGAAGGCATATGTATTTATGCAACATAATGGCTATTTTAAAAATATACCAGAAAAAAGCAAAATGATAGTAAGTTCAGGAAGAGCCAGAGACAAGCCAGACACTATAGGTAGTGCCATGTTAAATGCAAAATTGCAAGTTATAAGAGATTCACATATTATATACTATCCTCTTTTTTTGTTGTTGTTCTTTGGGTTTGGAAATGTTTGTACCTGTTGATGTTTGTCAAGTTTATCACAAAATTTCAAAAGAAACCTATTAGGGGTTAAAGGTGAAAAGAGGTATGGTAGAGTAGGTAACAAACAGCCTGCTGAACTTGGTTTCAGAAAGATTTGTCTTTGAATTTCACCTGTCTCCCTTGTAGCTATGTGACTCTGATCCTTGTTGAACCTCAGTTTTCTTATATATGAAATGGAGATAATACCTATCTTTTGTACATGTTCTCCCAAAATTTACCTCAAGGCATTGATCTAATATGCTAAAGGCATGCTTTGCTGATTTCTATCCATCAGTCATCCCTTTTTCTTCCCATATTAGCACCTATTTTCTTTTCCTATTCTAAGATTGTTATATTCATTATGCCTGTTCTTCAGTTCCTTGTGGGTTATATGTTGCATCTTGCTCCTGTTCCCCAGACACCTCTTCATTTCTTTGTGCAATACTCATCTTATAGTTCTTCAGAAGTCATATTGTTCCACATCCATCTAGCAGCACCAGTGAAATATTATTGAGAAGGTGAGCCTTTGCTTTTATGAGAAACTTGGTGTCTGTAAAAAAGCACTGTAAGTTCTGGAAAGCAATCCAGGATACTCACTTCCTCCTTTTTATTTCTGGAACCAACTCATTACCCAGATGAATTGTCTGTCCCAGATCTTCCTACTTTTGGGCAAGCTCTATAGGATATGCATTCAGATGCATATTGAAATCTGGACAATACACATTCATCCATCTGGGTTTTTCTATGGGTTCTACAATGTGCTTGATGCACAGTCATTTCCAATGAGGATATGGATTTACCATTCAGAAGGAATCTCTCCTGTACCTGAAATTGGCTGAATGACTTCCATCATAATGATGACTCTTTTTGGAGAATGTATCTCTCTGTTTTATATCTTGCTTGATATTATAAAAGGGCCATTGATATCAGGGTTCTTTCTGCTGTTATATATTCCAAGGAAGTCTGAAGAACCTTGATGATTAAATGGGAGATTTATTGCTATAAAAATGTCTATAAGGTGGTATTTTGTTCTACTGAATCAAAATTGTTTTCCTAATCAAGAAAAATAGGTACAGTTGAGGCCTACATTCTCTACTTCTTTTAATTAATTTAGAGCCAATAAAATTGTGGTCCATTGTTGAATATTGATTGTAAATGCTGTTTTTCCCTCAATGTATGCTTTCTTTAAAGATGCCCTTAATTCATTTAGATGATTCACAAAAATTTATATAGATGTAAGAATAGGAATAGAGGGTCAAGAGAATTGATGTTCATTTGGTCACTTTTTACTGTGTTAACAATGTCCAGGATTTTATTCATGCCTTTAATACCTTTCCTTCTTTTAGATAACTTGCATATTAGTTCCTTGGTGTTCTCACCATCATATTGCTGCTGGAACAATGTCCTCCACATATAAAATAGTCCAACCAGGCTGCTTTTCCCATTTTTGTTCCCTTTAGCATTGTGTCTACATCTTACACAAGTATCTTCAGAATTTTGATGATAAGGTCCAAATGTAATGGTTCAACTATACTTAATGGAGAAAACAGTTTGTTGATGTCTTATTTTTTCTCCAAATCTTTTCTATTTTTTGTTCTGCTTATCAACCTTCTTGCATTTTCCTTTTTGAATACCAGGAAACTGCTTAATTGCCACTGTTTATTTAAAAAAAATTTCTTCCACTGTTTCTCTCTGTTTTCTAAGTCTACTACTTATAATTGTTCATCATTGTTCTTTGTGAGATTTCATAAATGAATTTATAGTCTAGCCTGCTGTTGTTTTTAGTAATCATATCTCTCTTTTTAGCAAGTAAGTCAAATATTTTCTGAGCAAAGAACTTTCTGAACTCTTTATTTCCTTATGACAATTATATTAATTTAACTTATGGATGAATTTCTGGAATCAGTGTTCATGTTTTGTCTATTTCCCTTTTCACTTTTAATAACTTGTTACAATAATTTAGTTAGATTCTTTTAATCATGCCTATATCTTTTCCTCAATTTTTATTCTTTCTTCTTTTTGTTTCTTTTCTTTTCTTTTCTCTTCTCTATTTCTTTGTTTTAATAACAAATTTTGATACTACCACTACAATTTGATGGTTTGGTTATATGCAAACAGCCGACTCCAAGTTAAACCTCATGTTAGCAATATATCTTATCTTGTCTATTTAAATATAGTCAATTTCATTTTTATGGCATCTGATGCTTGCCACAAGAATTTTAAAAACAGATGCGGAAAATTTTTTTTAACATGTAGTTGATGAAAAATAAAATACTAAATAAGTAATTAAAATGACAAAAAAGAAAATTCAAAAAAGGGAAATTAAAATAAAGTTATGGTTTAAAAAAATTCCTATATTTGATGGTCTTGATCAGACCTAACTGAATGTGATCTATCTTTATTCAGTTCTTATAATGTGTTGTCTAAATCTTTTCCTTTGCCTATATCACATTCCAATTTCAATCTGTAGAGTTGATGCATCTTTTTGGATGGCAATCTGAAAGAGATTTTTTCACCTTTGAATCTCAATAATAACAATAGCTAATATTTACATAGTGCTTACTATGTGCCAGACACTATGCTAAGAGCATTGCAATTATTATTTCATTTGATCCTAAGAACAACTCTTTGAGATAGGTGGTATTATTCTTCTCATTTTAAAACTTTATTTATTTATTTTTTACAAATGAGGAAACTCAGGCAAACAGAAATTATGTGACTTGTCCATTGTTATATGATAGCTAGTAAGTGTCTGAGGCCAAATTTGTATTCAGCACTCAAACCCCTGTACCACTTAGCTATATATAACAGGTACCAAATAAAAGTTTGTTAAATTTATGTACTAGACTATATGACGATCAATTCTGATGGACATGGCTCTCTTCAACAATGAAATGTTTCAAACCACCTCCAATTGTTCACTGAAGAGAGCCATATACACCCAGAGAGAGGGATGCGAAATGTGGACCACAACATAACATTCTCATACTCCTTGATTGATGTTTGCTTACATTGTGTTTCCTTTATCTGATATATCGTTCGTGTAGATAAGATTTTTCTTGCACACCAATGATAAGTTTGGAAATATGTATACATATATTCGATTTGCCAATATTTTAACATAATTAACATGTAGTGGATATCCTGCCATCTAGGGGGAGGGGTGGGGAGTTGGGGGGAAAAATTTGTAACGGAAAACTATGTAAGGGTTATTGTTGAAGAATTACCCACACATATGTTATTCAAATAAAATAAAAATTAAAAAAAAAAAATTATGTACTAGACTGGCATCTTTACTTAATGAAAAGAATGCATGACTTGGAGTTGGGAAACCCAAGTCTTAATTTCAACTCAAATACCTGCAGGAAGAAGGGAATGGAGAAATATTTATTAAGCCCTCAACTGTTTAACAAAAACTATCCTAATTGCTGGAACGGCAAATAGAAAAGCAAAGCAGTTAAATTTACATTTTAATTAGAGGAAACAACACATATAGAAGAGTTCAGCTGCTGGACTGATAAATGACACAACTTTGGAGTGGCTAGAGTACAAAAGCTGGTCAAATGGCAACATAAAGGGCATAGTGGTTAGGGCAAACAATTAGGATTAGTGGATTTCAGAGGGCAATGGCAAGATGGATGACAAAATCCATTTGTCTACCATTTTATTGCTCCAACAAGTGATATGAGTCTTCATGTCCACAGGCAAATGATTTAACCTCTCAGAACCTCAGTTTCTTCTTCTCTAGAATGAGGATAATTATAGTTGCACTAATTTCATAGGGTTACTGTGAGAAAAATCACTAGGTAAACCTTAAAGCACTATTTCAAATGAATTGTTTCTACATTTCCCTATCATTTTCCAAGTTGAAACCCAGGGAGTAATTTTTTTTTTTGTTATTTTGTTATTTAAAACAAGTTAAAACCAAAGCCATTATTTCTATAAAGAAATGATAAAGAAAAAAGGAAATTTTTTTATTAAAGCTTTTTATTTGCAAAACATGTGTATGGGTAATTTTTCAACATTGATCCTTACAAAGATTTCTATTACAAATTTTCCCCTCTAGTCCCCACCCCTCCGCTAGATGGCAGGAAGTCTACTACATGTTAATTATGTTAAAATACTTGACAAATCAAATATATGTATACATGTTTTTACAGTTATCTTGTTGTGAAAGAAAAGTCAGATCTACAAGAAAAAAAAATCTGAGAAGGGAAACATAATGTAAGCAAACATCGATAGAGAGCATGAAAATGTTATGTTGTGGTCCACATTTCATATCCCTCTCTCTGGGTATATATGGCTTTCTTTTTTAATTCATTTTATTAAAGCTTTTTAATTGCAAAACATATGTATGGGTAATTCTTCAACAATGACTCTTACAAAGCTTTCTGTTATGAATTTTTCCTCCCTAGTCCCCACCTCTCCCCTAGATGGCAGGAAGTCCAGTACATGTTAATTATGTTAAAATACTTGACAAATCGAATATATGTATGTATATTTCCACACTTATCTTGCTGTGCAAGAAAAATAGTGTCTACAAGAAAAAAAAATCTGAGAAAGTAAACACAATGCAAGCAAACATCAATAAAGAGCACGAAAATGTTATGTTGTGGTCCACATTTCATATCCCTCTCTCTGGGTGTATATGGCCTTCTTCACTGACCAATTAGAACTGGTTTGAAGCATTTCATCATTGAAGAGAGCTATGTCCATCAGAACTGATCATCATATAGTCTTGTTGTTGCCATGTATAATGATCTCCTGGTTCTGCTCATTTCACTCAGCATCAGTCCATGCAAGTCTCTCCAGGCCTTTCTGAAATCATCCTGCTGATCGTTTCTTATAGAACAATAATATTCCATGACATTCATATACCATAATTTATTCAGCCATTCTCCAATTAATGGGCATCCATTCAGTTTCCTGTTTCTATCCACTACAAAAAGGGCTGCCACAAACATTCTTGTACATGTGGGTTCCTTTCCTTCCTTTAAGATCTCTTTGGGATATAAGCCCAATAGAAACACTGCTGGGTCAAAGGGTATGCACAGTTTGATCATTTTTTGAGCATAGTTCCAAATTGTTCTCCACAATGGTTGTATCCTTTCACAGTTTCAACAACAATGTATCAGGGTCCCAGTTTTCCCACATCCCCTCCAACATTCGTCATTATCTTTTCCTGTCATCTTAGCCAATCTGACAGGTGTGTAGTGATACCTCAGAGTTGTCTTAATTTGCATTTCTCTGATCAAAAGTGATTTGGAGCAACTTTTCATATGACTAGAAATAGTTTTAATTTCATCATCTGAAAATTGTCTGTTCATATCCTTTGACCATTTATCAATTGGAAAATGGCTTGAATTATTATAAATATGAGACAATTCTCTATATATTTTAGAAATGAGGCCTTTATCAGAACCATTAAATGTAAAGATGATTTCCTAATTTATTGCTTCCCTCCTAATCTTGTCTGTATTAGTTTTGTTTGTACAAAACATTTTTAATTTAATATAGTCAAAATTTTCTATCTGGTGTTCAATTAAGAGTTCCAGTTCTTCTTTGGACACAAATTTATTCCTTCTCCATAGGTCTGAGAGGTAAACTATCCTATGTTCCTCTAATTTGCTTATAATATCATTCTTTATATCTAAATCATGAACCTATTTAGATCTTATCTTGGTATGTGGTATTAGTTGTGGGTCAAGCCCTAATTTCTTCTATACTAGTTTCGAATTTTCCCAGCAGTTTTTGTCGAATAGTGAGTATTTATCCCAAGAGCTGGGGTTTTGGGGTTTATCAAACACTAAATTGCTATAGTTATTGCCTAGTTTGTCCTGTGATCCTATCCTATTCCACTGATCCACTACTCTATTTCTTAGCCACTACCAAATGGTTTTGATGACTGCTGCTTTATAATATAGTTTTAGATCTGGTACAGCAAGGACACCTTCATCAGCCTTTTTTTTCATTAATTCCCTTGAAATTCTTGACCAAAAAAAGAAATTTATAAAGAAATACTCTAACACATTTGAAAAATTCCCCCTACATGAAATTCCAATTACAAGACTAGATCAACTCACCAGATGAGAAAAATAAAAATAACTGGGATAAATGAAATTTATCAAAAGCCAAACTTGGTGAGTTTCAACCAATAAAATTAATATAAAAGCAAAAGACCAACAATTTAATTGATTAAAAAGTCCATTTTAATTAGGTATGGAGCAATGCTATGTTATGTATTTCATAATATCATTATGTACTTAGTGTTTTGCCCAATCACAATCAGTTAAGATTGTGAAGAAGATGGCAGAGTATACTTATAGAAGCAGGTGGAAGAATCATTGGTTAAGACCCTGGGAGAAGCAGGATTTACCTCAGAATGGACCGTACCCAGTGTTGGAAAGTTCAAGATACTGAAAGAATTATTTACCGAACTTTATGGAATCAAATTGCGCCCTTTCAACAGAAATGTGGCTACATAGATTAATTTTTAAAATATAGTAGGATAGTCAGAGGCCAGTCTGATTTGCCTTTCCTTCTAAGGATAAAAAGCATATCTTGTCCAGTAGCAGTATAGTCCGTGAGAACTGTATCAGACTCCAAAGTCTTCCAAACAACACTCACATTGTCAAAAGTTTGCTTCATGTTTTCCTCTGTCCTTTTTAAAATTCTCTGCCCTCAAAAGGCTTTTAAAAAAGTGTCCAGAACCATGATGATGCCCAGTTTTGCTACCAACTTTCCTTTTTCCTGTAATTTTTTTCAATGTCTGCTTTCTTCCCTTCAAATTCTCATTGAAACCTAATTGCATATCCCAGCCTGCAATTAGCTTATATATAAAGTTTAATTCACTATAGCTCTTTTGGAATTCGACTCAAATGGGCTTTGAAGTCTTAGTAGAGCTTTGATCCCAAATCCTTAGCTTGGTGGTCATTGCCCCTACTCAAAGGATTGCCATTTGCTTTTTTTTTTTCCTCTCTTATTCTGACACAGCTTTCCCCAATTACATCATTTGTGTTTGTTTGGCCATAAAAGCTACAAGGCATCATTTTGTTGCCATGCTATATTGTAAAGTGTACAATTGATGTTCCTAGCCTCTTTTTGCTGCAAGAGAAAGCTCACTGCTAGACAAGGCATTTATAGAATGATTTTCAGACACTAGTGCAATGATTTGGAGTGTTGGACTGCCAAATGTAAGGCATCAGACTCTACATCTGGGTGACCCTTTCTGACATTTCCCAGGAAATAGCTTCAAGCACATGTGAAGTAACTCAAACACATATTAATTTAAGCCACACACTTATATCAGCAAATCTCTCTAGTACTGATTGCTAGGCTTTCTGGGTAAAAGCAGCATATCTGGGGAAGCCAAAGAGTGCAATGACTAGTGAGGAGATAATGAAGTAACTGAACAAGGAGCAATACAAACTACTTAAAAAAAAATCAGAACAGCAGGGGGAGGTCAGATCCTGCTGGTAACAGAGGAAAGCAGTGGGTGATCTGTTTAGAACTGCTTTCTACGTACCTGCAACCAAAACAAAGAATCAAAGAAGTAGGAAAAAGCAAAGGAACCAGACTGGAGAGGAGAAAATTAGGCTGCCCAGTTAAGAGCAGAATAGGAGGCAACCTGACCCATCACCCTTAATCTTCTCATCACTTAGAGTTTTCCCTGAATAACAATTGTAGCATTGAGTCCCTTGCTTCTAACTTTGACAGCCTGTTTGTTTTAATTGGCCTTTGAATGAACTGCATTATTTATTCATGTATATATAATAGGCACTTTGGAAATTATAAACTTTTTTTTCTGTCCATGTTTATTGGCAAAATCTGCAACATTTGTTTGAGACTATAACATGCTAGGAGAACTTTTTTTGTGGTGATTTGCAAGTGGAGCTGTTATGGCAAGTGCCATGCTTTGGTCGAATGACAGAAGGCTAAAAGGAATTAATGATTTAGCTGACTTACCTTATGTAGAGTTATATTTAAAAGCTTATGACAATTTATTTCCTTTTTTCCTACTTTCTGTGCTTAAAATTAGTGACCAAAATTATACACACATTGTAAACAGAAAAAATCTCATTAAAGAGCTAGCTGGCAACAATTTTTAAAGAAAGACTAGGGAAATAACAAAGAACATAGATGAATACTATTGGACAGAGAGAAATAGGTTAGCTGGTTCTTAGGTTCTGAGGCCTACCTATAATGAAGTTTAATACATACTGAAAGATAAACTCATTTGGTTTTTGGTAATAATCATCTGATACAATTTTATATTTGGATCTGATTTATAATAAAATTTAATTAATTAATATTTTATTAATTCAGAATAAAGGTTGTAGAAGGATCATATTAATATGTATAGGAAACAAAGTGAAAATCCAAGGTATATTTTATAAAGCTGTGTAAAGAAATGTAGTTATATTTTTAACATCAGACATAAAAGGATATTAATTAGAAAATAATAATTTGCATATTATTTATATGTAGATTTAAGGTTTAAATTATTATTACATATAATATTGCATAAATATATTGTTATATATTATCATATTATATGTAATATATTATTATATATTACATATGACATCTATAATATAATAACACACAATGATTATATTATATATTATATATAATAATTATTATATTATATATAATAATAATATTTCCTTAATTTAAGGTATAAGTTAATGAAAATATGACTAGGATAAAAAGAGGCAGTAAAATTTGGTTGGGGAGAAAGTATATGTACATGTATCTATCAGGCACATACATACATATATATGCCTCATATAAAACATATATGCACATATTCATAATATGTACACATGTCATATACACACATGCTTTATCTCCAATTGTTTAGGTACAAATACACACACACACATATATATATATATGTGAATCTCATTTCTTTTTTGATCCCCATGTGGCCTGATTTCCTTTCCCCACACAGTACTGATCTGATTGTCTTTTCCTGGACACACTCCAGCTCCATAATCTCTTCCCTAAATGTTGGCATCATGATTAGAACACAATAATCCAGATGTGGTATGAACAAGGAAAAGTACAAGAAGACTATCGCTTTTCTCTTTCTTGATACCACACTTCAGCTAACACAGTCTAAAATTTCATTAGGATTTTTGGACATCATATCACACTGGGTTTGGAGGACATCTGTAGGTTGGGACTTGAAAGGAGGGGTAGGATTTAAAACTACAAAGAATATTCTTTCTTGAAAGGAGAAATTCATAGGCATAGTTGGATTATTTACATAAATATAATAAGTAGCATTTATTTTAAACTTATTCAAAATTATTAATACCAAATCTGTGTGACTGGAAATTCTGATTTTAGTGGAATCCAAATGAATAAGTGTTTTTTTACAATCTTTTCCCCATTTAAACACATTTGCAGCAAAGAATTAGCTTCTGATTATTTAGCAGACCTAATGACATTAAATCTATTTGTGTCTAATGCCCTAAGTAGAAATAATCATACTGCATATAATATTATCATGAAGGAAACTATCCTGTGAGCCCCTCTGGAGAAATTAATCATAGGGATTGAAGGTGTGTGGGGGAGCACTAATATTAGGTAACCTCTAGTACTCTCCAAGGACCTAAAAAACAAAGTAATTGCCTTCAGTCTAGTTTTCATTGATTTTTCTACAATCCAATTTCAAATGCCTTTTATAGTGAAATTTCCACCACTTCTGGGGGGGGAGCCTATTTAAGAGTTAAAGAGTTTTAAAGTTGTCTCTATAACTTAAGTCCCCCCCAACAAATATGTAGGAAAAAAATCTTGTTTTAATTGATTAATTTTTGATGGGGGTGAGGGGATAAGCTCAGTTATTACTAGGAAAGAAACATGAATTCAACTTAAGTTGATATGAGCAATGGTTGTGTGTGGAAAGGGTTAAGATTTTTGTGCTGAAAATCAGAGTTTTTGAAAGTTCTCAGGGGAGTCCAACCGTTTTGTTTTTTCGTGGACTTTGGCTCCAAGTCCGATTGTAACTGGATACTAGGACTCAAGTCAGTTGCCCCATGAGTTGTGCGAAATAGGAGAACCAATAAGGAAAAGAAAGGGGAAAAAAAAGTGGGCTCAGTGAACGAGAAAGGGGGATGGGTGGCAGAGGGAAAGAAGAGGAAAAAAAGAGAGGGGGCGGGGAGGGTCTAATGACTAGAACAAGGAGCTGAACGAAAATAGAAGAGAAGGGTGAGCCTGACAGGAGAGAGTAAGATAAAGCGAGAGTGAGAAATAGACAGGGGGGCAGGACCAAAGAAAGAGGATGTGGGACTGAGGATTTGCAGAGCTGCAAAGCTGTGTGTGACGTTGTGCTGAGCAGCATTATCAGCAGAGGTTCCTGGCTGGGAGGAGACCTGGGAGAGTCAGAGGAGGGGGTTGCATCCCCAGGACGGATGGGTGGGAGTGCACACGGTTGGCTGGCCAGACTCTGCTCCTCTATTGCTGTCCTAGGAGGCTGGAGCTGAGAAACCGTGATTGTGGTAAGGGAGGAATTTCCCTCCCTCTCTTGCCTTGTGTGTCCCCCCCCCAAGTCCTGTGCAGCATGAACCCCTTGCCCCGCCTCCTAGCCCACCAGTAGTAGCTATAGCAGAGGAGCAATTGATTTCTTTTCTCCTGCACACAGCTTATTGGGGAACATCGCCTCCACCTGCGGAACGGCTCCAGAGGGGAGAGGGGCGCGCACGCCTCTTCCAGTCGGATGAGGGCTTGGGAAGAGGACGAAGGACATGAAACCGAGTTCAGCAGTGACCGCAAAAGAACCCGAGCCACAGACGCCCCGAGGAGAGCAGCGGGCGGTGGAGCCCGAGGGGCGCTGGCGGGAGAAGGGCGAGGCAGACACTGAGCGACAGCGCACTCGGGAGCGGCTGGAGGCCACGCTGGCCGGTTTGGCGGAGCTGGAGTTTCTACGGCAGCGTCAGGAGCTGCTAGTCCGGAGTGTCCTCCGAACTCCGGGCATCGGAGCCGGGGCCGGAGCTGGAGCCGGGGGCGTGGCGCCGACTCGGGCTGGGGAGCTGCAAGCTCCAGGAGAAGCCTCCCAACGCAGTCGCCTGGAAGAGAAGTACTTAGAGGAGAACATCTTGCTGCTGAGGCAGCAGTTGGTAGGTAGCGCCTCTGGGCAGAGATCCTGGGTCCTCGACTGGCGTTTTCCGGGCTGGGGGGGGGGGGGGGTTTGCTTCAAGCTGCGGAAATATGCATTGTTAAACAATCTACTAGCTTTTAGAGCAGGGGATACCTAGACAAAAAATGAAATCGTCCCCGACTTCTAGGAGTTTACAGTCTGGTACAAAGACACTCCCACTCCTCAAACCAAGGTGCCCCTTCTCTCTGTCTTCTTGTCCTCTCTCCTTCTCTCCCGACGCCAGTGCCCCGAACACATTCTTCGTCTCTTGTCTCTTCGTTTTGGTGTCACTATGTGTGTGCATATGCGTGCGCGTGCATTGTGTCTGAATCAGGTGAGGGTTAGAATTGGGACTAATTTCAGCACACCTCCATTCAGCATCTTCTCTGCTTGGTCTGGTTGTGATCTTCAGCTTTCCTTTTCCTTTCACCTAGTGAAAGTCATCTAAATGCTTTCTGGAGGGCTTGAGTAACTCTGCCTTAAAACAAAATTTCATTTGGAAGTCTTGTGAGTTCCCTTCCTTTTTCTTTTCCCCTCACTCTAAAAAGTAAAAAAAAAAAAAAAAAGCCAAGAAGGGGGTTCTTGTTATGATTAAAATTTTCACCTTAAATGAAATGACTTTTTAAAAATTTTTACACTGAAATGACCTTAGGGAATAGGTAGGCTAATTCATTGTCATTCCGGGAACGCTCTTCTTCGAGTCAGCTTTTGCTCTGAAGCTTAATTTCAAATGGAAGGTTCTTTGCATAATGGAACTAAAACTAAATGCAACTGATGTAAATTGAGTGTCAATGAGTGGCTCCCCTCCCCCAATGGACACTATTTTTTTTTTTTATCCACATTATTCTGAAATCTGTGATTTAAGGAGATGTATGAGGGAAATTATCTTATTGGATTCTATCAGAATGGGCTATTTTAAATAGTCTTCATTAAGGGCGAAGAAAAAAACCCCATTAAGAAGCATCGATTAATAATATTTAAACCAGCCTTATAGCAATGGCGGAGTCTTTTGTTTTCATTGCCCTCAAAATGTAATTTGGAAGAGAGCGACTAGACCCTCAAGTGAATTCTCCTCGGTAACTAAGCTGAAAGATTAATGGCCAACACAATGAGGTGCTGTGAAGTAATTTGTTGCCATATAATTTTTTTTTTTTGTAACTTCAAGATTCTTGATACACTCAGCTAATTTTCCCTCAATAAATATCTTCATGGTCTTGGTTTGTGTCCCTAAGCTTTCAAGCCTATGGATATTCAGGTAGAACATTAAATATTCATGCAATTTTTTTAAAAGTAAAAAGCTACACATCATAGCCTACCCTATGCTCCTAACGTGACTTGGCTTTTATGCGTATTCTTTGGCTGCAGACCGAATTTGGATATGACACTAGCTTGTGCTAATTTTGGTTTGTCATGAATGTTTAATGCACTCTGTTGTGCAATAGCATTTTTATTTTCATAAATAACAAAGTCATTTATCAATTGCCTGTTCCAGATGAGTGCAGCATTCACTGTATCGAGAGAATTCTAGCTTAGCTAGTGTTTGTGATACTATTTTAATTTGTACACTTGACATTCGTTATTTGAACCAGATGCCTTTCCTGGGTTGTATTTTGTTTTTGGCAGACCCCTAGATGGCACTGGCGAGTTAGCAGGAACTGATGCTTCACTTGGGAAATCTGAGCTAATTCAAATTCTACCTCTTAGCCCCCAATTCTGCCAGCTCACACTGTACTCGGCACTAACTAGCGTTTGTAGTTTCTCATTTTTAAAGACACTGCTGCTGATTATACCCAACAAAACAACAAAACTATATATAAGTTATTTTTGGCTGGAATGTAAATCTAGATTAGACTATAGTTCTTGTTAATAGTGATCTTAAATCGTTACTTATAAAATAAATTGTTTTAGATGATTATAAGTAAATTGTCAGCTTCTCTGTATTTTTGTTTTCCATTTACCTTTTAAAATGTGCTCCTTGAATCTTATAGTTAAGTGCTAAAGGCATTAGGTTTATACCCAAAGTTTTGTATAGATAATACATTTTATTCCAATATATAATGTATAAAAAATAAAATGGAATTTAATGAGCTTATTCTCTTAAGATTTTTGTTTATTTCCATTCTCATGGGTAAAATTTTGGCCTTGGAAAATTGAGAACTGATGTGTGAGATGAGGTAATTTTAGTATATGTAACAGAACATCTGTTTCTCACTAATGTCTTAATTTTATTTTCTTTTTTCCACTTCAGAACTGTTTGAGAAGAAGAGATGCTGGTCTATTAAACCAGTTGCAAGAACTAGACAAGCAGATAAGTGATTTAAGGTTGGATGTAGAAAAAACATCAGAAGAGCACCTGGAGACAGATAGCCGTCCTAGTTCAGGTAAAGCTCCTATGCTTTCTACTGACTGATTATATTCCTGTCCTACATACTAACTGCATACAAATATCCCTTATCAGCTTTTCAAGACCTGTCAAACTATAATAGATATGTGTTTTCAATGTAGAAAAAAAGAAAACCTCATCATCCTTTTGAAGGAAGGGAAAATATATATTTAAGAAAAAAAATAGTGACATTGATCAGAGTGAATTCTCCAGTTTAAAAAAAATAACGCTTTTATTTAAATTTCTGAAAGAGCTTTCCTTCTTTGAAATGTGAGAGAGTCGGCAGTGAGCTACAAAATTAGTCACACTTCAACTTCCTGAGACTACTTCAAAAGTTTTCTACCATTTGGTTCACAAAATAGATTTTCGTTTACTCCCTGCTGTCCTCTCTTGAACTATTTTTTCTTCTAAATCTGGATAATAGTAAAGACCAAGTCATAAACATATATGATTTTTTTATTTGTTCATTTACATAATATCTATTTCAATTTATATTTCATCTCCCATTAGGTATGAATGGAAAGGACTTAGGAAAGAAAAAATAGAAGGAAGGTCAGCTCGTGGATAATAGTGACTGAAGTTTTTTTTTTCCCCAAACCCACTTTTCATCCTATTTCCAGAATTCCTAGAAATTGAAATAGAATTGTAAAAGGAGAACATGAAATCTAGTGAACCTAAATTAACCTTTAAACCTTCTCTTTACTTTTCTAGGAAAAATTTCCTTTTAAGTAGGAAATATATAGGTTGCTCAAAGCAGTCTAATTCCAAATGGTGTTTGTATTCTTAGGGTTTTATGAGTTGAGTGATGGGGCCTCAGGATCACTTTCCAATTCCTCCAATTCAGTCTTCTGTGAGTGTTTATCCAGTTGCCATTCCAGCACCTGCTTTTGTAGCCCTTTGGAAACATCCTTGAATATCTCAGATGGACACCCCAAATCTGCAGGTAAGATTCATAGAAATTTTAGTCCTAGAAAGGACCATTAGAGAACCTAGATCCCCATAGTATTCAAAGAGCATATATTGTTATTGTTCAGGAATTACAATTGTCTGACTATGTGACTCCATTTGGGATTTTCTCAGCAAAGAAACTAGAGTTATTTGATATTTCCTTCTTAGCTCATTTTACAGAAACTGAGGCAAACAGGGTTAAATGACTTATCCAGGGTCACACAATTAGTGGCTTGCCATTTCCTTCTCCAATTCATTTTACAGGTGAGGAAACTGAGACAAACAGGTTAAGTGACTTGCTTGTAAACATCTGAGGCCATATTTGAATGAATCTTTCTGGCTCCAGACCTTGAACTCTATCTATTGTGCTACCTAGCTGCCCTCAGAGGGTGTATAGCAGCAGACTGGCATATTTTACACTTTATAAAATATGCCACAAAATTCTTTCTCATTCTCTGAGACTTCCACATTCCATAGCCCCTGTCTCCAGTCATATTTCAGTACTTGTTCCTTCTTGCTTGGTGTTGGGAAGGGAAGACAAGTTTTCTTCCGTCTGGGAATCACAAATCCACCTCCTTTGGCAGTTTTGGCAAAGTAAAGATAGAGTTATGGAGGAGGGAAAGATCTGGATAATGTGTCTAGAAGTCTCTCTTCTTAGTTGCATCATGAATTGTAGTATCAAACAGATACTATAGTCATCTCCTTGAGGCTGAATTCTCATATTAAAAAAAGGCTATCTGGTTCAAAGCTATAGAAGGTTGATAATAGAATCACAGTGTACATTTAATTCATCTTCTAACTTTAGCTGATTATGGTTTATCTCTAGATATGTGCCAGCACTGAAGATCTAGAAACCTGAGATCCTAATATTAGTTTGACAACTTCTCATTTGAAAAGGTTATAGAACTGACAGATGCAGTCTAATTTAGAGCTAGAAGATTTCTTAGAGGTCATGCAAGCTCATTCTTCCTCACCCCCCCTTTTTAAAATTTATTTTATTTTATTTTTTTACAAATGAAGAAATGGAAATCCAATGAAGCAACATGACTTTGTCCAAAATCACTCAGGTTATTAAAAGTGGGAGAACCAGGATTTGAATCTGCTTATTTACCAACTTAAAAGTGAAGTTATAAATTGCTTTTATTCATCAGGAAAGTGCTAAGGAGTTGGCTTTTTGTTTGTTTTTAGCACTTGAGTTTGCTTTATATATAATATAAAGATGCTATTCTGTCTCTGGAGAAAGAACACAGAAGAGTATGGTGTATAAAACTGTTATAACACCTATGCTATTTTAAGAAGTATTTTAAGTGAGGATCTAGAAACTGACATTACATTTTCTGATGTAATTTTTCTTAAAAATTAACTTAATTTCCCCCTTATAATTCTTTTACTCCTTAAAAGGGAGAAATCACAATTTTTAGGGGAACAAGGAAAACTATTATCAGAGCATTTTATAATCATATTTTAAGGCAGGTTGAACATAAATAGGGTTATTGCTTCTGAAAGAGGTACAGGGCAAGCATCCCAAATGGATAATTTTTCATTTTGGGGTACCTGAGATAAAAGGGGAAGGAAGTGTACCTTGTTAATAAGCTTTTGCTATATTTCCCTTTAATTGGGCAGTTCTGTGAGTACTTCTGAAAGAAGGAAAAGGCTTTTGTGTTTTTAGAGGAGGAAAATTAAAAAAAAACCCTTCCTCATTTAAGAATAATAGGAAGTAGATATACTTTTTATTTTCAGATACTGTTCTTCAGTGCAAAAAACTCCTAACTTTTATTTTCAGATACTGTTCTTCAGTGCAAAAAACTCCTAACTTTTATTTTCAGATACTGTTCTTCAGTGCAAAAAACTCCTAACTGGAGGGAACTTTTAATTGAACAGTGATAATCTCAAAATTTTGTTCGATTCAGATGACTGGGAAGTAATTAAATATTATTTGATATTTAGATTAATTTTATATTATGAAAGAAATAATAATGCATTACCATGGAAAGTAGATGAAAATTATGACTAAAATCAGAAATCTTATATTTGAGTTGAATTTTGTAAATTCATCTTTGATCAAGTTTTTCATTAAGTTGCTTTTTTTTAAAAATGAAAATCTATTAAATTTTTGAATAGAAGTGAATTCTAGTCTGGAGTAAAAGATGAGCCCCAGGAAATGTGACAGGAAGGTTTTTTCGTTGGGTGAAGGATATAGAACACCTTCCTCAGGGCATAGCTTAGGCAAAAACACAAATTATTTGCCTTCCAATGGTTTCTAAGTTTACTGGCAGCAAAAACTCATAACCAAAAACTCATTAAATGGCTTATTAAAGGTTTTTCCTCCCCTTCAAACAAATCGCTTGTTTTTTTTAAGATTAATTGAAGGTTGATGCTATAAGTGTATAAGAAATTGTGTAAAAAGCATCACCAGGAACATGTGCCCTTGGAAAGGAGGTGGGCTGGTGATTGAGAGAAATGGATAACAGATGATAGATAGAGAGTTCAAGTATGTCCCTAGGAGCCATAAAGTATGGAAGGTCTTAGAGAAAGATTTTCAGTGCATTTTGTGGCAGAGCCTCTATTAGAGATAATTCATGGAATGACAGGGATTTACTTGGTTGAAAAATATTTGAATATGTTAAGATATATATTGGTAGAAGGAATGCATATAGTGAAATCTCATTTGATCCTCACAAAACCTCTGAGTTATTATCTCCATTTTGTGGATAAGAAAATTGAAGCATGGAAAAGTTTAGTGTCTTACCCAGATTTCTTTGTGGTAGTTATTCCTGAATATTATAATGCTAATCAATATAATTTTTCTTAAAAAAAACCCCCAAGAGAATAAGTTATATTACAATAAATCATAAAAGTAAAGTAATAGGCTATATGGGTTCCCTGAAGGTAAAAATAGCCTTATTGGTATCTTTGTTTCTCTAGTGCCTACCTAGCATAGTTCCTTGCATATAAATACTTACTAAATATTTGAACTTAATTGAACCAAAAGAAAAATTATGAATAATGGTAATAACAATAATAAGAATAAGAAAAATTAGCACTTATATATAGTACTTTAGAGGGAGCTAGATGGCTCAGTGAATAGCTACCTGGTCCAGGCATATAGAGACTTCAGTTCAAATTCAGCTTTAGACAATTATTACCTGTGTGATCTTGGGTAAGTCACTTAACTCTGCCTTAATCTACTAGAGAAGGAAATACCAAGCCACTTCCATATCTTTGTCAAGAAAACCTTAGAGAGGGCATCTAGGTGGCACAGTGGATAGAACACCAGCCCTGAAGTCAGGAGGACCTGAGTTCAAATTTGGTCTCAGACACTCAACACTTCCTACCTGTGTGACCCTGGACAAGTCACTTAACCCCAATTGCCTCGGGGGGGGGGCGGGGAAGAAAAGAAAACCTTAGAGAGTATTGGCAAATTGTGGTCTACAGGATGACAAAAAAGTTGAACAGGCCTGAAGGTAAAAAGATAAAGCTTGAAGATTTGAAAAGTGATTTACATATATTATTTCATTTGATCTTCACAAGACCATACTATTATTATCTCCATTTCATGAATGAAAAAACTGAAGCATGGAAAGGTTTAGCATCTTGTCCAGAGTCAAATAGTAAGTTTATTAGTTCAAAATTGGAACTCTGGTCTTGTTATCTCTTAAGTTCAACACCAGTCACTGTGATACCTAGATGATATACTGTCCTTCTCCTCTTTGTCTTCCTCTTCCTCAGCATCATTGAACATAGCATTTGGGCAAAATTTTCCCCTTAACTTTCACATCAGTCCTCTGTAATTGGTATTATTATTATTACCCCCATTTTAGTCAGGGAAACCAAAACTGGCAGAGGTTAAGTTGCCCAGGTTAAGTTGCACACACCTAGAGAATGTCTAATCAGGACTGGAACTCTGGTCTTCCTAACCACAAGTTAAGTGTTTTATCTATTATTCCACCTAACTACAAAAGAAGGTGAAAAGGTAAGATTTTTAAGATATATTTGCCCAGAGACTTGGAGGAAGTAGTGAAGATTATAGATTGTAAAAAGTTAGGAAAGGAAGGGGCTTCATCTTGTTCAACTTTCTCATTTTATAGATGAGGAAACTGAAGGCCAGAGAAATGAAATGATTTGCCAAAGATCACACAGTGAGTAATTTTACCATTATTCTCAGCTTTTTCAGATCAATCAGTAAACATTTATTAAAAGCCTACTATATGCCTGGTAGTGTGCTAAGTGTTGGGGATACAAAAAGAGATAAAAGACAGCCTCTGCTGTCAAGGAACTTAGAGTCTGATGGATTAAAAAGTTGTCTTTTAATCTTTTGTTCTCTGTCTTCCTTTGTCCTTTGTCCTCCACTGTTATCTTCCACTTTCTAGAATGTAAGCTCTTGGGAGCAGGGCTGGCTATGTAATGAGGGGTGGAGATTCATGTCCCATAACTTCTGTAACATCCAATTTATGGGGAATCAGGAGAGGGACTTGTGCTTCAGGATAGGAAATAAAATGCTGCCTTTAGAGTTTCCAAGGTGCATCTACTAACCTAGGTACCTATTCTTGCAAAACTGTAAAATAAATCTTTCCTGCATTAAAAAAGTTGTCTTTTTTAAAATATAAAATTAATTTTTCCATTTCTGTGCCAAATATGAAGTAAGGGTGGGAAAATTAGTAGACATTCTTTTTTCCAGACTCCTTAAAAGGAAAGTCCACTAGCATGAAATATTTTTATTGTCTCATCAGTGTGTACACCACATTGTTTCTGAATCATATTAAGATCTTAAAAAAGTAATATTTTCCCTACTTCAGAAAATTATCCACAGTCATAATATAGCTAATGAACAAAATACTATTTTTTTTCTCCTCAGATCTCATAGGATGGTTGGACCATAAAGAAAGTCGGTGTGAAGATGTTTGCCGTTCACTCTCTATACCACAATCTAATTCCCTTGATGTCATTGCAGATGTGAATCCTAAGTATCAGTGTGATTTGGTATCTAAAAATGGGAATGATGTATATCGCTATCCAAGTCCACTTCATGCTGTAGCTGTACAGAGTCCAATGTTTCTTCTTTCCATGACCAACAACTCCCTCAAAGAGGAGGAACAACTTGGTAGCAGTGCTAATGATGCTTGCATCGGCTCAGAACTAGATTCTGTCAAAGCAGATACTTCTTCTCTCCCACAAAGCAATTCCATATCTGTGTCCTATCCTGCATCCAATAAGAAGATAGATGGCTACATCTTGAGCCTAGTGCAGAAAAAAACACATCCTGTTAGGACTAATAAACTGAGAACAAGCGTGAATGCTGACCCCACAAAGGGCATTCTTAGACACGGGAGCATTTGTGTCAGAGTGACTGGCGGAGTTACACACAGTAACAGTATTAACCTTAAAAATCCTAAACAACTCTGTTTGCATTCTGGTGGAACAACCACTCTGGAGAATGGCACATTCTCCCCACTGAAGCAGTGGTTGAAAGACTCAAAGGGAGAACAGCTGGACAACCGGAGGATGCCTGTGTCTGTGGGCTGCCTGCCAAATGCAGCCGCTGATCATCAAAGCAAGCACCTGCCAAAAAATATCAAGCCGGGCTCCCAGGAGTTTGCATGGTGCTCTGTTTCTGGGGCAGGGGATGCCCCTAAAGAAAGTGGTCAACTTTTTAGTGCGTCTCCAAAAGAAAGTCCTGGCCGAGTCCCAGCTCTCCAACAGGAGAACAAAGTTGTCCAGCCACTGAAAAAGATGTCACAGAAAACTAGCTCACAGACAGCTCTGCCAGCAATTCCTCCTGCTGTGCCACCTCCTCCACCCCTGCCTTCCTCCCTTCCTATTGAAGAAAGACCTGCCTTAGATTTCAAGAGCGAGGGCTCTTCTTCCCAGAGCTTGGAGGATGGGCTTCTTGTCAATGCTCAGTTTATTCCAGGGCAGCAGCAAAATAGTAAGTTACATAAAGCCAATAAAAATGTCCGAATCCTGAAGAGCTCGACCCTAAAGCACAGAGCCCATGGCCTTAATGGGGTGGAAAGTGGCTTACAGACAGTGAGGGAAAAAAGCAGAGTTGTGAACAAAAAATGTCATTTCCCTGATGACTTGGATACAAACAAGAAATTCAAAAAAGTCTCCTCCAGAGGGAAGAAGGGTGGAAACTCCCAGGCAGAGTCCAGTCTTTCTAGCAGGCCTTCAAGTGGCCTTTATAGGCCCCTGAACAAGATCCATGGACATGGGCATGGAAGAGAACCAGTTGTGGCCAAACCGAAACATAAGCGAACCGACTATCGGCGGTGGAAGTCATCTGCTGAGATTTCCTATGAAGAAGCCTTGAGAAGGGCGAGGAGAAATCGCAGGGAACCCCTGGGAGTCTATACCCAGGTCCCTCTTCCGTATGTGAGCCCATATGCATATGTGGCTAGTGATTCTGAATATTCTGCAGAGTGTGAATCCTTGTTTCACTCCACAGTTGTGGACACCAGTGAAGATGAACAGAGTAACTATACCACCAACTGCTTTGGGGACAGTGAATCAAGCTTGAGTGAAGTGGAGTTTGTGGGAGAGAGCACCACCACTAGTGACTCTGAAGAAAGTGGGGGGCTGATTTGGTCCCAGTTTGTCCAGACTCTCCCTCTCCAAGCAGTCACAGCCCCAGCTCTTCATGACAACCACACAAAGACTTTTGTAAAAATTAAGGCCTCCCATAATCTCAAGAAGAAAATTCTTCGTTTTAGGTCTGGCTCTTTAAAACTGATGACCACAGTTTGAAGTGGCTTTTTGGTATGGAATATATATGTATGTCCTAGTTACAGAAGCAAGGTGATTCTTACTTTTTGGTTTTGTTTTGGGCTTTTTTATGCAGCTTTTTTCATGTTTTTCTTTTTTAATATAAAGAACAAAAAACCTTAAGGTAAATGATGTCTTCCTCATACCATGTGTGGATGTGAGTGCCTTTAAGTGGAAAATAAAGAATGTCATTCTAGGAAGGAATAAAAATCATACAGTGTTCATGGTGGTAACATGGAATGTTTAGTATCAGATGGTTTTATTTTAAATGTTCTTATTCATCATTCTAAGAGTAGATGTTCTTCATCTGAATTTGAAAATTCTTTTAATTTGACTCTTCATCTAGAAGTGCTTTTTTATACCAAGGATGGAACTTAATGATTTTTGTCTTCCTCTTGATTCTTTTTTTTGGGAGTTGGGGGAGAGAGGAAAAATGTCTGAACCTATAATGCATTCTAGTGAGGAACTTATCGCAAAGCAAATGATCAGTCTTAGAGAGTTGATTGCCTGGAAGACTGAAAGATTTACTGATTTACTAGGATCACATAGGCAGAATATGTCAAAGATCTGGATTTGAACTAGTCTTCCTGGCTCCCAAGTCCAGCTCTCTATGTTCCTTAATTCTTTAGGACAATGGTCTTTAAGAAAAGTTTCCCGAGGGTCACGCTCAAGTATATGAAGTAAAGAATAAATTATTATTTCTTATCATTCTTTCCTGCCTATGTCATTTGTGACATTTATTTCTCAGGCAATTTCCCCTTCTTTATTATTCCTCCTTGTCTACCTGCTTTTCTTGACCCAGATCCTTTAGAACAGAAGCAAATGACCTGAGAAGTAGAAACTTTAAGATAGGGCTATACATAATGAAAAGGGGAAAAATATAGGGCTACAGGAAGAGGACCACTTAAAAACTGCAAGGACTGGAGCACTGTGTGGAAAATGCTTTTCTAGGGCCATAGACTAGGAATTAGTAAATAGATTCCTTCCATTCTAATCTCTATATCCAACTATGGTGTCCAGGAATGACTTGCCCCTGGGGTCAGATTTTCTACTAGGATTCATAATGGTATCATTGCCATTGAAATAACTAGCTTTTCCCTTGGGAGTGGGAATCCAAAGCCATAATTGGATCCTATATATGCTTCCAGAAAGTTAGCTCATTTAAGGTGTCTAGTCATCTTGACAGTCTAGATCCTGAACATGTTAATGTAATCCTTTCAGAGTGAGCCATAGGTCCCTCTGGGAAGGGTTTATTTACTATTTAGTAAACAGTATTGTGTAAAATTGCTTTTTATCAATACGTATGTCATGTGTGAAAGTAGTAATTGTTTTAAATATTCTTATTGATGTCAACTTTTCTGTATAATATAAGCAGTATGTTTTTATATCTCATTGTGTAAATTAATACAATGCATATGCTGTAATAAAGTTTGTTTTAATTCTATTAAATTTGTAACATCTTTATAAAACCAAATGTTCAGACCTACAAGTCTTAACAGGGGCTATCAATGCTGCTTGTGAAATCCTTAACCAGCTTACTAGTTGATCTGTGGTAATTTGGATGTTTTAGCTATGTTAAATGGAGTGGGTTACAAGGAAAGTACTGATTAAAAAAAACTTATATAGAGCATCAAAGACTTTCTTAAAAGTTGGTTTTAGTTTGTATTTCTAATTTAAAAGTTCTGATACCTTATGCTTATGGGAAAAATTTCTCTTTCTACTTCATATCATAATTTCTTATGGAGAAGATCATCTCTTGCATTTGCTATGTTATAAAATATGGCAGAAAATGATTGTTTCAAGGGCTAAATTTTCAACTTTTCATATTTTAAAACAATGTAGAAAACAACAAACTTTCATGCATTTCTCTTAACTTTTCACTTGTTAATATTTTGCATTCATGCTATACACACAAATATTCTGCTTCTCCTAGGATATCTGATTAAAATGAAAAAAATATCTTCTGAGAGAACAGCAATGAAGAATTTGAAGGGAATTCTTTCAATGTCTTTTTACCAATTTTTTTAAAGGGTATCCACCCTGAAATTATGGTGAAAGAATGTTGTATAAGACAAGGGACTACAAATTATGTATTGTTTTCTTTATAATTTGTTCTCAAAGAGCATTACTTTGGAAGAGATCATTTTTGAAAGATAGTTACTAAGGAATTGACATTTTTAAGGTATAAATGCTAAGCCAAGAGAACCATGAAGAAATGGGATTTTCTAAGAATCCTAGAACCAGCTTTTTCTCTCACAAGCTTGTAGGGCTTGGTACCAGACAAGATACAAATTAATAGTTGCCTATTGTTTTTAGTCACAAAAGATCCATTGCAATCAGTACAAGTGAAGTACTCAATTATTTACGTAGGGGAAAAGCAGGAAATTATGGAATATTGCTTATGGTGTGCTCCACTTCATATAGCTACCATTTTTATATAAGGACAACTGTGGAGTAGTATATAGCAAGTTGGCCTAAGAACCAAGAAGGCCAGCCTTTGATATGCAGTAACTGTGTTACCCTAGGCAAGTCACTTTTCTTTAGAGGATTCTAGGCAATGTTCTAACATAAATTTTAGAGAAAGGACTAATCTGTATTTGGTAGAGGGAATTTCCTAAATTTTCCTATGCCAGCAAAATCAAAGATCCAGTACCTATCCTGATCAATTTTAAAGAAGTCTTGCAAAGTATTATACAATTATCCTATATGAGCCACGATTTGTGTGTTTTTTGGTGAATTTTAAATCTGTGTCTACTTCAGCATAGTAGATGGACTTTTTTGATTCTTTTTCCTCAGAAAAGTTTTCAGTGTTTATGTTAGTTTCATTGTCACAGAATTGGTCTTTAATATAAGAAAGTTTTCTCCTGATATCCATCTAGGAGTAGAACTTTTAAAAAATTTTATTAATGCCTTTTGTTTTTTACATTAATTGTAATTTTTTAATATATCCTCCCCTCATCAAATGAGTCTTTTCTTGTAACAACAATGACAAAAACAGTTGTAAAGAAAAAAAAAACAGCATTTATTAAGCACTTAAAAATTCCAGGCATTGTATTTAACTGCTTTACAAAATAAGTCATTTGATCCTCACAACAATCTTGGAAGAAAGGTGCTATTATCACCTCTATTATACAGTTAGGAAACTGAGGTGAACAGAGGTTGTATGATTTGCCCAGGGCAAATAAGAATCTGAGGCTAGTTTTGAATTCAGACCTTTTTCATTCTAGGTCCAGCACTTTATTGTGCCATTTAATTACCTCAATTAAGTGAGACTGATCAAGATTACATGGAAACAGTATCTGTAATAGTCCACATATCTGAAGTTCTCTACCCCTTCTCCAGTCAAAGAAAAAAAAATCACATTTCCTCATCTCTTCTCAAGGACCAGATTTTGTCATTATAATTACATAGAGTTCAATTTAATTTTATAGTTCTCTTCATGTGCTCTGTTGTAGGTAGGTATCATGCATAGGGGTTTATTTATTTTTCTTTGGGTTTTTTTTGGGGGGGGGAGTTCTGCTTATTTAAATCTGTATCAGTTCATTAAGTCAGTCAATAAATAAACATTTATTAGGTGCCTTCTACATGCTAAGCACTGTGTTAAGCATTGATGATAAAAGGAAGGCAAGAGATAGTCTCTGTTTTTAAGAGCTCACTATTTGATGGAGGCTTCCCATGTTTCTCTGGATTCTTTCTATTCATCATTTCTTTCAGCAAAATATATTCTATTACATTATATACCTCAGTTTGGTTAGGCATTCTGCAACTGATGGATGTCACTTTGTTTTAGCTCTTTGCTACCACAAAAAAAATGCTGGCAGAGTATTTTGAAAGCCCAATCTAATTCTTTATGTTCAAAACCTCACAAAATTGTGTGTAAATTTCTCATATTAGTAGGAGTTGGTTTAATTTTTTATTTAAATTGTAAAATTCTTTCCAAATAAGAGATTCCCTATTCTTCCTCTTTCTGAAGGGATTCTTGAGCTCAATTATATTTCTTTATGTCATTTTTCTTAACCACTGAATTCACTTTTTCAACTCCCTAAATCATATCTCCTTTTGAAGGGGGTGAGCACCTCCACTTTCATTCACACATGAGGCCATGCTCAGACTTTTTTTGAAACTAAGAGGCTTTTACTTTATAACTTTATTACTTTATTACTAAGTATATACATCAGACTTTGAATAGCTAGATATCAGCTTTGAAAATACAAGGATAGAAATTCCTTTACAACTATTTCTACAGATGAAGAAATTAAAAAAGAGATAACAACAATAAAGAATCACAGAACTGAATTGGAAATAACTTCAAAGGTTATCTAATCCAATCAATATCTGAATGAGAATGCCTTGTAGTATGTAGAGGTAGGGGCTAGGGAGCAGCACCCAAATATGGAGTAGTACATTGTGATGTACCTACTATGTTCAGAACACTATGCTGAGGAGGAAGACTCAAAATTTGGATGTTATATGGATGTATTCCTATCCTCATAGAACTTAACAGTTTAATGTAGAATTGAGGCACAGAAATATAGATAGCAATAATTAATAATATTATATGACAAAGTTAATTAGATATATAAAAAAGTATTGTGTGAATAGAAAAGGCTTGGAGATAGGGCTGCATAAGGCATGTTGGGAGGATAGAGAATGAACAGAAAACGTTTATGATAGTATTGTGGTATGATGCTGTAAGAATAGGGTGATACTAGAGGGCCTTGAATTAAGGGTTGGGAATTGATTATGGAAGGCAAAATAATATTAACTTCCCTTGGTAGGTGATGTGGAACCATTGATGATTTTATAGTGGAGGAAGAAGAGAATCAGGTCTCTTCACAAGAATGATTTGACTAGCAGCAATAGAAAAAATGGATTAAGGAGGGGAGAAAGATTAGAGAAGCAGGAAGACCTGCAGTAATTTAGATAGATGATAATTATAGCATATTCCAGAATGGTAGCTAAGGGAATAGAAAAGAAAGGATGGATGTGAGAGATATTATGGAAATGGATTTAATAGGACTTAGTAACCAAGGAATAAAAATAATATCACCATTTATAAGTAGAATGCTAGATGAAAAGTGAACATAGCTGGATAAAAGAAAGAATTTTTCTCTGCTTTTTCCCTTTCTCCTTTTTTCCTTTCTTCCTTCCATCCTCCCTCTCTTCCTTTCTCCTTCCCTTTCTTTTTCTCTTCATTCTCTCTCTCCCTCCCAAGTTTTCTTTTTCCTTCCCTCAATTGCTCCCTCTCTCTTTTCTTCCCTTCCTCCCTTCCTTTTCCCTCCCTTCTCCTTCCCTCCTTCCCTCCCTCACTCCTTCCCTCCCTTTTTCCTTCCTTCCCTCCCTAGTTTCCTTTTCTTTCTTTTCCTTCCTTCCTCCCTCCTTCTTCCCTTCCTTCTTTCCATCTTCCTTCTCTCCCTTCCTTTATCCCTTCCTGCCTTCCTTTCTTTCTTCTCCTCCTCCTTCCCTCACTCTCTCTTTTCTCCTTTCTTTCTGAACAATATTAGTTCCTTCAACAATTATTTATATCTATATTTTAAGTGCTGTGAAGTTATGAAATATAAAAGAGAAATCTTAGTAACTAGATGTGTAATCTATTTGCGTAGATAAAAACTAATATACAAAAATTAAATAATATATTATGAAGTTATATAATTAGGCGTTTCATGGTGTAATGGGAAGAGCACTGGACTTAGAGGCAGACCTGGTTTAAGTCTCACATCTGGTAATTATTAACTTTGTGACCATACACAAATCACTTAGCCTTTTTGAGCTTGGCTTCCTCATCTATAAATTGGGGGTAATACTGTATCTATAATATCCAAAACTTACAGAGTAAAGTTCACATGAGAGGCTATATATGCATGGCTTTATAACCACTGAATCCAATTGCAATGTCAATTCTTATTACTGTCAGGCAGCTAGATAGCATATTCTGTTCATTACTGGCCTTGGAATTATGAAGTCCTGAACTCATCTCATCTGAGACACTAGTTGTGTGATCCTGGGCAAATGACTTAGCCTTTTACCCTCAGTTTCCTCATCTGTTAAGTGGCAGATAATAGTAATATTTACCTCATTGATTTATTGTGGGGAACCAGTAGATTAATACATACATAGTTCTTTGTAAACCTTAAAACATTATATAAATGCTAGGTATTACTTTCATAGATTGTTCTAAATAAATAATGCATTCAACAAGGACTACTGGAGAAGGGAGAGAGTTCATTGCAGTGTGGTCTGTAATAGGTTTCACTGTGAAGGTGGGTCTAAGGTAGACAAGTCATTGTTAAGCAGGAAGTGGTGATGCACTCCAGGTAGAAGCAGAGTATAAATGAAGCTTGGACACAGGAATGAATAAGGCATAGTTACAATCTTAATGAGAAGTTTTATTTTGGGGAGTGGAATACATCATGGAAGTATAGATCAGCAGTTCTCAAAATGTGGTTTGTGGGTCCCTTGGGTCTCCAAGATCCTTTTAAGAGGGTCCATGAATTCAGAACTATTTTCATAATAATACTAAGACATTACTTATCTGTTAAAACACTCCTCCCTTTTCCAATTATATATTTATGTAGGGTCAGATTTTCTTCATAAATATGAATGAAAACAATATATCGCAACAGATTAAATGCAGAAACAGAAATGAGAATCCAGCTGTCTTTTATTAAGTTAGACATTAAAGAGCTTTGCAAAAAAAGAAAGTAAAACCATACCACTCTTCTCACTACCTTTTAAAAATACAGTTATTTTTTATTAAAATATTGTTAATAAAATGAATCAGTAATTACAAAATTCAAATGTACTAGTTTTAATTTCTAAATTGGTAATTATAAATAGATATAACCCCTGAGTTTTGGGGTCCTCAATAATTTTTAAGAGTGTAAAGGGATCCTGAGACCCAAAAGTTTGAGAACCACTGCAGAAAACAAGTCACAGTTGTTATGAATTAAGTCCTATTTGTCTTTGATCTTTTAAAAGATGTCTTAGTGTAGTTTCAATATAAATATTTCTGTTTGTATGTTTCTAAACCTCATAGATTTAGTCAAATCCCTCAAGCAGTGATTCTGTAACCACAAGTCTCAAATCACATGTAGCTCTTTCACATTGAACCAGAGACTCTTACAGACCTCTAATTTTTGTATTAGAATATTATCTTATATTAGACCCTATATAGTACAAATAGAAATCATGTGGCTCTTTAGCTTCATGGTAATTGCAAATGTGATTTGAGTCACTGAAATAAAAGTACCATCCAAATTCTTTGAATGCTGTATTTGTTCACAATAGGCACATAACAAATGTTTGTTGAATCAAATTCTTTTGAAATCCATTGAAACAAAGAAAGGAAGAACAAAAAATGATTCCAACTAAAAAGTGACTTTCAAATAAAACTTATATTCTTTTAAATCCAACAATTTAGAGGAATAATGAATGAATTAAAATTGGATTTGAGCAGAAGGCTCTTAAGAGAAGGTCATTGGAAAATGTTAGCCATGAGTTTGCCCTGAAGTTATAAGAGTGAACCTAATACCTGGACAACTGGTCCAAGAGATTGGCTAGACACTCTGCTCCTGGAAAGGGGCTGTACTGGAGACAGGGGCTGTCAATTAGTACCAGTTTAGATCAGTATCACATTGCCTCCAGAAGATGACTGGCGCTTAGGTAAGAGATTTCCTATGAACAGATGGCTCTTAAAAAGTTACCTGAAGCCTACCATTTTTTAGAATCCATTTCTCCTCTTCTTTCTACCTTTTGTGATCAAAAGTGAAAAAAAAATTATAAAGAGTTGTCCTTTCGAATTGAGCATATACCTTGAATCTTTGGGCTGCTCTTTTCTGAAGCCCATAGCAACAATTCCTCCCCTCACCTCTACCTCTCAACAACAACAACAACACCAAAACAAAACAAAATACAACCTAAAATAAACCTGTTAATAATAATCTGTTACTAGTATGAGATGCATGTTGAAAATAATTAATCCATCAATTAAGCATGTATCGTGCTTAAGAATTCTTACTCAAAAACCTTTGAAAAAGAAAAAGATTAGGGCAATGGCTGATATAGAATAATTGGATACTTTTCCCTCCAGTGACATAATGACATTTCTCAGTAAATTGAAAAGCAAGGTGTGAGATATGGGAAGGGGTTATTTCTCAGCCCTGAAATTGATCCTGAAAAATGTTGTTGAAATCCTGGTTCTAATAGTATGTCTCATTTCTGAATGGAAAAAGTAAATTTGTTTACTTTTGCCCCACTGAATGCTAGTACTGACGGTTTACATATGTACACAAGTATACATATCTTATAATGTGAGAGTTACATCTAATTCAGATTCTGAAGTGCAAAAATAAATGCTTTTTTCTAAAGCATAAATGGCCTCATTTGTTGGATTTTAGGTATATATTTAAAAATATAGCAACCTATTCATTCTTTTCCTCAATAAATTGGGACCACAAACCACAGCATTTGAAATAAAGGATCTATGAACTTTAGGAATTTGAAAATGAGGAAGGGACTTGATCAGTTTCTCACAGTTCTCTCAATTTATTCTTTCCTTTATTCCAATTTATTATTTGGTGGCAAATGTCTCTATAGATGAGCAATGATATAATAATACTGTATCATATTAGGAAGAGGAAGAGGAAATTCATGCACAAGACTTATGTGTTCAAAGGTGACTTATTATAGAGTTTCCTTACTGGATGGCTTAGGGTGTGGATAGGATATTTTGGGCTTCTAAATTTAGATCCAGATTAGAGAAATTTAAATATCTTTCTCAAGATTGGGGTAATTCAGATTCAAAAATGATTTCCCAACTCTTCTTTTTATTTTTTATTTATTTATTTGTTTTGCTAAGGCAATTGGGGTTAAGTAACTTGCCCAGAGTCACACAACTAGTCTTTTTATTTTTTAAATATTTAATTTGGTATTTTATTTTTCCTCAGTTACATGTAAAAGCAATTTTTAACTTTTGTTTTTAAAACTTTGAGTTCCATATTTTTTCCTTCTTCCCTTGCCACCTGCTCATCGAAAAGACAAGATTTCAATATATGTTATACATGTGTAGTCATGTAAAACATTTCCATAATAGTCATGCTGTAAAGGACAACATAGACCAAAAAAAATAAAGATAAGTAAATAAAAAAGTGTGTTTCAATCTTTATTCAAATACCTTTAGTTCTTTCTTTGGGTATGGATAGCATTTTTCATGGTAAGTCTTTCAAAATTGTCTTGTACCATTTTATTGCTGAGAACAGCTAAGTCATTTGTAACTGATCATACAATATTGCTATTATTTTGTATATAGTATATTTCATTTTGCACCAGTTCATGTAACTCTCTTCAAGTTTTTTGGAGAGCATTCTGTTCATCATTTCTTTTAGTGCAATACTATTTTATCATAATCACATCTCACAGTTTGTTCAGCCATTCCCCAATTGATGGGCATCCCTTTAATGTCCAATTATTTGTTCTCTGAAAAGAGGTGCTATAAATATATATTTTGTGTATATACATATATATACATATGTATCCTCTTTCTTTTTTAAAATCTCTTTTGGGATATAAACTTAGTAATATTCCATGTTTTAGAGCAGCTCCTTCTCTTTTTTGGGTTCTAATATGACCATTGATGGAGCAATGTTGTTATCTGCTACCTCTTCTTACAGATCTATGCTTTGGAATCTCTGAGCATAATAATTGGATAAGAGGGAATGAGAGTATGAGACTAGAATGTTCTTTAATTTACTCAACATTGACTGAGAAGGGGAAGGTAGCATCTTATCTATGAGGCTATTATGAGAAAAAGAGGAGGAAATATTTACAGCTAGTTTTAGGAACAAAAGAAAAAAAGGCAAAGGACTATTCCTACTTAGAGGATTCACGCCAATTATCAAGTAAGTGACATAAGAATGGCCTTGGTTTAATCTCTCAATTGAGGAGTCAAATGCCTTACAGAAGTACTTACATGTTTTTCTTTGGGATTCTACACATGAAATGCTAACTTGGATTTTATAGAAAAGGGAGAAAATCTTCCAAGATACACAGATCCTAACAAAGGGTTATTGATCATATTAATATATTCATGCATCCATTCGGTCATTTTCAGTCATGTCCAACTCTTTGTGACTCCATTTGGAGTTTTCTTGGCCAAGATACTGAAGTGGTTTGCCATTTCCTTCTCCAGCTAATTTTACAGATGAGGGAACTGAGGCAAACAAAGTTAAGGGACTTATCTAGCTAGTAAATATATAGCTAGTAAATGTCTGAGGCCAGATTTGAACTTAGGAAGGAACTGACTCCAACCTATATATTTGCTATAACTA
The DNA here is from genome assembly GCA_023553655.1 of Myrmecobius fasciatus. Classification (NCBI taxonomy): domain Eukaryota; kingdom Metazoa; phylum Chordata; class Mammalia; order Dasyuromorphia; family Myrmecobiidae; genus Myrmecobius; species Myrmecobius fasciatus. The sequence goes on from JAJPUD010000482.1 coordinate 542,258, forward strand.
TATATTCTATATATAGTTATAGCAAAAGGAATGAGTGAATAAATGAATAAATAAAAAAGGCTAACAGGATGTTTGTAACTAAATAGCAGTGTAGCATTAGATGATCTGTTAATTCTTTTCTTTATACTTAACATTACTTTGTATTCTTGTTGAAATATAGTGTCTAAGTCTCTTCTCAACATCTCACAGGAGACATGGAAAACTTGGAGAGGGTTCAAAAGAGAGCCATGGTGGTCCTTAAAAAGCTGAAGAATAGGTTGATGAAGAGACACTAAAGGAATTGAAATTGTTTGGTCCTAAAAAGATCAATGCATGATTTGTTATCATCTTAGATATGTGGTAAGCTATTATTAAGAATTTTTTTAGAAGACCAGTGTTCTATATCTCTACTGAGGACAAAATGAGAGGAAATGAACTTGGAACACAGCACAAGACATTTGGGTTATATAAGAAATTAAGACTGTCTTAAACTCAGGGCTATTAAATGCTGTAATAGCTTTTGGCAAAAAAGTTAGAGACTATTCTTTAAAATCTTCCTAAAAATAGGAGATTTTGATCTGTCAGGGATGATATATAATCCTATCTTTAGATGGGAAGATGAACTAGATAACTTTCATAAAGCTTTTCTGCTCACATGATTTTGTATAATCACTGTTTCTACAAAGTCTAATAACCTAGTAGCATGAATAGTGGTTCTAATTCTATACAGTATGCTTGTGTCCAAAAAAAGCTTTTTAGATTCTTGGATTTGTTCAGGCATAAAATTATGATATCACTAAATATGCTATAAATTTCAAATATCAAACTTAGCTGTTGAAATGCAACATTGACAAATGACATGAAATTCATTCATGTCAAATTTTTTAGTTTTTTGATCCTTTTTTGTTTATAAAAATGATGATTGGATCTAACTTTTGAATATATGAATATTTCTGATTATTCAACAGATATGACTCCAAAATTTGTATTTATTTTATGCAAACACACAAATTATCATCAATGTATGGGAATTTTTGGTGTAGGAACTCCCTGTATCAACATAAATGCAATCTGCCTATGATTTAGTAGATAAGTTATAGGGAATTGCTTAAGATATAACCTGGCTGCTCCCATTTCTAAGCTCCGAGCAAATTCCCTAGTTATCATCCATGCCTGGAATGCTCTCCCTTCATAATTCTTCCTATTGATTTCCCTGACTTCCTTTAAGTACCAAATGTTGTTGTTATTGTTCATCCTTCATTCTGGAAGAGGAGCAATGACGTTATGAGAGTGATGTCTTGGCTTGCAATTGAATTGAATTTAAGTAAGCCAGAGTCAAATTTTGTCTTTAATATTCCCTAGCCATTGAAAATTATGGAAAGGACCCTCAAACAAACTGAGGCCTCATTACCTACTTCATCCGGGACCATCACTTGCTTGATTTATGTTTTGCTACCAAATAAAATCCCATATTTTACTGGAAGCCTTCCCTAACTCTTCTTTTTTTGCTGAGGCAATTGGGGTTAAGTGACTTGCCCAAGACCACACAGCTAGGAAGTGTTAAGTGTCTGAGACCAGATTTGAACTCAGGTCCTCCTGACTTCAGTGCTGGTGCTCTATCCACTGTGCCACCTAGCTGCCCCTCTTCTTTTTTGTTTTGAAAAGTTTTTTTTCAATTTTTTAATAATATTTTTTTATTTTCAAATACAAGCAAAGATAGTTTTCAACATTTACCCTTGCAAAACCTTGTGTTCCAAATTTTTCTCCCTTTCCCCCACCCTCTCCCCTACACAAGTAATCCAGTTTATGTTAAACATTTGCAATTTTTCTATACATATTTCTACATTTATCATGCTGCACAAGAAAAATCAGATCAAAAAAGAACAAAAATGAGGAAAAAAAGCAAGCAAACAACAACCAAAAAGGTGAAAGTAATATGTTGTGATTCACATTTAGTTCCCAAAGCCCTCTTTCTGTGATGGAGATGCTCTCTCCATCACAAGGAATTAACCTGAATCACCTCATTGTTGAAAAGAGCCAAGTCTATCAGAGTTGATCATTGCATAATCTTGTTAGTGTCCCATATTCTCATGGTTCTACTTACTTCACTTAGCATCAGTTCATGTAAGTTTCTCCAAGCCTTTCTGAAATCATCCTGCTGATCATTTCTCATAGAACAATAACATTCTACAACATTCATATATCATAACTTATTCAGCCATTCCCTAATTGATGGACATCCTCTCAATTTCCAGTTTTTTGCCACTACAAAACAGGCTGCTACAAATATTTTTGCACATGTGGGTCTTTTCCCTTTTTTAGTGATCTCTTTGGGAAACAGACCCAGTAGAGAAACTGCTGGATCAAATAGTATGCCCTTTGGGCATAGTTCTAAATTGTTCTCCAGAATGGTTGGATCAGTTCACAACATCACAACCAACAATGTATTAGTGTCCCAGTTTTCCCACATCCTCTCCAACATTTATCATTATCTTTTTCTGTCACCTTAGCCAATCTGAGAGGTGTACAGTAAGTAATACCTCAGACACAACTCTTCTTAATCCTATTTCCTCCCCTTTGTTATTTATTTCCTGTATAACTTGTATATATCTGGCTTTTCCGTATATTTGTTTGCATATTGTATCCTCTATTTCATTATAAGCTTCTTGAAGGCAGGAATTGCCTTTTGCTCCTTTTTGTATTCCGAATATTTAGCACAGTGCCTGGCATATGGCAAACAATTAATTAACTAATTAATGTTTATTGATTGAATGATTTGGGCAAGTTCACACAGCTCACAAATGTCAGATACAGGATTTGAACTCAGGTCTTCCTGATTTAAAACCCAATCTTACATCTACTTGCTTTGATTTACTATATAATTACACAGCTTAATTTAAATTTAAAAATAAATTATAAAAATTAAATTTAAAAATAGCTGTTTTCTTAAAAAAATTGCTACTCACAGCCTTGCCAAATCCCCTCCTCCTGCCTCCATCACAAGATCTCTGGATTCAGAAAGACTAGGTTCAATCTTTAGGGCCTAACTCTAAAGGATCAGTTTTTATTTTTGCCTCACAGACCCTACCTGGAGTTAATCCAAAGTCATTTCTAAAACAGAGCTGAAATATGAAATATTTTATCTAGTTTTTATCAAAGTAAGGTCCCATTCCCACTTAGGGTACAATATACAGTATAGGTTTTTTGCTCTGTTTTTTCTTCCACCATGGAAAATGCATTCATCAGATTTTGATTCATCAGATTCTGGGAAGGGCAGAAACTTAAAGCACTCAAACAAACCCATTAATCTCCTTAGCCTCCACCCCTCCCATTCACCTAAGGAAGACAGAGGCATTTCAGGATTGCTTGACAAATACTCCTTATTCATCTAAGGAACTCACAGCAATATCATGGAGGAACCCTAGCAATCCTATGTGAGGTCTGTATCTCCTCACCCCATATTACATGACTTTAATTCTCTAACTGCTAAGTAGTCATCTTTTCTTCCATTGATTCTTGTTTAGGATCTGTCTGTAGGAGAACTTCCCTGCTGCTGAAACCATTCTGGGCTTTGATGAATGAGCTTTTGCCTTATCTTGTTGAGAACTAGGTCTCCCTGAATCACTTCCCAGATACACTCTTTGACCCTTTTCATCACCCTGCAAGTCACTTCCAAGCCTTGCTTTATGTTTTCATAAATTTGTTTCCTCTAGAGCTTATTAAAGTATCGCTCACTCATCTTATCTATCTATTATCTATCTATCTATCTATCTATCTATGTCTGTCTGTCTATTTATCTATCAATTCATCCATCCATTTATTTATCTATCACTCCTTCTGGGAATCTAACAGAGATAAAGCTTGGAAAAGCAAAAGAACCAAATGGTTTTGCTGTTCACTCTGGAGTTCAGGAGAAAGATTTGTATTTTGTTGCATCTTCTCTGAAAAGAGTTTACTTCCATCCTTCAGTTGCCACTAATTTTGGAAATAGTCCTTGTCACTGGGGACCAATCAGAAGAGTTCTTTTTGCCATCTCACCCAAAGGCTAGATGGCATGCCTATAATCCTCACATTGAATAAGAATTCCCTTACATAATATTTTAATTCAATTTTAAAATTATTACTGATTTAAACATTTAAGGTGTTCAGATTATAGCATACTGTAGAGAATAGGAGAATAACTTTCTATTATGAAATTTAAAAAACAGTCATGAGCATTTGCTGGTATGTGTTAATTGGAAAAGTGAAGAGTAGGATAAAAAATATTTGGTGGAAATTAATAATTTTCAGTAGGGAAAAAAGCCTTCATTAGAAAATAGAAAAAATTAATGAGAGGTAGAGGAAATATTGGTTTAGTTGTTTAGTGACTTGAGGATCATTAGAATAAAACTCATTCTCACATTTGCATATTCTCTCCCAGGAGCATTAATCACTCACTGGAAAGCCTGCCTCTAAATTGGAAGTGTCTATCACCACTGAGAGGTAGTTTAGTGGGGAATGAGAGCTGTTTTCAGATAAAAGGAAGCTGTCAAAAAACTAATCCATCTGAATCAAAATAAACAGTGATTGTGTCTGATAATTACATACAAACTAGGTAGGCACCAGCCTTAAAGATAATAAAATGTTTTCCTTCCAGCTGAATGTCTGTTTTAAATCCACCTGGAACTCATTTTATCTCTCATCTACTTCCCAAATCATAAGGCATTCATATCATCTTGTAAAATTATGAACCGAGTGGCTATGCTCAAATACGCCGTGGGTTTTTTTTTAAAACAATATTTGGAAGCAAGTCTTCATCTATAAAATGAAAAAAAAAACTTATCTTTAAGGATTTTTCAATTCTGAGATATTTCAAAAAATTTTTCCAAAAGGTGGTTGTTCTATGACCTACAGCCTAAGCAATTTCCATAGATTATTAATAATCATCAATAAATTGAGTGATTTTTTGACCACATTCAGTTTTATTTATGTGTTTTGTTTTTACATTACAAACATTTAGGATTGCCCTTAATTGTGAAAGGTCTCTTGTAATAAAACAAAACAGTGACCTCATTTGAGAGGGCATGCAACAATTCACATCTGCAGCATCTCCCTCTATTTTTCTATTAAAAACATTTTCTCTCCCTCATATACCACCCTATTAAAAAGAAAAGAAAAAAAATTATTATAACAAATATACATAGTCAAGTAAAACAAATTCTCTAAATGGCTGAATACAAAATATGACTCATTCTATACTCCAACTTCATCATCTTGTCATGGATAACATCTTTTATCATTAATTCTTTGGTACTCATACTGATTATAATTTTTATATTTGCTTGTTTTAAGTGTTGTTTTTATTGTATAAAGTATTCTCTTGGTTTTGCTTATTTGATTCTTCATTAGTAAACTATATTTTTATGAGGTACTCTACTACTGTGACAAGGTATTGTGTCAAGCATATTAGAATTAAAATAAAACTTCTAGTAAGGATCTTAGGAAAATTCTTCACTCTAATGCCATCAATGAATAAGCAGGTCTTTTAATGTATTAGCATTGTGCTGATCCTTGTAAATAAAAAAAAGACCCCAAAGGGACAAAGTCTATCCCTTCAAGGAACTTACATACCATTGAGGGCTATAATATGTAGACAAGTAAGGAGATTCAAGAAATGCAAAAATAAATATACAATGATTGGAGGGAGAGAAAGGCAGTAAGTCAGTCAATAAGCAGTTATTAAGTGCTTATTGTGTGTCTGTATTGTGAGAAGAACTGAGGATGCAAATAAAGGCAAACATAGCCTCTGCCCTTAGAGATCATTTTAATAGAGTTAAATAGATAGGTGGAAAAAACATATGTATGGAAAAAATGGAAAGTAACCTGAGAGAGGAGGCCGTGGCAACTGGGGGGATTTGACAAGACCTCATGGAGAAGACAGGACTTGAGGTGAATCTTGAAAGAAACCAGGAAAACCAAGACATGGGAGGGCAGAGCATTCCAGGGGGTGGGGGTGGGGGATAACCAATACAAAAACAAGTATAGGTCAGTATGGCTAGTTTGTAGAGTGGGTGAAGAAAGAAAATTAAGACTGGAAAGATGGAAAGGGGACCTGAAAGGAAGAGCTTTAAATACCAGACAAAGAACAAACTGGTGATTGGGGAGAAGGTAATAGAAAAAAGCCTTTGGAAGGAAAAGGTGCTTATAGGCAGATACTGTGTGACCTTGAGCACTTAGCCCTGTTTGCCTCAGTTTCCTCATATATAAAATGAGCTGGAGAAGAAAATGATGAACCATTTCAGTATCTTTGCCAAAAAACCTCCATGAAGAATAGGACATGATTGAAAAAAAAACTAGATTGAATTGAAGAGTTTCAAGGGGAAAACGAACATTTTAAAAATTATGCTATAGTCTGTAAAAAGACATTGAGGCAGAAGATGGTTAATAGGTATTTATTAAGTACCTACTACATGCCAGGCACTGTGCTAAGTACTGAGGATTCAAAGAAAGGCCAGATAGTTTATGCTCTCAAGGAGTTCACAGTCCAACAAGGGAGATATCACAAAGATAATTCTGTAGAAACAAGGTTTATATATGATAAATTGGAGATTTTCAACAAAGGAAAGGCACTAATATTAAGACAGATCTGGAGAGGCTTCCTGTGGAAGGTGGGATTTTAGCTGGAAACTGACAACTAAGGAAGAAAGAACAGCAATGAGAATTACTAGGTTATAGATCCTATAACAGAAGAGTTTGTATTTTATTTTGAGTGAATGAGACTCTTGTTTAGGGGACTGACACCATCATACCTGTACTTTAGAAGTATCAAAATAGCAGCTGTATAGAGGATACCAAAAGAAGACCAATTACAAAGGGGTATGGGGTAATTTAGAGAAAAAATGATTGATGAGTGATTATGATGAGCAGTAAGGACTGATGTGAAGAGAGATGGTCAGGAGGTAGAATTGATAAGATTTTATTATAGATTAGACATGAAGGGCAATTGAAAGTGAAGAATACTTGAGAATGACTCTGAGGATTTGAACTTCAGTGACTTTTGGTGTCTGAGACAGAAACATGGAATCTAGGAAAAGGAGTGGGTTTAGGGGGAACATATGAGTTCTGCTTTGGACCCATTGAATCTGAAAATCCTATGGGAAATTAAAAGCTCTAACAAGTGTTGGTAATGTGAGACTGGAATTCAGGAAATAGAAAAGAGTTGGATGTGGATTTAAGAGTTACATGCATGGTGGGAATTCATGGGAGCTGAGAATAGAGAGAAAACAATAGGGAGCTCAGGACAAAACTCCAGAGCACACTTACACATAAGGGGCATGGTATGGATGGTAATTTGGCAGAGGAGACCAATAAAAAATGCCTGAAAATTAGAAAGAAACCCACAACAAAACAGTGTCATAAAACTTGAGGAGGAAAGATTACCCAGAAAATAATCAAAAGTACCAAACATTGCAGAGAGGTCACAATGGATGGTCCATAGGATCATAGTTGGGCATGACTAAACAACAACAACGAAAGACTACTGAAATAGTCAATAAAGAGATTATCCATGACTTTGGAGAGAATGGTGGTGGGAATGAAAATTAAGTTGTAGGGGTCTGAGATGAGAATGGAAAGTCAGGAAGTGGAAGCAAATTGTAGAGACAGTTCTTTCTAGGCATTCAGCCATAAAGGACAGGAGAGATAAAGGATAACATCTTAAAAGGATCAAATAAAGAATAGCAAGGTGACACAATGCACAGACCTGCCAGCCCTGGAATCAAGAAGACTCATCTTCCTGAGTTCAAATCTAGTCTCAGACACTTACTGTGTGACTCTGGGCAAGGGTCTTTACTCTGCCTGCCTCAGTATTCTCATTTGTAAAACAAACTGGAGAAGATGGCAAACCACTCCAATATCTTTGCAAAGAAAACTCTACATGGGGTCTCAAAGAATAGGACATGACTAAAAATGACTGTATAAGAACAAAGGATCAAGTAAGGTTCCCTTCCCCCACCTCCAGTCTTGAATAGAAGAGATTTGGGCATTTGAAGATAGTAGGGAAGAATTCAATGGATGCCCCCTCCCTTAGACAGCAGTAATCCACTATATGTTAAACATGTGCAATTCTTCTATACATATTTCCACAATTATCATGCTGCACAAGAAAAATCAGATCAAAAAAGGAAAAAAATGAGAAAGGAAAAAAAGCAAGCAAACAACAACAATAAAAGGTGAAAATATGTTGTGATCCACACTCTGTCCACATAGTCTTCTCTCTGGGTGCAGATGACCCTCTCCATCACAAGTCTGTTGGAATTTAAGGCCGAAATTCTTATTGCCATTATTCCCTCCTTAGCTGTCATTTCCATTAATGCTATATCTCTTATTTCATTTCTTCCAGGTAATCTTGTAGGCTTTTTGTTTTAAATTATTTTTTTTTAGTCAAGGCATTCTTTTATCTGAGACTCTATTTGAACTTCTTGTAGAGTTACTTTCTAATTCTAGGTTTACCCTGTGGGATTATTTTAGTCTAAGATGTTTTCTTCATTGTATTTTCTTCTGTTTACTCATCTCTAGACAAAGATTTTGACTTAGAATATCTGTGCCTGCTAAGATCTTCATTTTTATGATGTTGCTTTTGAGGGCCTTAGTTTCCACTGAACCAAGTTAACATTTCCATCTTAAGTGATCACAACATATTTTTAACTATCTAGCCCATATTTATCATAGGGGATTAAATTTTATTTATTTATTTATTTATTTATTTTTGCTGAGACAATTGGGGTTAAGTGACTTGCCCAGGGTCACACAGCTAGTTAAGGGTCAGAGACCAGATTTGAACTCAGGTCCTCCTGACTTCAGGGCTGGTACTCTATCCACTACACTAACTAGTTGCCCCTACTAATTTATTTATTAATAATGTCCTTACATCAGACTGTCATTAATTATTTCCCCTTCCAATGACTTCTCCAGGTGTAATGGTTTTATATTCTATACCATTTTACAGAGTATTTTCTGTAATTTCTTGACTGAAAGCCTGAGTGATGAGTGGTGAGTTCTCTTGCCTTCCTTCTGAGGCTTAAACATGGAAAGATGATCTGGAGATAGTTAAAATTGGGTTTTCCTAAATTAGATCTTCAAATCTCCCAGATTATTTTTAGAGTGATTTGTTCTTTCTAGTGACTGATTAAAATCTAGTAGCTTCCATTCAAACTTAAGATTAGTTTATCCAATATACCTTTCTTTCTCAATTTAATATCATACTATCACTTATTCACACCAGTCTGACCTTACCTTCTTTCTCAAGATTTATTTCTTCTCTATCAAGTCTCTGCAATTAATATAAGTTACATAATCAGAAGGAGCCCTCTAAGTGAATGGATAAACTTGGTATACCCTTGCTGTGGTGTTCTATCAGTGCCAAATCTCCTGTCTGGTCTTTGTGAGCATTCTTGTAACTTGATTTTGGGTTTTGTGGTATTCATACTTCATTGTTCCAAAAACTGTTTCTTAAGATTTACCAGAAGTTTATCCCTTTCACCTCCATTTTTCTCCCTTTAACTCAGGTGTATGCAAATAATATGATAATTCAGTCACACACGTGACTCAGACTTTCCTTGTTCTTCCCTGGGGGAGAGGAACATTTTACAGATATGAATTCTATCTTAGGCCTTTAATTTTCCTCTGGTACAAGAGACTCAGGCTGAACACCATACACTGGAAGTGTGGAATCCTATTAGCATTTGTAGGGGATTTGAAACATATCCTATGCTACTATTGTAGCTCCAAAAGGAAGTGAAGGGAATATATATATATATATATATATATATATATATATATATATATATATATATTATAGTTGAGGTGATCATTAAAGTACTATATGTGGTATAACAACATCCCTCTAATATTCTCATCATACCATGAAGATGATCTTGGGATTTTGATGAATCCCAGCAAGTTTGACAAAACTGAAAAGACTTTCCATTTAGTTCTTACATTTCTTCTTTGAGGCCCAGCCTCATTAATTTTGAAGAAGTTCATCATTGGAAGGTTTGCCCAATAGGCAATGAATTTCTTTAGACCATATCAACTTATGAAGACCAAAAGCTAAAGACTGGAAAGGTTGTAATATGTGTTGGCAAAGGGAGGATCTGCACAGATATATTTACTCCTATTTTGAAGTGGTAAAGTGATGCATTAGTACAAAAATACAAATTATAATGGGAATTATTTATGTACTAACCTTCCAGATTTGAAGAGGGAAATCATATCATAGTATCATAAAATTTTAATATATGATGTTATTATACTATTATGGTATCATGTGCTGCAAATGAAATTCCATAAATTTATTAAAAATCAGGTTAAGATATATTTTTTGTTTTTGTTTTTAAGAGGGGAAGGAGTAGACTTATAATTTCATTAATGTAGGTATCTCATACTGAGGAGCTTCTACCAGTGATTGTTTTTTTTTTGTCTTCCTAGTGCATAGCACAATGCTTGGCACACAGTAGGCACCTAATTAATTTACTGAGTGAATGACAACTGCCTAGGGACATCAATAGGTTAAATGGCTTAGTTGCTAGTATCAGTCAGAAGTAAGATCTGAACACAGAACTTCCTGACTCAATGACTTATTCTCTAATCACTATGTATCACTATGTCTAATATACCTATAGAGAGGGGAAATTGTGAAGGTTAACCTGGGCCCAGGTGAAAAAGTAAGACACCTAATTTAGAAGTACCACAAAAAATCAACTATAAAAATTATGAACATGGGGCAGCCAGGTGGTGCAGTGGATAGAGCACCAGCCCTGAAGTCAGGAGGATCTGAGTTCAAATCTGGTCTCAGACACTTAACATTCCCTAGCTGTGTGACCCTGGGCAAGTCACTTAACCCCAATTGCCTCAGCAAAAAAGCAAAAAAAAAATTATGATCACTATGTTAATCCATGTCCATTAAAATTGGTCTGGATTAAGTATGATTCTAAAGTGGGAATGTTGGGCAGGCAGGTAGATGAGATATTTGAGGAGCAAGTCTTCCTTTTTAAACTCCTAAGTCATAATAATTGCAATACATTTATGGAGTAGGCTACTGAGGGAGGAGGAAGGGGATACAGATGGGCTGTACCCTTCCATTCTGTCTTTTTTTCCAGAACATGGGAAGTTCTTGGATGCTAAGGATTGTAACATTACACTGGAAACTGGTGTAGGCCCAAAAGTAATCTACTCTTGGGGTAGGAATATAACATAGAAGAGGCATCCGGAGGCTGTGGTTCAAACTCAACCCGCTGAATGCTTATTCTAAATGCCAAGAATGAGCAGTGATCATTTTTGTCCCGGTGGGAAAAGAACACCTGTCTCTTTTGCATACCATGCTAGAAATCCAAGAGAGGAATTTTCTTATTCTTTATAGTCCAAAGTGAGAAAGGGAGAGAATCAAAGGGTAAGGTCATTCCTTTTAAATCCTCTGAGTGGGCAATTTTTCCTGTTTCTGTGGCCAATCCTTTCCGACTCAGTTTTTACATAGTTTCTCCCTTCCTACAGTCATGGGAGGGTGGTAATGGGACTCAACAGGGTTTGCTTTGTCATCCTAAAGCACTATCATAGCACAGGGAGAAGGGAATGAATATTTATATATCATTTAATATGTTTCAGGCTTGGACAAAATGCTTTTTTAAAAATATTAACTCATTTTACCCTTACAACAATTTTGCAAGATAGGTGTTATAATTATCTCTGTTTTTTCAATTGAAGTCACTGAGGCAAATAGAATTTCAGTGACTTGTCCAGGATCACATAGAGAGTAAATATGATTTGAACTCAAGTTTTTCTAATTCTAGGCCTAGTGCTCAATCCAGTCACCAGGTGCCTGAATATTGTAAGGTGCTTAATAAGTACTAGTTGATTGACCCACATTAAGCCCTTCAGTGTTGTCACAGTGTCCATGAAAGTTGCCGCATCAATTTAATAAATGTTTCTTTGGGTGTGTTCTAACTATATCTGATTGGGATTTAGGAAGGTTTCCCATGATTATATAGATTTCAGTGTCATCAGTCCTATAGTTCCCAACTTCTTAAACTGTAGTTTGTGATCCATACAGAGGGTTACAAATATTGGGTTTCCAAAATTATGATTTATTATCAGTAAACATTTGATTTGTATACCTGTTTTAAATACTTATATATCCAGGGTCACAAAAAAATTTCCCAGATGAAAAGGAGATGTGAGTGGAAAAAGCTCTGCTATAGGCAATTAGGCAAGATTGTGATGATTACAGGGCTAAAAGTTTTGCCTCTCCTCCCCTCCATGTGAAACCGGTATATACTTTTAAAAAGATGATGTTTATTTTAGCTGAACTATTGTTCCCACGTCTTCTTAGTAAGACTAACAACTTTCTAATGCCTTCTCTAAATCCCTTTTCCAAAGACAGCTATCTGGAGTTAGATCAGGGCATTCACAGCTGAGGAAGCTCATGATTTTTAATTACCTGGAAAAATCACACTCTTTAAGTAAAAAAAAATGCATAGATGAAACAGATTAAGCTGTTTTTTCAGAATTATTTTGTAGACTAGAGTTAGAAATATGAAAGATTACATCAATTCATCTCTGACAAAGATAAATCAACACTGACACTATTCTTTTTAATATTTACAAACTAAAGTTCAGTTTCACATCTGAAAATAGATTTCTCTCACCATAGGAAAAACTGGGATTTTGAAATTAGATTGGTTCATTAATCCTTAAGAATCATTGGAATGACTGATTTGCTTGGGTGAAATGTCTGGCTGAAATACTCATGAATCTTTGGACAAGATTTTGAAAGCTCTTGCTGCTTTGCCAGTCAGTATATGTCTATGAGTCTGCTCCTCTTAATTTAAACCTACAAATTTCAGCTCTGATGTCTTCATAATTTTGCTCCAGCAAAGCAAAAGAGTTTTCTCTCCTGCACTATCATTTTACTTAAATTTTTTAAACTTTTAATTCTGAATGTAATACTACAAGTAGAACACAAAAAGAGGATTTTCTATGAAATCATGAATATCCATTTTATACAACTTATCTTTTTAAAATTATAATAAATTATTCTGATTACTTTCAAAACTTTTTGGCTTGCTTGTGCTTTCTTCTCTACTTTTTTATTTTCTTTTGTGCATTAAAAATGTTTCAGTAACTCTTTCTTATTGCATCATTATTGCTAGTCACCTATTCTTGGCCTTCTTCCCACACCCCAAATAACTGAGAAAATATAGCCAATCAAAATGAATCCACATTTCCAAATATATACATACCTATGTGTACCCACACTCACACACACATATAAAATATACATGCATATGTAAAATACACACACATATATATACATATATATATATGTACATATATATGTATATAAACTTTCTGCACTTTTATGTATTCATCAGCTTTCAGTTTGGAAGTGGGTAAGATGCTTCATTATAGGCCCTCTGAAGTCATTAATCATTGCATAGATTAAAGTTCTGAAGACTTTCAAAGTTGTTTTCCTTTTTCAGGGAATTTTATTGACCAAGAGCAATGGGACCTATTAGAAGAGCATACCCATCTTTGGGGATTCAAGTATTGTGGGTCAATGATAAAAGACCAAAATAAAAAGAAATGTATTAACAATTATTAAAGGAAGATTTCTCACTGATAGAAATTTCAACTTCCTAATATACAGTTTTAGTTTTTATAACTTTTCAGGTCCACTTAAAGCACAAAACTATAATTAGCAATATTCTGTGACAATGATGAAAGATTAGGATGAAAGAGTAAAGCCTTTTATAGCAGAAGGAGGGGCAGAAAAAGGATGAATTAGCTAAAAGGAAAAGAAAGGTTTCTGTATTTGCCATTCAATTGTAGGATTTATTATGAAAAGATATTCCCTGTTCAAGGACAGGAAGCAAAAAGATGACCAAATACTTTAAAATTGTGAAAGAAATCCCTTTAGACAATTCCACAGAGTTGAGGTAAACATTTGGATAAAACTTCAGGACTTTGTGCAACAATAAATAGTTTTTACAACAGTGGATAAGAAGATCTATTTTACTATATCTTTGTGTAGTTTGTTGTATTTTATTTCCCCTTCAGTAGAAGCTGAGGATGTTCCAATATTAGGTCATGGGATGGTTAGAGGCTTAGTCCATTAAGATGTTGTAAAATGATTACAATTCCTTCTTCCCACTCCACCCTATGCACACCTTAAAGTGATGCACACCTTATACAATTTGTTCTCTTAGAACATTGTACACAGTAACAACAAGATTATGTGATGATCAACTGTGAATGGCTCTTTTCAACAATGAGGTGATTCATGGGAATTCAAATAGACTTGTAATGGGAAAGAGCCATCCACATCCAGAGAGAGAACATTGGAGACAATGTGGATCAGAGCATAGTGTTTTTACTTTTTGTTGTTGGTTTGCTTGCTTGTTTTTTTTTCTTTCTTTTTCTTCCCCCCCCCCTTGATCTGATTTTTTTTTTGTGCTGCATGATGAATATGGAAATATGTTTAGAGGAACTGCACATGTTTAACCTATATCAACTTGCTTGTTATTTTGGGGGAGGTGGAAAGATTTGAAGATTGGAAGAAAAATTTGAAATGCAAGTTTTTCACCTAGGTGGATGTTGAAAACTATCTTTGGAAAAATAAAATAGGATTGTAAAAATTTGTTCTCTTAGTTCTGTTCACTTCATTCTTTTCCAGATCTTATAAAGCAGAACTCCCTGAAATAATACATTTTATAATTTCTTATAATGTAGTAATATTCTATTACATTTACATAACAAATGTGTGTGCTCAGCCATTCTTTAATTCTCTAAAAGGCAATCTGAAAAACTCCATTTAATTCAAATTCTCTGCTGTGGTTCCTTCACTTTTTCTTTCTCCAACAGTATTTGGAATTTGTTTATTCATAGTTTATCCTTCCCTAATATTATCCTGCCTCTTAACACTGCCCAGATTTTACTCATTTTTTCAGGGTGAGTTCTTCTTGGTTGTATCTTCTGAATATTACATTACAAGCTCTCTTCTTGTTTATAGTAGATGTTTCCAGATCTTGTCTGATCCTGACTGTTGTTCCCTAGTACTTGACTACTTTCTGGGTATATGCCATTTTTTCTATGATGGAGAAATTTTGTATTTTGGTTATGATTAATATTTTTTTTCTTTTGGAGGCAGTAGGTAGATTCTTTCTTTCTTTACTTAGCTCTTCTCTATGTGTTAGGATAGAGTGATAGGGATCTCATAACCTGTGGGCCTTGAGAATTCTGTCTGAGTGATATGACATCACATTGATTATTGCTCACTGGCATCCCAAGGAACTTCCAAGATCTCTTCTCTGAAGATTCCTCTTTTTTCTGGGTCTTTCTTGAGTTTATCTTCTACTCTTGATACCTAAGGCCCTGCAAGGGCAGGTTATTCACAAATCTGGATGGTGTCTGATTCTCTTGACGTGTTGGAAAGCTGGATTTGCTTGCTCTGGCTCTGCCTTTGTTGGTGGCTTCCTTTCTTATTGCATTTTGACTTTTAGTTGATTTGTTGTGCAATTCTGGATTGCAAAAATAATTATTTTTATATAGTTTTCCATTCTATTGATTAATTTTTAGTTCAATATGAATTTCAGGGTTTTGCTGGAGTAAATGCATGGGATCTAGTTGTGTTTTTTTCCATTCATCTATTTTGGACATAAGTCTAAATACATTCCTACATCTACTTTAAAAAAATCAATTAAGTCCAAAAGCCAAATGGATTTTATTTGAAAAATATTTACATTTATTTTAACATTTTCTTTTTTAAAAAAAGTAATTAAAATATACTAAGTGTAAGTGAAAATCTCAGTTAACAAGAATTTAGCTAATGAGAATTCTACTAGAATTTAGAAATTCCCTACAAGATTAAAAATAAGGGGGAAAAAGAAGCTAACTTATAAGTTACTTCTAGCCCACTATTCTTGTCTTTTACTAACTACCTCATGGGAAAAGGCCTTCTAAATCTTTGAGGGGTTTTCAAAGTGAATTATTGTTGATACTTCTATAATACTGTTTAATGAAATTCTAATCTATTATCTGGAGTCAATATAAATTTAATTGTCTCCATTATAGTGATTTACTGGACTATTTTGACAGTTTATAAGTTCTTTCAGTAAGAATTAAGACTTCTACAGTATCACTCAGATGGCCTATTATATCTTCTTGAAGATTAATTATTGCCAGTGGATTACTAGTTCTGGTTGTTTCTACTGAACTGGAAATCTTTCAAATATACCATAAGCCATATACCATAATCCTTCTAATATACCATGGACTTGCACTCAAGAATCAACTTTATTAAATTCAGGGAGCTTATTACCAAAAGATTGTTCACTACTTGGATTTTTTTTTTTGACCAAAGCACCTCATGAGATCTAAAGGTATTGAAAACTATATGGTTTTGTTTTTGTGTAGATATTTTGGGAGGAGAGTACCCATGATGATGAAATTCCCTATCTTTTGAAACATTAAAGAAAGATTAAAGCAAAAATAGTTTCTTAATTGACCAGACAATCAGAATCACCTAGATTTTACTCTTTAGCATATAAGTAGTACTTGGGCAGACTTTAAGAGATAATGGAGAATAGAAAGGCCTGGAATGCTATGGTCCATGGATTTATGAAGAGTTGGACACAACTGAATACTTGAACAATAAGGTTTTTCAGGGCATTAGAATCTCAGGATATGAGAAAACAAAGAACAATTTCCTGAATATTAAGCATTGTTGAAAATTAAAATGGAAGTCTTTTACACACACACACACACACACACACACACACACTCTTTGAAGATGATGCTACTGATGGTGATTTTTCAGTGTGTGTATATAATAAGAAAATACATATACTTCTTTCTGTATTATTCATACATAAAGATTTTTCTTTGGTTTGGTGCAAGTTTCATAAATAAAATCAGTTTTTAAGCTATCTGACTAAGAATACCTAAAGGTATTCATTTTTTTTTTTAAATGGAAGAAAGACAAAAAATAGAAAGAGGGTTATAAACAAAAGAAAAATGGAAAAGATTTGCAAAAAATATCTCAACCACCTATATATCTTTTTATCAGGTAGTTAGTAAAATCATCCCATTTGGGAAAAAAACCAGGAAAATCTAATTTGAATCAACTACATACAGAGAAAACCTGTATTGGAAGCAATACAATTATGAGGGCATTGAGGGATTGATAGGCAAGGTAGCATCTGAAGGATGGAAAGAAGGAAATAAGTATTTATATGGAACTTATAACATGCCAGAATTATGCTAAGTGATTTACAAATATTTTATTTGATACATACAATAACTCTGGGAAGTGGATACTATTCTACAGTTTTTACAGTTGAGGAAACTGAGGCAAATAGAAGTTAAGTAGGTTACCCAGCGTCGTACAGCTAGTGAGTGTTTCAGACTGGATTTGAACTCAGGTCTTCCTAACTCCAGACCATGCACTCTACTGCACCACCTAGCTACCCTGGGTATCTGAAGAAGGGGAATATATATATATATATATATATATATATATATATATATATATATATA
>JAJPUD010000482.1:559814-582811 GCA_023553655.1 Myrmecobius fasciatus
TATATATATATATATATATATATATATATATATATATATATATATATCAAAGACATGGGGGGAAAATCTCAAACCTTGTGAATAATCCAAATATGTGATCTGGATTTAGAGACCTGACATTTGCTAAATGCATAACCATTGGCAAGTCATTTAGCATTTTAGTCTTAATTTCCTCTATAAAATGGTGATAATGGTATTTTTCCCAACATTCTCTCAGATTTATTGTGAGAAAAATACTTTGTAAGATTTAAATACAGGATGGTATATTAGAGTAAAGAGTATACTCACTCTTATAATCAATTGACTTTCTTAGCAATCAGACTTCTCATTTTGTAGATGGATTAGATGATATAGAACGTCCTTTTCAACTTTAAAATTCTATGAGCCTATAAATATAGGGGAGAGGGAGATGGGCATTATTGGAGTTGGAAAGATTTTGGTTTAACTGCTGCCTCTAAAACATACTATGGATATATCTTTAGGTAAGTTAATTGCCTTCTTCATGCCTTCATGTAAGTCTTTAAGATTGTAAGTTATAAACCATTTAAGATGATACTCCAGTGAAGAGAGTCTTGAGCCTAGGAGTTTGTGATGCTGATGAAGACACAGATCTAGATAAATATGAATGTGATTTTCTTTAATTAAGAGATACAAAAGGAAACTTACCTTGGACAGCCACTTGGCGAGTATGCTGTAGGAGGGATTCATGTATTAGGCAGTGGATTGGGCTGGATAACTTCTTGAATTTGAGATGATATCAATCATATAATAAGTCAGGATAAGACCTGGTCTTTCAATCACTTCATGTTTCTTCTAGTGGTCAGCTAATTGGCAAAGTAAACAGAGCATTGGACCTGTAGTCATAAAAATTTAGGTTCATTAGTTCAAATTTAGCCTTAGACACTTACTACCTATATGACTCTGGGCAAGTTGCTTACCCTTGTTTGCCTCAGTTTCCTCATCTGTCAAATGAATCGGAGAAGGAAATGACAAACCATTCCAATATCTTTGCCAAGTAAACTCCAAATAGGGTCATGAAGACTTGGACATGACTGAACAATTATATTACCTCTAATTGCTATGAATTTTAGAGATGACATTATATAAAACACTAAAAGTAAAACATATTAAAATAAAAGCACACAAAAATTTATGAAAACCTAAGAGGTCAAAAGAATCATGATCAATGAGCTCATTAATAAGTTGTGATGTCAGATTTTTTTTCATTAAAATTGCCAAGTTTTTAAAATTGAAGCCAGTTGCAAATGTTAGATGTGGAGATAGTTTCCCTTACAAAATAAACAAACTAAAAGCTGTCTATAAAGCCATAAAATTCAATAATAAATGACAAATTATCCAATTTGTGAGGTTTGTTGGGCCTAAGAAAATGGCCCAGAGGTCGATTAGATCTATTTAGTATCTCTAATAATTTTACAGAGTAAATAACATGTTAATGCAGTCTGCAAGTAATTATAATTGAGAGGTGTTGAAAACTAGAGAGGTAGGAACTCCTGAATACAAAATTAATTTGATGAATTTCAGAGTTGAAAGAAAAATATGATCATTTATTCCAAAGACCTCTCAAACTTCTCCAAAACAGAAATTGTACATTAAAAATAAAGGGATTTCAGCTATTTATATAGTCTAGGTCTACAATGGTATCAAACTTAAATAGAAATAGGTAGCATATCAATTTAACATTTTCTATCTTTTACTGTATTTTTATTTATTTTGTTTAACATTTTGTAATTACATTTTAATTTTGTTCTTACTTTGGGGGGCACTTGACCCATGGCATTAGGTCATTCAGAATCCAAAAGACAGTTTTAAAAAAATCCATAAATCGAACCTTCCCTGACCTCTTTTTCCCTAATCACTCATCACTGACTCCTCTCAATGAAGCCCTATTAAGCTGAACCAAGATGTAACATATGGACTTCAAACAAAATTTAACTTCATACCCTCTTGTCTCCTTTCCTCTTTCCATTGTCCTGGAGATCTATGTTCAAGGCTATGGAAGCTTTCTGGGGCCCCTACAACAACTCTGGCAATAGCATTCTGTGTGGCAAAATATCTTTGCAGGAAGAGTGGAGGAACAGAAGGAAAAGGGCAAACATATCTGAGCATGAAATAGAGCTCAAAACCCCACCCACCTTATTTCATTCCATCTTCTAGAGTCTCAGAGACACATACTACAGAAATAAACATTACAGTAGCAACACAGGAGTTCTCAGGACCAAGACAGAGAACTGAAAAACAGAAGGAATGAGGCAAAACATTGGGGTAGAACAATGAATGTGTGTGAGCTATGCATCATTCTACTAAGCTGAAGTCAATTCTGCCCTCCTTCCCCTCCAATCATTTGGGGGCATAAATCTAAGCTGGTGGACTGTGAATTGTCCAGTATGGAAGGAAGTTGAGACACTTTGAGATCCAGCTCCAAAAGAAACCACAATCAGAGAGAAGGGAGTCCAGAAAATGAGCAATAGGGAAAAGAGGAATTAAAAAACCCTGAAATTACCAAAGATCTTAGGAAAAAGAAAACTCAAAGACCTTGAACACATGCAGATAAATCAACAGGGAAAACTTTGAAAGCAGAAGGAAATATAGCTCCTAGTTCTAGTAAAGAAATTCAGGCATCTATGAATAAATGCTGCAAAACAAAAGAAAATAATCCAACACTTTGGGAGACAGAAGATCCTGTGGAATTTGAGGAGAACATGAAATCACCACACATTGTTTCTGATTGTTTTAAAATGGAAATGAAAATGAGAGCAGAACTTATGACATGATTAGCAAAAAATACAATAAAATAAAAATTGGCAGAATAGAAAAACTTGAGTATTATATCAAGTATCTCAACGAAACAAAAGAGACAACGATAGAGTGGGAGAGAAGATAAATATCATAGTCTTCTAGACTGTGGAAAGGGGAAGCAAGAAAGAGGCAGGTGATGGCAAAGAGTACCAGCGGGGGGAACAAACAGCCAGGTTTAAACATAAAGTCTTGGTCAGGCAGGGGACATGGACATTCAGAGAAGAACAAAAATTGATGGATAGAAAGGAAGTCCTTACAAGCAGAAAACAAAGTTCCTGTTCAACTCCCAGTTTGGGGTTTGCCATCTAAGTCTACAAGGGGTAAAGGAGAGGAATGGCTTCTGTAGTTTCAAGAAGAGTCTAGACTTACACTTAAAGTTACAAATCACCTTTGGTTCAGCCAGAGAGAAGTTCAAGGAGGATGCCTGGCTTCCCCAAGGGCAGTCTGAGTCTTGAGGATCTCAGGTGGCAGGAAGCTTCATGATTCCTGCCCATTCATCCTGAGGGAAGTCCTATTTCCAGTGTCACTCCTGGTTATAGAGGGGACAGAATCCAGCAGGCTGCCATGGACGAGATGACCTGAGGACAGTCTCGGGATCAATGTCCATCCTTCTTACATTTAAATCAAGAGTCAGTGAGATGGGAGCTATGGTTCTGCCATTAAAGCAATGGCCAACCTGAGCCTTCTGTCTAATCCTCTGATCCTTCTTTGCCTGTGACTTGTCCCTGTCATTACAGGCCTTAAAGGCCACCACAAGGAGTTCCTAAAGGGGAGTTTAAGGGACCTTTTTCAAGTTTTTGGAGATTCTGGCAAATGTCTGAAGCTAAACTTGGAATAAATTTCATGATCAGGACTGTGGCCAGTAGGACCTCTGGGACCTTCCATCCAGGCCCTCTCAAAGAGGCTGCAGGAGGGAGGGGCCTGGCTGGGCCTGGATAAAGTTGCTGGAGCAGAATTCCATAGGTTAATAAGGGGCCAGATGGCCAGATGGATGAGGTCAGCTAGTCTGGGGGTGTTGCCCTGCCCAGCTCCCCAAGGATAAGGAGGAGGATACAGCAGAAGATAGGAGAGGAGTAGAAGGAGGGGTGGAATGCAAGAGTCCTGAGTGCAGAGCAGAAGGAGGGGAAGGAAGGGTTTACATCTAAAGGGGGTAAGAGCATTGCCCCATGCTCATGCCATTTCCCCTGATTTTCTAAATTGTACAGAGGCCAGGCAGGATTACAAAAAAGCCATAGTTTTCCTCCTCAGATCCTTCCCTGTGAATTTCATCCAATTCTTAAGCAGACCTCCCAAGGGAGAGTTGAAGGACTACTGGTGTTTTGGCATCCCAAAGACTTGATAGGAGAGGAAAAATGAAAAAAAAAATCTAACTGAGGCACCTCCCAGAATATAGAAAAGCAAACTGCATAAAGTGCATGGCAGGTGGTTCAAACCTCCATCCAACACTTCCCAATTACTCCTGAGGCAGGGATTCCCACAGGAGGAACCAAAGTCAGAAGATAACAGAGAGCGCAGGAAATAAGGATAAAGGGCATTCAGTTACTGATCCTGGTGAGAAACCTAATTCAAAGCAATTCTCAGGGAAAACAGACTGTGCAGAGCAGGAGGGGAGACCAAGGAGGCCTACCCATAGGCTTCACCATTCCAGGGTTTCCACACCAATAGAAATGCAGTGGGAGAATAGATTCAATAAGTAAGAATTACCTGAACATAGAACTGGTTTCTCAAAGCAAAAGACTTTATTGCTGTATAAAACAGCATGGGATCAAGCAGCATCAGTAGACTGGGTGGTCTAAGGTGATTCTTCAGGATGGGTATTTTATAGGTATAGGATAGGGTGGAGAGATCTTTACTCTTTGCCCATTGGTTAGACCCTCTCAAGAGAAATGTTCATTTCCTAATCATTGGCCAAATTTTGAGTAAAATAATGTTTTAAAACATTAAATGTTAAAATATATTTAAAAACATGTAGCAGGACCCAGGTTTCCTGGCATCCTATCTACCAGGACCCAAGCTCCTTGTACTTGGCTGTGTGATTAACCATGTCCTGTTTACCACAACCCAAGAACCCTGCACCTCTGTGCTGTTCTTCCTCTGTTCCTTACTACAAACAGAAGCCCTGATGGGTCCCATTCCACAAACAGAACACATTATCTTTTCCCCTTAAATCCTCTTCTTTTGTTAACTTCCTTATTACTATTTAAGGACATCACCATCCTTTGCTACCTAAAATCACAACCTTGATCTCATTCTCAATTTCCCATTTTTATTTACTCCACACATCCAATTTGTTGCCAAGTACTGTCATTTTTACCTTCCCAACATCTCTCACATGTGTAACCTTCTTTGCTTACATAGCTGTTTCTTTGGGATCGGCCTTTATAACCTCATTTCTGAACTATTTAATTTTATTTATTCCCTTGACTCAAATCTTTCCCCACTTCATTCTGTCCCACTCAATGGCCTTAGGGACCTTCCTGAAGTGTGGATCTGATCATATCAGTATAGCCCGAACACAATAAACTAGTGATTTTCTATCCCCTTCAGGTATCAAATATATATATATTCCTCTGTTTGATTTTTGAGGTCCATCATAAGTTGGACCCTTCCTACTTTACAATTAATCTTACATTTTACTTTCATGCACTTTCATTCTCTATGAAGCAGAAATACTGGCCTTCTTACTGTACTCTTATGTGACACTGTCTTTTAGCTCATGTGTGAAATGTTATTCCTCTTCCCCTTTGTTTACTAGTTTCCCTTCAAGACTCAGCTCTAATATACCTTCAGCAGGAGGCTATTAAATAATGCATAACTAGCATTTTTATAGTCCCTTCTACCAGTCAGATATCATTTTCAGTGCTTTTACAAATACTATCTTATTTGATCCTCACAACTTTGGGAGGTAGGTGCCATTATTGTCCCCACAGCTAATGAGTGTTGAAGACCAGATTTGACCTCCAGTCTTCTTGACCCCAGGTCTAGTGCTATATCCATTGGGCCAGTTAGCTGCCTTTCCCAGGCCTTGTCCCTTTCCTAACCCTTCAAAGCAAATGCCTTTCCTATGAGATTATCTCCCGTGTACATTGCATCTATTTTATAAGTATGTAGTTATTTGCACCTTTTCTTCTTCTTTACAATTTGAGCTCTTTGAGGTGCTTAGCAGAGTGCTTAGTACATAGCAAACATTTAACAAATGCTTGTCAACTGACATTGATTTAACTACAAAAGCAATTATTTTATCCATTTCTGAAATAGCGCAGAGATCATTAAATAGGGAGAGGAATTGGATCTATGATTTTTATTTATGTAGGGAATTCCTGAATGAGATAGCTTTGCCCTCACTGAAGATTGACACCTTCTCTGTGATTTGTAGGATTAGAAATTATTATTATATACTAAAAGTTTAACTGGCTGGCCCAGGGTCACAACAATCAGTATGAATCAGTTCTTTCTGGCTTCTATCCACTAGACTATGCTTCCTCTTAACAATAATAAAATCAAATTTATATCGCACCTTAATCTTTGCAAAGTACTTTACATATAGTATCTCATTTGATGCTTTCAATAAATATGTGAGCTCAATTCTATTATTATCACTATTATCTCAATTTTCTCCCTTGACCAGAGTTAAATAGATTATGCTTAGCTTCTCTTAATTTCCTGATCTGTAAAATGAGAGAATTAGGCTGGATGATTTCTAAAGGTCCCTTAGGCTCCTATGGATGTCTGGATAAGTATGGAATCTATTGCAAGTTGTAGATCTAGCCTGTGTTTTTCCCACAGTGATGAACAGAGAATGTCTTTCTCTAATAGGCACACAAAAATTTTGGCAAAAAAGTCCAGATGTGTTTTCACTTAAGATAAGATGACAGCCAACCCCAAATTCTTCCTGAGGAAAAATCCTCCTCTCCCTGGAGTTGTTCTCCATAATGTTGCTGCTGGGTTTTTTCTTTTTTTGGGAAGGGGGAGGAGGGCCATGGTGTGTAGTGTGCAGGATCTTGAGATTCCTTGCCAAGTATTTCCATTTTAAAGTTAGAAAGTTGATATAATGACTTGCTGAATTCAGGGTATAAACAGTCAGCTAGTTTTTTCTCTAAAGTCTCTTTCTCTCCCTCTGCTTTCCTCTCTCCTTCTCTCCCTCCTTCCCTCCCTCCCTTTTACTCACCATATTACCACTCTGAAGCCTTGATTAAGATGGTGACATTGGTTTTGCTGGAAATGTATATAAAGAAGTCAAGCCAATTCAAGATATCATAGTTTTAAGTATGTTTAATATTTTAATTTGTTTAGTACATTTTAATACATTAAATAAATTAGCCCACATTAACAATTTTATCAGAGATACATTTCACTTCCATAAAAAGGAGAGCAATTATACAAAT
The DNA here is from genome assembly GCA_023553655.1 of Myrmecobius fasciatus. Classification (NCBI taxonomy): domain Eukaryota; kingdom Metazoa; phylum Chordata; class Mammalia; order Dasyuromorphia; family Myrmecobiidae; genus Myrmecobius; species Myrmecobius fasciatus. The sequence continues at coordinate 567,017 of JAJPUD010000482.1, forward strand.
AACTGTGTTCTAAGTAGTTACTAGTGTAAATTTCAGCAAACAAAAGTTCATCTGAAATCTTTGTTTAGGTAGCTGCTATCAAGGTCAGTCATCTTCACTCTTCTATTTACTAGAGTAATTGAATGGAGTTGTCTTGACTGGATGTGAAGAGGTCATGGTACTTCAGAAGGCAGACAGGTAAAGGACAACACTAGGAAAAGATCTTTTAAAACTATCTTATAGAGTTATTTGATAAACTGTCACCACAAAATAGTCTGTGTTTGGAGGGTAATGCAGGATGATGCCAGAGTGAAAAATGTGACTTTTCTGAGCCAGCAATGATGCTTGTTCATTTGTTAAATAATAATTAAATAGCATAAAAATGTTTTAGAAAGGTGTATCAAGGGGTAGAAAGGTGTAGCATCAAAGCCAACTGAGGGGGTTGGGCTGGTTCCAAGACAATGGTAATCCTTCAAGATTCATAATAAAGGGACTTAAGGAGCTGATGTAAAAGTTTAGCTTGGAAGTATGGAAACTTGTAGACATTTGCAAAATGGCAGACCCCAAAGTTTGCAAATTTGAAGGCTGCATTGTTGAAGAAAAGCGTCCAGAATGAGGAAGGTGACAGTCCTGTTATATTTGGTCTTGACTTAACTCTATCTGGAGTATACTATTCAATTCTGGGTGCTACCTCAGTCTCTTTTCTCTTTGTTAATCTGTATAACAGATGGTCAGGGGAACCTTCTTAACTGCTGGCCTCAGATACCTTCAATGGAACAGTATCAGAAAGTGTTCCAGATAAATGGAAATTTGCACATATTCTGACAGTGCTGAAAGACCATTTTTTGGGATAGTGAAGCTCTGCAACATGTGTGCTGCATTAAATGTATTGCCAGCGAACTGGGTAAGAATTGTTGTTTCCTCAGGAAACTGAAAGGAGAGAAGAAAGGTATTCTTTCTTTCTCTTTCTTCTCTTTTTTGAACATGTCATTTGGATTCTCATTTCTGCCTTGTATCGAAAGTGAACAGAGGGAACTTTTTTCCTCTCTCCTCATTTTGCCCAGTGGACATAGCAGCAAGAATGTGCACTGGCTTAGGAGAGTCTGGAACTGACCTTCAAATCTTTGACTGCCTCCTCTTTTTTGTCTTTCTTTTAATACAGATGACCAAATAATAACCCTGAGGAGATAGATGCTGGTGAATTTGAGAGGTCAAAAGTTCTTGAGGCAGTTCTAGCTTTCCAGAAGGGAGGTATTTCCTGCAAAGTTGCTTCTCAGAGAAGATGTAACTCTAGGAGGAAGACCTAGGGATATTCTGATGCTGAAAGGACTAAAGAATCCCAAACCATGCCCTGATTTGCCAGGGGAACCATACTTGGGAGTTGTTCAGATAGCAGTGGTCAAAGGGAAAAAGGAAATATCTTTTCAGCAGTCTCTAAAAGTACTTATATCTCTTGAGGAAAATTTATAATTAATGTAATGAGTTGTTATGTATTTTAAGTATTAATACATACTGATGAGCTTTGAATTTTAAGCATTATTTTGTGATAGAAGAAAAATATCTCTTCTAATCCTGATATCTACTTTGTGCATTGTCTTGTCTGAAAAGGAAGCCTGTTACTCCTTTTTTGAGGAAATGCTAGACAAAAACCATATCAAAGCTCTATTTAAGAGATTTCCCCTCAAACTCCAAAGTAGAGGCAATGAGCCAGAGTTTAAAAAATTAGTCTGATCCTACCTCTTTAGGATAAGCTTCTTTAAGCCTGAATTTGCCTTCTATGAGACCATAGTTAGTGTCTCTTGGGAGTAATCTGTATCCTCATTCTTCTTACCAAATTTCAAACTTACATATTCCAATTAATCCAACTGATTCTATCACTTCCCTTCCCAGTATCCATTTAGCATTTGGGGTATCTCTTTTTGATATATTATTTTATTATTATAGAAGTGTTGCATAATACTTTTCTATTCTTTTATGCGTTATCTTCCCAATTAATATCTAAACATCTTCCTGACTGGGATTGTGCCTTCTTTTTTAATCCCTTCCTTGACTTTTGACAATACTTCATCCTTAGTAGGTCTTTAACAAATGCTTATTGAATGAGTATACACACAACTGTATTTGATATAAAACTAATTGATCATTGATTTTCTCTTGCTGAATTACTTGGAGGGAAGCAGTGAAAAATGAGACTCTATCTGTATCAAAATAAATTTGTGAAGGATTTTCCAGCTAGGAAGCATCAAGAAATTTAATCATGGAAGGAAGGCTTCATGATAATGGCTGTTTAAAAATTTCTTAGGCTTCTTTCCTTTGTCTTTTGTCCAATATTTCTTTATTTATCCTCAGAACCTCTGGTTCTAAGAAGAGAGACAGCTATACTGATGAAACAGATCTTTCACTTACCACTGCTAATTGAACTATGTTTAGTAAAGTGTTATGTAAATGTGAGCTATCCATATTATTTAACTCAAAGGTATCCTTTTGGTCAATTTTACTATATTGGGTTGAAGCAGTGTGATGCAGGGGAAAGACCACTGGAAGTAAAATTTTAGTACCTTAGTTTGACTCTTATCTTAGCTACTTACTACCTTTGTGTCATTGGGCAAGTCATTTAAGTTTTCTGAGCCTTATTTTCCTTGTCTTACAAAGATGACTAGGTGACTCTAAGAGCTCTTCCAGATTGAAATCTATGATCCTGTGACACATCCATCCATTAATGATCTATTTGGTACCAGCATCTTATGTTCTGAGAGCATAAGGAAAGTAGATGATGGTTTAAGAGTTCATTCATTTTTTCCAATGCTATTTATTGAATATTTCTATAGGAAGAATGATAGCTAGTGATGTGTAGTTAGATCTCCAAGGTTATAATCTGGTATGAGACATAAATTATGTGCCTATTTTTCAATGGAGAAAAAATAACAATCTAAGAATATAAATATGGTAAATTATAGATAAGATACCGATATAAAAATTAACTGCTAAGTAATAAAATTATAAATATATAATTGAAGATACCAGTGGAAGAAGAGATCCTTTTTGACTAGGGAAAATAAAGGGAATTTCATGGAGGAACAAGTAGCATTTTACTGGTATCATTTTAGCAACTTGGTAACACAGTGGATATAGCATTATCCTGGTGTTAGGAAGACTCATCTTTCTGAATTCAAATTAGGTCTCAGCCAAATTTATTAGCTGTGTAACCTTGGGTAAGCCCCTTAATCCTGTTTGCCTCAGTATCCTCATCTATAAAATGAGCCAGAAAAGAAAATGGCAAACCACTCTGGTATCTTTGCCAAGGAAACCCAAATGGGATCATGAAGAATTGGACACAACTGAACCCAACAACAAAAAAGCAATTGAATAGGCAGATAAAAGGAGAAGGCATTCCAGGTTTAAATCTTTGAGGTCTGTTAAAGGTAAAGACCTTTCTGAGTTAGTCCAGTGCTAAGAAAATAAATCTTGTGATGGTCTCATGAAGAAGAAGGGACATGAGAGCATTGACAAGAATGGGAAAGGAGTAAAGTTTTTTTTTCCCTTTGACAGTGATCTTTAATCATGCTTTGGAAGTCTAGGGAGAGACCAGAGCCTAGAGACCAGAGCCTTAACCCCTTTCTGCCCTTTATTCAGAAACTGGAACCCCAGAGAAAGAGTCATGAATATTTTTGTGGAAAGGTGTTTCACTTAAGTTGTGCCAATATTTGAAATAACAATAAGTGTGGCAATTTACTACTATCTGCTTATAAGTTCCATAATACAATAGAGGAGTCTTGGCAGGCAAATAATCATGCTATACACCAAGATATGAGCATGTATTTTGGGGGGGGCAGGGGGTGCTATACAGTGCACATTAGCTTCTCCAATAACTTTGGAGACTCTAAGTGGTCCCATCAGAGAAGTAGTTAATATATTACAGCACAGTTCTCAAGCCAGAAGAATTTGACCCCCACCTGTGGTTTGTTTCTAGCTGAGTTTGGGGGATTTAGAAAGGATTGGAGGGTGGGTGTGCTCTCAATGTGTCAGTTTCTAGGAAATAAAACTATCCTTTTTTTTGACCTTTAATGTGACTCAGATTAATGTTTTTTTTTTTTAGCATTCAGTTTTACCCAACTTTTTATTAACTGAAATTTGTAAAAGCTTTTATTAATTGAAAGCTGTGAATGGTAGTTTTATGTACATTCTCCGTATTAGAAGTAGGCTTTTAAAACTAGAAACCCAGAGGCTTTTGGGTTCTTGGTCTTGTGGGCACTGACTTTGTGGGATTCTGAACCCTATTCAAAGCATATTCACTCAGCTGCTTCTCTTTCCCCATTTGTAAGTGGGCAGTGAAGGAGACCTTCCTAAATCTCTCATCACTATCACCAGGCTGTTCTAATCAAAGCTTAAAGATGATGGGCAGAAATCACTCACTGATACCCATCCTGAGGGGTATACTTCTGATTTGGATGAAACCGAAATTCTCATGCTAGAAACTGAAAGAAAACTTTAGAAATCCTGGACAAAGAATATACAAAATAAAGCATTGACATTTTCCCTAGACCTGGGATTTAACAAAATTTGACTGTGATTTGTTATGTCTGATGTATACACAATTTTGGGCCTTGCTTCTGTAATTATCACTGAAAGGCTGTAGTTTTTTATTACCCTCATTTGTCAGCACTAGTATGTATCTGGCTTCTAGTGTGTGTTAGAAATTGCATTGTGGATATGTTCTGCAGGTCACAATGTAGAGAAAAGGATCCTGGCTTGATTTTTAAACCCTTAGAGTATAACTAATTAAATAAGGTTGACAGTTGCTTCTCCTTTTGAGGACATTTAATAAGTGCCTATTGAATTGAATTTAAGGTCGAGATGATAGTAATTGGGTAATTTCTTTTTTTCTTTCTTTTCTTTTCTTTTTTTTTTGGAAAGCACTCCGATTTGCACAGGTATAACCTGTATCAGATTGCTTTCAGTCTTAGGGAAGGGAGAAAGGAGGAAGTGAGGGAGAAAAATTTGAACTCAAAATCTTTTAAAAAATGAATGTTATAAAGTGTCTTTACACATAAATGGAAAAAAATAAATACTATTGAAGATTTAAAAAAAAATTAATCTGTCCTTTACACTCAGTAAGTACTTCTTCACTTCTCCTAGCTGAACAAATTAAAACAATAACAAAAAGTCCTCAACACATTTTTTCTTGGGCCAGGCAAAACACAATCCTGCACTGGCTATGACTGAAAGTGCACACCTCTTTCTGCATTTTGAGTTCATTCCTTTCTGTCAGGAGGCAAATGGTATGTCTCATCTTCATCCTTTATCACTGCCTTGATCAGAGTTCTAAAGTCTTTCAAAGAGGTTTTTCTCTATTGTGGTATCTACATTTAACAGGGAAAAAGTTTCTTTTTCTTTCCTTAATGTTCTATCCTAATGTTTCTTAATGTTCTGTACTGATTTTCTCATCAAGTAAAAGTGAATTGCTACTCTGGGAATGGTGAACATGAAAACTCAGTCAACTTGTATTAATCAGAATCATATATAGGCCTTTAGAGCTGGAAGCCATTATAGGGATTATCTAAAATTAAATAGAAAGAAAAATCAGCAGAAGCTCAGAGAGTTCAAACTGTTATGTTTTGTATGAAATTATTGTTTGTTTTTGGCTTTTTTTCTGAATAAGCATAGGTAAATTTTGAGCTCAGTATAATTAATATAGCAATATTTTGTTTTTGTTTGAATTTTCTAAACTTTTAAAATGGAGAACATTTGACTCAGAGATGAGAATCACTATCAGTCATTCTGACAGTGACTCCTGGGAGGGAAGAAGCCTTGAGCTCGTAATGTCAAACTCCTTTGACAAGATACAGGCTCTGTGACTTGGAGAGAGGATGATTTGTTTACTCTTCAATGCTAATGGAAACAAAGACTTTGATCCAGGTAATTACTAATAATCTTGAATCATGCAGCATGTATTTATCAAAGGGGCAACAGCTGGTGAATGTTGCCACCAGAAATTTTTGAGAGAGTTTGAGTTATGCTTCATTCATAATAGGGCTAGCCTGTAATTTGCAGCATCTCTCCATCTGTGCCTCTATTATGTTCTAAGTTCTTGTATCCTTGTGAAGTAGGTAGAACAAATAAGAAATGGGGGGAATATTGGTATCTGAAGCACTATCCAGATAGAGTAGGATATCTCCCTCAAAAACTGTGAATTAAAATTTTCAAACATTTCATTCAAAAGAGTATAGACAGGGGAATAAGGGGGAAGGCATCTTGCTTTATTGCTTTACTTTTTGTCTTCCCCCCCATAATTTTAAAAAAGAAGACTTTTTACTGCTAGTAAATATTTCTGTAGCCTTATTTAGTGAAAACATCTTGTGGCAATCATGGTCTTTTTAACCACATGAAAAAATTCTTATGAATCATGTTCATTCCTCTATCTCAAAGCCTGTCTGAATCTAGTTCTGAAGAAATTCAATGAATAACAGCTTCATGGAGTATTGTCCTTTGCATAAATCTCCATCTTGTAGGCTTTTAGCTTATACTATTCAATACTTAGACTTCCTCAAGGAATTATTTAAAAATTTTGGTTGAACTTTAGCTGCTCCCTAAAATACTTGGTTTGTAGACAAGTTTGAGAAGGTTAGTCTAATTAAGTTTCTAGTTTTGCTTTGTCTGTGAAATGTAACTAGAGAGGCTGGCTGGCTGCTTGGTAATTAGACTTGAGTTCCTCTTGGTCTGATTTAAAGTTGTAGAAGGTTTTGGCTCCACAATTTAGAATTATGTCATATCTTAAGTTTCTATAGTGCCTTTAGGTTTTTAAAGTGTTTTCACATACATCATCTCCACAATATTAGGGAAGGTAGACCTGGCAGGGGCTAGATTCACACATCTACTAGCTTCTATGGAAATTTGTTAATGGAATCATTTGGGAATATGTGAAATATCATATGTGTTTCTGTAAATGAAATTTGTGGATGATGCTCCTAATTTCTGATTCATGTTATGTCTGAGACTTCTCTGTTTCCCCATCCTTTTTTCTGTTTCTGCTTGTTTCTCACCACTGATGCTAACCTATTGACCTGATGTTGAGTGAATTCCTAGTAGTTTTAAAAACCATGTTATATTGTCTATTTATCCTGAGGAACCTTTGTTTTGGCAAGGATAGTTCCTCAGATTCTTTTTAGAACCTTAATCATAAAATGTTTTGTACCAGACCTAGAGCGGGGTGTGTGTGTGTGTGTGTGTGTGTGTGTGTGTGTGTGTGTGTGTGTGTGTGTGACTACATGATAATGCCAGAGATGGATTTTGAATTATCCAGTGATTTTTGCTTTATCCAAACATCTTCGGTGGGAATTTTAGAGAACCAACTGTATCTTAACATTGAAATGAGAATTAATTGACTTCTGCCCTGCACAAGGAGATGCTAAATAATAAAACAATCTTGTTTTGTGATGTAGCCAAAAGAAAGTACTGATCTCATCTCATACAGCTCTCCTGCACACACTTTATGTTATACTCAAATAGGGGGATAGGAGGGGAATACGAATTTATTAAATGCCTACTATTTTCCAGTTATTGTGATAAATATTTTACAAATATTTGCTCTTTTGATCCTTATAACAACTCTGTGAGGTAGGTGCTTTTATTATCCCCATTTCACAGATGAGGAAGACAAAGGCTAGGTGATTCTGCCAGAATTATACAGCTAAATTCCTTCTGTTTCTAAATATATTGATTTATTTTTGATCTTCCACTTTTATTAAATAAATATAGGGATATTGTCCTTTCATGTTATGAGAGTGGTGAATTGGACAATATTTTATGTGCAGTCTGAGACAGCTCTTATTAGACTGATGAGCTAACCCCTATTTTTGTCATTATATGCTCTCTTTCAAGAAAAAAAATCATTTGGGACTAAACAACCAATAAATCAAACAACAAATATTTGTTAAGTGACTTCTTCATGCCTAAAATTGTGCTAGATCCTGGGGATACAGAGTAAAACTACTCTAACTCATGATGAGTTTACATTCTAAAGAGAAAGGCAGGTAACATACAAAAATATATAAAAACATATAACAATTAATACTTGCAAATGATAATTATATATCTAAATCTGTATAACCTAGGGCTTAAGCTTATTTGCATAAAACTTTCCTTGCAGATAGAGATTGATATTTCAATGCTCCATGCCTGTGTCAAGTATGAAGTTGGGAAAGCTTGGGAAAGGAAAGATCTTAACCTTTTGGTTTCTAGCTTCTAGAGAGAAGACGTGAAATTTCGTATTCTCTTCAATGAGAGGTCTCTGAAAGAAGAGAAGTCTGGGAAGAAATCATCATGTAGAGAAACTAACTCTTTGATCATGTCCACTTTTCCCCCAGTTTTTCTCCACCTTCAGAGACATTCTTCCAAGAGAATCTTGAACCATGTGTGTTTTCCGTCAAAGCTGGAAGTCAGGTGACAAAGATTTCTTCTTTCCCATGCACTCAACACCCCCATCATGTAAATGGATTTAAACTCTGAATTACATCCATATACATATATACAAAGTGAATAAATATATGGTACTATGAAGAGGTTAATAGCATTTTGAATATCAGAGTTTCCTAGAGAAGATGTTTTAACTTCATCTTGTTTTGTTGACCACTTATAGGCTAAATATAATCCACAAATCTCCTACATATGCCACTTATTGTGACATTCACAATAAGTTGGACTAGATAATTCCAGATCCATTAAAAATGTCGAAATAGCTTCTCTGTATTTAAGGTATGTAGATTATTCCATTCTCACTTTTATATCATTGGTATGTTCTGCCATAGTCTCTCTTCTGAGCTTACTCCAAACCACAAAGTGGCTAATGAACATTTTGAAGTGGATGATTCCCAGAGATCTCAAATTCAATATATCCAGATTACTTTGCTCTGTTACTCTCTGAACTAATATTCTTCCAAATTTCCCTATTAGTTAATTCTCTATTTACCATTTTAGCTAAGACCCTCATCATTGCTCACCTGGACTATTGCAGTTGTCTTCTAAGTGATTTTCTTGCTCTAAGACTTTTCCCTCTCCAGTCCAGCCTACATATACCTGCCAAATTGACTTTCCTAAAAGACAGATCTGACCATCTCACTTCCAATCCTCTAAATCAATATACACTGGTGTCTCCCTTTTACTTTTTGGATCAAATATTAATTCTTCTTTGGCATTTAATGTTCTTCACAACCTGGCTTCTTCCTGTCTTTCTCATCTTACACATTTTCCCCCTTAATACATTCTACTTTTAGTTATAGTGGCATGTTTGCTAGTCCTCATCCATAGTGCTTCATGTTTTTTCTCTGTACCTCTGGATTATTTGTCTCCCATCCCTGTAATTTTTTTCCTCTTATCTCAGCTTCTGAATTTCCCTGGCTTCCTAGTTTCCCTGACTTTCCTTTTGATTTAGCTCAAATGCCATCTCCAGGAGGAAGAATGTTCCTTCCCATTTTAAGGTTACCATCTATTTAATCTCTATGAATCTTTAAAAAATTAATTTGAATAGTATTTTAGTTCCAAATTCTCTCTCTTTTTTCTTCTTTCTCCTCCCTAAAATGGTAAACAATTGATATAGGATATAAATGTAAACATGTAAAATATATTTTTTTATTAGTCATGTTGTGAGAGAAGAAAAAGACCAAAAGGAAAAACTATGAAAAAAATAAAGTGGAGATAATATGCTTTGATCTGCATTCAAATTACATATATTTTTTTCCTCTGGATATAGAAAGCATTTTTCATCATGAGTCCTTTGGAATTGTCTTAGATCAATGTATTGTTGAGAAAAGCTAATGATAGTTGATCATTGCACAATGTTGTCCTTACCGTGTATAATGTTCTCTTGGTTCTGTTTACTTCATTTTGCATCAGTTCTTATAATTCTTTCCATGTTTTTCTGAAATTGAACTGCATCTCATTTCTTATAGCACAATAATATTCCATTACATTCATAGACTACAACTGTATGTATCATATATTGTTATTTGTGTACATGTTTTGTTTAGGAGAATGTAAACTCCTTGAGGATAGGGACTATTTGTGTTTTTTGTATTCCCTATACTTAGCATGGTGCCTGACACATAGTTAGCATTTAATAAATACTTCTTGTTTGATTGATTCTATGATGGTTTGAATGTATGAAAAATAATTAAGCACATCTGTGTCAGTCATTGTGCTAAGTTCTGGTTTTAAAAAAAGTGATGTTTTAAAAAGTCCTTGCTTTATTTGGAACTACTCTCAAAAAGTTATCAAACTGCATACCATTTGGCCCAGCAGTGTTTCTATTGGGCCTATATCCCAAAGAGATCTTAAAGGAGGGAGAGGGCCCCACATGTGCAAGAATGTTTGTGGCAGCCCTTTTTGTAGTGGATAGAAACTGGAAACTGAAGGAATGCCCATCAATTGGAGAGTGGCTGAATAAATTATGGTATATGAATGTTATGGAATATTATTGTTCTGTGAGAAACGACCAGCAGGATGATTTCAGAGAGGCCTGGAGAGACTTGCATGAACTGATGCTGAGTGAAATCAGCAGAACCAGGAGAACATTATACACAGCAACAACAAGACAATATGATGATCAGTTCTGATGGACATGACTCTCTTCAATAATGAGATGTTTCAAACAAGTTCCAATTGTTCAGTGGGAGAGCCATCTACACCCAGGGAGAGGCCTGGGGGATCTGAGTCTGGACCACAACATAGCATTTTCACACTCTCTATTGATGTTGGCTTACATTATGTTTTCCTTCTCAGGTTTTTTTTTCTTTCCTGTACAGCAAGATAATTGTATAAATATATATACACATATTCGATCTGTCAAATATTTTAACATAATTAACATGTATTAGACTTCCTGCCATCTAGGGGAGGGGATGGAGGATAGGAGGGGAAAATCTGTAACAGAAAGCTTTGCAAGGGTCAATGATGAAAAATTACCCATGCATATGTTTTGCAAATAAAAAGCTTTAACAAAAAAGTCCTTGCTTTTAAGTGGTTTGCATTTTTTTTTTTAGAGGAAAACAACACAAATTGGGGAGTGAAGGTTGGCAGGAGTGTTTTATTGCAAGAAATTTCAAGGGGGAATGGATGTATACATTTGGTGAGATGGTTTGAATGTGGCAAGTGTGAAACATGGTCAGATGCCTAGGGCTAGCCAGTAACTATAAGAATCTAAGTGTTTTAGCTTGCACACAGGCACCAATCAGCTGAATTGAGTCCTAGGGAGGGAGCTCCAAAGATGAATAAAGTCTCAAGGATCAGGGTACTGGAAGACTTTGGTATGGAGTTCCAAATCTAGGTTTGATGTTGAAGGATCTGGTCCAGATTTAGAAGGGAGTAAAAAAGTAATCAAAACCATGTGCATATAATGAATTTTAAAGAAAGTGATATTAAAATCTCTTTTAAATTACAGGAAACAATTAAGAAAAAATTTCCTTCAAAAATAAGTCAATTCTTTTGCAGCTGTGGTTTGAAAAGTTTTTTTTTTCACCCTGAAAATAAACATGATATCTTTCAACATAGCTGTGGCACTTTTCCCCAAAGAAAATTGATTTTCCCAGCCTCTCCCTATTGTTAGTTAAATTCTTATATATCTTTTGTTTTTTTAAAGTAATATTTTTCCAATGACATGTAAAATTTTTCAACATACATTTTTTATAAGATTTTGAGTTTCAAATTTTTTCTCCCTTCCTCCTTTCTCTCCCTCTCCTCAAGATAGCAAACCATCTGATAAGGGTTATACATATGTAATCATGTAAAACATATTTTCACATCAGTTATCTTGCATATCTTTTAAAATGCATTTCAGATACCATCTTCTCCATTAAGACTTCATCTGTCTCTTTGAATGGTAATGGCAATCCCTCCCACTCCCAGATTTTAGATAATGTCTGATTTTGCCTTGCTCTCATGCCCTTAAGAGCTATTATTTTGTTCTGTGGTTATTGGTGTACTATATTTCCACACTAGATTGTAAATTTCACAAACTCTCTTCTAGGAACTCTCTTATCTATACTTTATATATCATCTACTGTAAAGCATAGTGCTCTGCTTAATAAATATTTGTTAAATGAATGGATGAATGAATAAATGAAATGGATTCAAGTTAACAGTGTGATCACATATATGAATGAAAATGTTTTTCAGACATAGTTGCACAAGAGCAAAATTGCTTTCTTTTATTATTTTTTTTGTGAATTCTTTTAGTAAGTTGCTTTTTCCTCTACCCTCCAGATGTCAATAAAAGCACCCTTTGGGATAATTTTGTTTCCAAATACTCCTCTGATGTCTAGAGTTCCCAGAATCAGCCTGAAATGATGGAGAGAAATTGGTGACAAATTCATTTTTTCCATTTAGATATTTCCTTTAAAGATGTTGTATTAATGGAATTTTCACCCAAACTATGTTACATGCTGTCTAGAGTTGTAGACTGATTTGAAGGCAAAAGAAAAGGTTGAATTTAAAATGTTGGTCATTTTGAAAATAATCAATTAATAACTGATGACTCAATGAAATTGAGCTATCTTCTTTTCAACTCCCCACTTCCACTCTAGTTCAATAATCACTTATTATGAACTTTAACACTTTAACAACTTTTGGTTTTGAATTTACTTTGTTACTTTTGTTTACATTTTTCTTATTCATCTAATTGTTGAAATGTTTCAATAATTATTTTAGAAAGATTATGACATATTCAGCAATTTGGTTAGTCAGTAAGCATTTATTAAGTGTCTAATCGGTGCCAGACACTGTGCTAAGCACTAGGGATACAAATAGAAAAAAATATATATATATATGGTCTTTGCCCTTAAGGAGCTTTTAATGGGGGGAATTTAATTTAATGGAGGGGAAGAGACAATTCACAAAAGGATATTTAAAAGTCTAGTGGGAGAAGGAGGAAAATATCTGACTATGAAAATGGTAGAAAAGTCATAGAAGTCCCTCTGATTGAAGGGTGGAACTACAAACTCCCAAACTTCCATTTAAGTAAGAAAAAAAAATATATATATATATATTTTTTTTTTCCCTGAGGCAATTGGGCTTAAGTCACTTGCTCAGGATCACACAGCTAGGAAGTGTTAAGTGTCTGAGACCACATTTGAACTCAGGTCCTCCTGACTTCAGGGCTAATACTCTATCCACTGCATCACCTAGTTGCAAATGATTCTTATTTTATGAAGAAGCAAGAGCGAATTCCTGAGAATAAACTTAAATTGGTATTCTGCTAGAATTGATGATGGTACTGTTTCCAGAATTGAGCAAATCAGACATTGTGGTGATGGTTAAAGGTGACTTTGGCTATGAATTATCAAAGATGATGCATTACAATTATTTATTCTTTTTTGTTATATATTTCATTGCTGAGAAGTTAAATTGGTAGTAATCTTGATTTTTTTAAGTTTAAAAGATTAGAAGAGTGAAAGCTAATTCAAAAAAGGTTTATCCAGTTTATTTAGTAAATAATACTAAACTGCAGTGGGAACTCAGAGCTAATTAATGCGATACTTGTTATTTTAATAATTTTTGAAGAATATCAAACACATCTCTTATTTGCCTTGAAATTTGGGATTAAAATGAATAAGAAAAATGAGATAGTAGCATGTAGAGAGAGGGATGGTCACCTACATACAATATGTGTAAGGGGCATTGACTCTAAAACACTGCTAAAACAAAGATTTCTCCCAATATTCCAGGTGAAAATATCTTCTTCACTGTCCTCCTCTGTTGAAGGACTTTACTCCCTTATCATATATCCTGCTATTCAATCTCATGCTATCCCTGGATTGTTCCCTCCAACCATATCCTCTATCCATGCTCATGTACTACTCCTTGGATCCAATGTAAATCTATGTTACCTAAATGCAACTAAATCTTCACTTCAGTGAGACAAACTTTTTACTCTTTTTAAATTGATCCTTATTTGCTCTCCTTACAGTGCTTTTCTAAACATTTTTTCCTTCTTTCTTTCTGTACAATGCCATTCAGCTGAAATACTCACTTAATATTTTGCTGGGAAAATGGAGATCATTTGATATGAACCTCTTTTCATCATTTTGTCTACATTTCATAATCTTTTAACAATATCTCCTTCATTTTCTCCTCCTTTGCTTCAGTCTTTGATGAAGAGCTGATTCTTCTCTTTGTCTCTACACATATCCTTGATCTTCTTATTCTCTATCTTCCAGTAAATTGCTCCTCAAAATTGCCCCTTTCTCACTAATTTTCAGTCTTCTCTCTTACCTACAAATGGTCTTGCTGGTGTAGAAGAGGCAGATTGGAATCTATACTGTGAGCTAAACACTGAATTGACCTTTTTACTTCTGGCCAGCCATGGGTGCTAGCTCATTATTAAGGGCAAATATTACAGTGAAACTACTGCTGGGCTCAAGGGGATTGGGGTGTTTACACTATTTTTTTCCACTAAGTGGTGCCTTTCAGTTTTGGACTCATATATATATACATAGACTAGACTTAGTACTCAGGGATCTTGATACTTAAAGATTCAAACTCTTCTCTTCTACACCCTGTGTCTCTTCTCACCCAACTTTGGAACCCTAGGGAGAATCACAAGATATTGAAATTTGACTCATTTCTAGAGTCTCCTTAAAAAGGAAAAAGTAGAAAAATTTGCAATATGCAATATAAATCAAATAATGGTCAATGATTTATATTCTTCACACAAAAGATATGTTTTTTCAAGAGATTCAAAAGAACTCATTAACAAAGACTTAAATATGTAGAAGTAATAAATTATCTAATGTTAGAATCCAGGAGTTTAATACTGAAACATTTATAAAAATCTAACTTTGTGTGTGACTGCTGAATTGGCCTTTTACCTTCTCCTTGTCTATACACTATGCAAACAATTTCCTACGTATTTAGATCTTTTGACAAGCCAAATTGGAGGGCTAGGCTCAATTTTCCCCAAGAAGCACTGAAATAATTCCTGAAGATTTCTCTCAAAGAACTGACTGATAGTCCAGGGAATCCCCAAAACTTGAATTCATAAAGTTGTTTCCAAGTTTGGTAACATACATCTCAAGATCAATGTTTAGTCATCTATACTTGGGAAAGAAATAAAGCAGAAGAAGCAGTCTGAGACCAGGCTTAACCTCCCTTAGGCATGACATGTGTGCTCTCTTCCATGTTCTCATAACTATCACAATGCCTGGGTATGTAAAGGTGAGTCCTTTCTCTGCTCATCATGGGAGGAAGCTGTAAGAGACTGGATGGAATTGATATAGAGTGTATGAAATTTCTGTTAAGGTCCACTTCATGAGCCATTCATTCAAGATTAACAGGAAATCCTCTTGATGTAGATGTTTTTTGTCACTATCATGGGTCCAAGAGAGAAATTAGAGGATTGCTTCATTATCTCCTAGCTCCCAATTTTTTCAGGACTGAGCCTCATATTGGTGGCCAGAAGTATGCAAGAAATATTAACCATCCTCCATGGGATACCCCCTACAGGCCCAATCTTTGATATATTTTAAAGAATCTTCACTTTACCCTATCATCCCTTTAAGCTTAGCATCATATATCTCTCTTCTCTGGTAGCCAGATTCCCAGAAAAAAGTTATTTCCTCTACTTCCTCTACCTTCAATCTCTTCTCAATCCCTTGTAATTTGGCTTCTGATTTAATCATTCAAATGAAACTGCTTTCCAAATTGGGCAATGAACTCCTAATTGCTAAAGGGATGTCCTCGTCTCAGTTTATATCCTTCTTGACTTCTGTAATATTTGACTCAACTGAATACCCTCTCCTCTTGAATCTCTCTAATACCTGGGTTTTCATG